>VXBB01013338.1:33506-52204 GCA_013399915.1 Illadopsis cleaveri | reverse complement strand
CATGGGATAGTGCCTGCCCATGGCAGGGGGTTGGATGACCTTTAAGGGAACTAGATGACCTTTAAGGTTGCTTCCAACCCAAAATATTCTATGAAGAAGAAAATTCTAAGGAGAAGAAAGTGAAGATGATGAGGAGGAAGAGGAGGAAGAAGAGGAAGAAGAAAGAAAATGGTGATGACAAGGAGGAAGAGGAGGAGGAAAAGAAGAAATGAGAAGGAAGAAGAGGAAGAAAGAAGATAAAGATGAAAAAAATGATNCTTCCAACCCAAAATATTCTATGAAGAAGAAAATTCTAAGGAGAAGAAAGTGAAGATGATGAGGAGGAAGAGGAGAAAGAAGAAGATGAAGAGGAGAAAGAAGAGGAAGAAGGAAGAGGGAGAAGAAAGAAGAAGAAGAAGAAAAGAAGAAGAAGAAGAAGAAGAAGAAGAAGCAGCAGCAAGAGAAAACAAAGATGACAAAGAGGAAGCTGAGGAAGACAAAGAAGAGCCTGGGAGCAGAGTCAAGGGGAGACAGCACAGGCCTGGGCTCGGTGCAGCAGTGTCCCCTGTCCTCTGTGGGGATATGCCCTTAGTTCCCTGACTGATGATGGGAGGAGACTGCCCATTCCTGAGGCTATACAGGATATATTTAACATCTCCCATGAGTGGTTCTGAGTACGTGTGAGGCACAGGGGTCACCCAGTGTGTCATGGACTCAAGCTGGCACAATTCAGGAGCTGCTGTCACTTTATAGCCAAGGCCCTCACCTCGGGTTGTGAACTTTTGTGTCTACAACCCATGTCTAGGTCTGTGGTGTAAAGAACCACCATAAATTCAAAGGAACAGGAGCACAGCACCTGACGCCATCTCAAGTTTTCATTCATTTCTAATTTGTCAAGGACTCTCTTAGCAGAAGTCACTGCAGAGGCAGCCAAGGGCTTCAAAAGCTGAAAAGAATAATAGAGGGTTTGGGGTTACAGAGGGATGAGATGATTCCTCAGGAGACACAAACATGTAGAGATGAATATCAGGAGATCCTCAGATGTTATTGAATTTTAAGGATATTTTTACCTCTTCCCTGAAAGGCACTAAACTGGTGTCCTCTAAACCAGGACATGGTCTAGAGAGTGCTTTATGTTTCTGAGAACATTGTTCAAAGTATGCAGTCCTCCTCTCTGGTTAAGGGATGACCTGGAAGCATAGATCATAGAATATCCTCAGTTGGAAGTGACCCACAAGGATCATCAAGTTCAACTCCTGGCCCTGCAAAAGACAACCCCAAAAATCACACCTGAGAGTGTTGTCCAAATGCTTCTTGAAGTCTGTCAAGCTTGGTGCTGTGACCACTTCCCTGGGATCCCCTTCCAGTGCTCAGCCACCCTCTGGGTGAAAAACCTTTCCCTAATATCCAACCTAAACCTTCTCTGACACAGCTTCAGGCTGTTACACAACACAGTCTTGATGTCCCAACCCGTTAGGACCTACAGCAAGTCCTCCAGCAGGACTTGAGAAGGGCTCATTTGGCATATGACTGTTTCAAAAGAGTAAAGGAAATAAGTAAAATTTACCAAATTTTCTTAACACCGTGAATCTTATGGAACTACAGTGTTATATGTGTAAATGTATAAAATGGATCCTTGGATAAAAACTTTGGAATCTGTTAATGGATTTTGAAGGATATTTAAGACACTTGGTGTGTGCAAGTTTGAAATGCGCCGCTGGATGAAAGGGATTTTCATTCTCCCCTTCCCCTTCACCTCTCAACGCAGAGCATAAGTTTAACCTTGGTTAGGCATCAGCAAATTCACACCTTGCAAAGAAATCTGCTGAGAACAGAAAAAAACCTGTGACTTCCTTTGCTACTGACATTTAGGTTCTGCTGTCTGACTCCCTGCTACTTTTTCAAAGTGAGAAAATTGTCTGTTTTTCACATCAACTTTTTTTTTTAATGAAAACTCAGAGTGTGAATTTTGTGATGCTAAAATCAGTCTGGCAAACCCGAGGGAAAGCTCTGGAGGGCAGAGATCCCACTGCTAACACCGGTGATGGTGGGACCCATGGAGAAGTCTGCCTGTGACTACTTTCTTTCTATTTTCTTTAAAAGCCAAAAAACCTGAAAATTGAAACAAGCAAACAAAGAAATCCAAAGAAAAATGTCACAGTTGCTGCATTTGGTTGGGTATTTTTGGTCATATCTTTTATTGTTAGCATTATGCCTTTCCCTTCCACGGGGATTCCCAGGCACGATAGGGAACTGTGCTTGGCTCCAAGGGTATATGTTTGTTTTTCTGCATCCTTTATTGTTTGTAAAAACAACAGACCCGCCTTTCTCTCAGACACAGCAAATGTCAGTAATCTGGTTTTTATTTCGTGGAAAACCTGAGAGCGGTGGTTGGCAAAGCCATTCTTTTGCTTCCCATCTGAAATATCACATGGCAAATTGTAGCGCTCGAGCACAACCTCAGCTTGACAGCTCTGGCAGAAGAAAAAGGGCCAACAGCATGAGGCTCCACCACATTCCCTCAGAAGTGCTGTCAAACCCAGCTTGATCCCTCTTGCATGGGTGAGGCTGAAGGGTTACTGTGCCTGGGAGTGTTGCTTCTTGGCCGGGGGTGTAAATTCATAGCAGTTTGGCTGATGCTCTTGGGCACCACAGAATCAGAGAATATCCTGACTAGGGGAGCTTTTGTCCATTGTGAGCTGGAGGGGAAATGAAGGCATTAAAAATTGATGGGCAATGCAACTGGGGAACACCTTCAGGTCTCCTGGCAAGCCTGAATCCATCTTCAGTCAAGGCTCTGCCTTGCTTCTCTGTATTTTGGAAAAACAAGCAAAGAGAAATGTTTCCACAATCAGGTCACAGCCTTAAGAGGATCAAGTAGGCTTCACATTAGCTGTAATAACTGAATTTGAATGGATTTTCAGTACAAATATCGACAATCTCCTCTGCACATGAGCATCCTTGAGCGTGTTTTTCAGCCTAATGCACTGAAAAGCAACGTGGAAGGATTGTAACCTCTGCACAGATGCTAATCCCAGTGGGCTCTATTTGCCTTAGTGTTAGTGGAAAGCCTGGCTGTGTTTTAATGTGTGCTTGTCAAAATGCTTGTATTACAGCTGGGACACTTTCCTGGATCTAGCCCATACAGCCTCTGTGTTTGCAGAAAGGATAGATTTCAGTACCATACACCTGCTTTACACCTGCTTTGTCTAAATTTCTGTAATCTTTTTTTCCTGCCCCTTCTTTCGTTTCCATTTCAGTCAAACTCAACTTTCTTCAAGCCAGGACACCATTAACAGTGAACTAATGGAAAAAATTACGCTGCTTTTTGCCCCCTGCAGACAGCACTTCTCACAGCCTCTGTGTTAGAGGGGGAAGCAGCAGAAAAGTGATAATTGTGGGTTGGAAAGGTTGCAGGAGGAACCACTCCTCCAGGGTAGGAAGTGAAACATGAATTCTTGAGATGTCAGTGTTGATGTTCCAGCACTGCTACCTCCTTCCCATCCACTAACTGAGCAAGTCCTCCACCGAATTTCTCAGCCACTGGAGCTTGTGTCTTGACCCTGTACACCAGGTACTTCTGGTCTTTTGGTGAGGCAATTATCACACCATGTTCCTCTGGGGCTGCAACATCTCAGTGAGATTTTCTGACTCAGATATCAGACTCACAGGCATGATAAGCCAGTCAGATTTCTCCAGCTTGCAGAAGTGCCAGAAACTGATGTGTGTTGACTACTGGTTACTTTTTCTTTCTGGCAGAGATAAAAAAGTTGAAAAATGCAAAAAAACCCACCCCAAAACAACACGCCAGAAAAACTCAACCTGAAAGCCTTTGCAATAGTTCTGATTAAAATATTATTTTTTAAATTTAGCTTTTCCTCCAGTAGAGGCTAAAAATGGAGCACTTAGCTCTTCAAGAAGTCATTTAATGCCCAGACTAGCACTTGGAATTCACGTGAAGGCACTGACTAATTCAGCACGAGTGAAACTGAAGTTCACTCATACGTGGTAACGCCTTCCTTTTTCCCACACTCATCAAAACCTTGTTTGCCTACTTCACAGATTCCCCAGTATTAATAGCCAGTGAAGGCTGCAGAACAGAGCACGGTCCAGACACTCCAAGGTTGCACTTGCATGTAAAAGAGATGGGGTAGGTTATGAAGGGAACTCTACCACTGCTGCAGATATCCTGGTTTCTTACAGCTGCCCTCCTACACAGCTGAAGCTCAGTCTTGTTTTCTCAGGCACAGGGCATAGTCTAGGGCTCTCCTCTGGGCTGAGAACATCGTTAAATCCTTGCAGGCACCACAATCTGGAATGGCATTTTAACCACATCAGGGAAGGCGGGATGGGTCTCCCAGGGCAGGGCTTCTTCACATGCGGTCCCTGCACTACTGGTGGTCCCCAGCGTGCCTGAAGGTGGTCTGCAGGATGATTGCAATTAAAAAAATGAAACCATACACGTTGCATTCCCATGCATGCTAGCCAGCAGTCAGAAAGGGGGAATGAAGTAACAGTAGCAGATAAAAGATTTTGAGTTTTAGGTCCTGGTGATGGTTCCTTCATTGATGCTGTCCTCAAATTTTGTGCTTTTTTTTTGTGGAAGAGGCTGAATTGATCATTTAGTTTAGGGAGGTTGGTGTGGGGCAGCTGGTTGCCCCACTTCATTTGGCACTGGAAACCAGGGCTGATCCATGCTGCAAGAGCCCTGCTGCTGCCAGAAGTTACCTGCAGCCAACCCCACATACCTATTCAAAGCAACTTTGTTTTCCTCATTACAGGACATTCTTGCATAATCTTCCTTGTATGATAAGGAGCAGTGCCTACTTTCTGTCTCACTCCCAGGACTCCAGACTTAGCCAGGCCTAAGGAAAGGACTATTCTGCATAACCAGCTCCACCTGGGAGTGTGGACACATCCTAAGGACATGATACTATCTGGGTGGGGGGAGAGAGTGCTGCCCCAGGCATCCAGCACTGGGGCTCACAGGCTGGTGTGGGGACGGCAATAGGAAAAGGGTGAGAAACAGAGCACTCAGAAATTCCTCTGTGCCTCAGTGGAATTTCCTCTTTAGTCCTTTAGTTAGAGAAAAAAACCCCACTATGCTTCATTTATTTTGTTTAGGGTGATGTTGCTGTTTACTCTGGGGAGGATTTTCAAATGGTGCTGCTGAAAATTGACTGAGGGAAGGGGCTTGCCCATCTTCACTTTAATAAATGGAGTGTCTGGATTACCAACTGAACCTCAAATAAATTAACCTGACACCATTCAAACCAGCAGAGTTCCGAGGCCGTACATGGGGTAGATCTCTGGCCCCAGCCATTTGTTCTCCTATGAGATCCATAGGATCCCACTTGGCTGGTCCTGCATCCACTCCTCTGTAGATGTTCTCAGTATTTATGGAAGCATCTTTGATGGAGTTTAGCTCAGACTACTTTGATGAAACCTAAAAGTTTGGTAAAAAAACCAAGCACCTGGAGCAGGATCTGGCCTTTCCCAGGAGGTTTGGTTGCATTCAGTGATGAATGTGAAAGAAACTCATGGTTCCTGGGATGGCCAAGGCAGGGGATGAATGAATCAAATTGCAGTTGGGAGCATGGTGGGGGGTAACAGGGCTGTTTTTTCCTTGCAGAAGTGCTTCACGTGATTCAACACAGATTTGCACTGTTCAGGAGAAAATAGCAACTGGTCTTTAAACTTGAACTGGAATGAATTCTACTTTCAGTCCTCACAGGCCATGGTTTAATACTGGTGGTGCAAGCAGAGTGAGTAAAGCCTTCTGATGATTTCCTCTCCATTTCATAGAAGGTGGAGGCAGGCAAATGTTGAGTGACTTTCCCAAGGTCATGTAGGAAATCAGTAGGGCAGGAGCTGGGTCATTAGAGCATCCTTTCTCCAGAATTTAACAAGAAGTGGACCAGAGGTGCAGAGAACAAATGGGACTTGCCCAAGGTTGTGGGATCATCCCATCTCCTGAGGCCCTGACAGCAAGATTATCACTCACTTCCCGTATTTTCACTGCAAAAGGTGAATGGGAAGGGGCGTGTGGGGGAAACAAGCCGGTTGCTACGAATTCATTTGAGCTTGACTGGACATGCACAAGCAATCTGGAGAAGGAAATAGCTCTAGTTCTGTCTGGTTCAGCAGAAACTCCGCCCACTGAAGCTTTCCGGCAGGAAATCAAGTTACAAACATTAAATGATCTGAGCAAATTCTCATACACTGATCCTACCCTGGGGACAGGACACTTTTGCGAGCTGCTTATTGAGGCTGTAGTTTGAGATACCTTAACCCTTTCTGCAGTGGCACTTTGAGGGCATCACAGTTTCTTGTGCTGGCCAGGGAGGACAAATCACAAGCAAGAAAAAAAAATGGATTTACAACTGTTGGGGGTCATTCTTCATCAATGAAGAAGCCCTGAAAGCTATATCTTTATGTGGAGCAAAAAAGGGGAAGGCTGAGGAGTCATTCTTCTACTTGCTTTTCTTACTGAAAAAATTGAGATCTGTTGACAATATGTTTCCTGGAACACCCTAAAGATGACCAAAAAACGTGTGGTTTCTGGCACCAGCCTGACTGTGCAAGTGAAACCTCTCGATGGAGAAAGGAACCAAATTGTACTTGGACTGTTTCAGACCCTTTGTTTTTCATTAGGAGAAATACTTGAGAAACAATGAGTTGTCATCGTAAAAATCCACCTACTGCTTCAGCTAGGGCTTAAGATAAGTTGTGATCTGCATTTAAATGATACGATGAACCTTAAGGAAATAAACCTTGATGCTTGGTAATAGCCCCAAGATTTAAAACGAAAAAGCACAGTGAGGAGAGGAGCTTTTCTTTTCATGGAATAGGAAGCAAAAAGAAGCACAGCCCATATTTTTCTCTTTATCCAATTACCGGTAATGTAGATGAATGTCTGACACTGAGGAAAGAGAGGAGGTAGAAACTGCCTGCAGAGACAGGGAGGCTGTTTTTCACATGCTGGCTGGTTTGGGGGGCTTGCAGCCCCTCAGCTCATTGCTGGAGAGTGGGAGGGTGGGGATGGCCCCTGCAAACAGTGCTTCCCTCCCGAGCCAGCCGTGTCTCAGGTTTCTTTTCTTTTTGCTTGAAGAAGCAGAACATCTCCCGATGAAGGTCACGGCTTTGATCCCCACGGCTCGCTCTCGTGTTTATGGATGGCCATTATTAGTAACACAGGGTAGTGCATACACTGCTCCGTGCCTGCCCTTGTCTGACTGCAAGGGAGCAGGGGCAGGATAACAAAAGAAAGTATAAATAGAGCCTTTTAAAAAGCCTGTTAAATGGGAAGAGACTTTTAGGGAGGAGAGAGAAAGAATGAGGCGTGTTACCATAGGAACTGCCAGTAGTTTATTTAAGAAGGGCAAAGAAACAAACACCACAAAGAGACGAAGCCAAGAGGACTTGGGGATTACTGAAGGTATATGTCAGGATACAGACAGGAAGGGCCAGGTAAGAGCTGTGAGCTTTTACAAAAGCTCTGCTGAAAAAATTTCTCTCACTTTACCTCTTGCAAAGTGGTCTGGAAAATGTTACTATGAAATGTGTGTTTCCAGTTAGAGAAACTGCATTTCCAGGTTTTTTGAGGGAGGTGGAGGCTGGGGAAAGGCATGAGAATAAATGTTACGTTGGTGAAATCATCAGGAGCAAAGGGCCATGTTACCTCTGACTAATCTGAACCCACTTAATGCAAACTCATGCTTTTGATCACCTTGATGTTAGAGAAATAGCAGAGGATATTCTGATGTGTTGACAATGAGCAAGATTTTTGATGATGACGATGGTGATGATGATGTGGTTGCTTCATCTCTGGAAGTGTTCAAGACCAATTTGGATGGGACTCTGAGCAATCAGGTCTAGTGGAAGGTGTCCCTGTCAATGGCAGGGAGTTGGAACGAGATGATCTTTAACGTCCCTTGCAACCCAAACCATTCTATAAGTCTATGATTCTCAGTTATTTATTGTTCTTTTTCCCCTGCAGGAAAGCTCTCACTGGGTCAGGAGCAAATACTGAAGAGTGAGAGTGCTGCCAGATGTGATGGAGAATGATGCTGTCTATCTTCCTTATTGTAGCTGCTGTCTCCACTTCTCAAATGTTTACTCTGGGATTATGTATTTTGTAGGTAAAACAGGTGATTGTAACAATTCACCTTCATTTTTCCCATGCCCAGAAGATGCATCCTGCCTGAAGACCACCTTGTGCTAAATGCTGCACATTCATAGAACAGAAAGATGCTTTCAGGTCTGAAGAAAACTCAACACCAGAAAAGAAACAGCAGATAGAAGAGCAGGTGTGATCGTACTCGAAAAAAATGCAGCGGGACTGTCCCGTTTTTGGTTTTAGAAGCTCAAAGACCAGAAGCAACTCGAAAGTCCCTGCAGTTGGGGTGTCTCTTGCTGTTTTGTTTTTAGTCTTTTAGTTTCTAAATCAGTGTAAGGATTTTCTAGTTCCTGACTCATAATTTTGAAAACTTCAGGTCTGGTACTACTGGAAGAGTTCAAATGATGGAGAAGCCACAAAGAGAGAGCAAGTGTCTCTGGGAGGAGAGCTAAGAACTGCAAAAAATTTTATTTCTTTTAAGAACTGCACCAACAACTTTATCAGAGAGAGAGAGAAACAGTTGCAAAAGCCTCCTGTCTCTGCAGTGGAGGAAGGACACTGGAACTTCCTATCCTTTTTGGCTTTATGATACCATGTAAAACAAATTTTGTATTTGCACAACAGAGCAGGAGACTTTCTGTTGGGTTTCCATCAAGACGCCCCTTCCTCTCAGTGAAAAGGAGGCAGATTTTTTTTAAAGCTGTGGACTAGAGCTGAAAGCTATATTTCTCCTTAGAGTAATCATAGAAGCATAGAATGATATGAGCTGGAAGGCTCCCTAAAGAGCAGATTCTTCAAACCCCTCTGCCAGGGGCAGGGACACCTTCCATTAGACCAGGTTACTCAAAGCCCCATCCAACCTGGTCTTGAACATTTCCAAATCCAAAACTTTGTTCTCAGTTTATTTCTCCAACGCGTCTCTGCTCATTGAGTGCATTGCAGCAGCAGCACCACAGCAGCACCACCACATTACTAATGCCCTGGATGAAGTCTGAGACACAGCTTGAAGGGCTGATGCTTCTGTGAGCCCATTAACACAGACATGTTTGCCAGGGGATGGAAATGAATTCATCCAAAAAATGCCTTAGGTTACCTAACTCAGTCCAATTTTTGCAAAGCCAAACCTATGGGTGGCATATTTATTTTTAGATTTTGAGCGAAATTCTCTTCATTTTCTCCCCCAGAGCAAGAGGCGAATCAGAACCCGACTGCTCCACTTTCTACATTTCCCTGACCCTATGGAGAGTTATCCCATATGCCCACCCATGCATGAGAAATTCAGGGTGAGCATTTTCGGAAGGTTTCACACAGCCTTTGATGTCTCCCAGCCTGGGAAATTGGTCCTCCTCCTGCTTCCCAGCTTGGAAGGTCTCACTGTGGTATCTGCAAGAGATAACGCTCCCTTTTGCAGTCTGCGCTCCGGGTCAGTCTCACTGTTTGCTGTGGGACTGCAAAAAGGATATTTCCCTCCAGATATTGCAGAAGGGCCCTCTTGGAGAGGCTGGCCAGCCTGCAGAGCTGGGCAGTCCACGCCACTCCTCCCTTCTCACAGAGACTGAGCTATGCCAGGCTTTGACCTAAGTGAAACTGCTGACGGTCACAGGGATTTGACTAATCTCCTTAGGTCGCTGTGAAATTTGTGATTCCTTTTAGGGAATAGAACATTTTTTTTATGATTTTCTTTTTTTCCCTTCGGGCTAAATTGCAATGTAAAAATAAACTGGAGCCCACGGTGGGAGATTAATTTCCTCCCAAACTCAGGAAGGGCAGTCAGTCAATGCAAGATCCTCCTGGCCCATCCCAGGAGGATGCTGCTCCTGGATTCATTCCTGGAGACAGCTGCTGTCCGACCTTGCCATAAGACTTCCTTCCCCAGCGCTCTCCTCCTGGCCCTGCTGTTGCCCTGTGGGGTCTGAGTGCAGCCCCTGGGCACAGCCCAAGACATTTCCTTCCCTCCTGGCTCTGCCTCAGAGCTCTCAACTAGTAATACTTCTGGGGCTGGGGAGCAGAAATGATAAAACCCTAATTTCTAACCATATCTGACCAATTTCCTAGTGCAGGGCCAGCCCACATCTCCACAGGTATCCAACATCCAGGGGCTTGGAAGTAATTTTGTCTCCATTTTCATGGCTCAGAGAGCGTCTTTGCAGCCTCCTCCCAGGGTAATTGTGTCTCTTCTGTGCAGAAATCCTCATTCCTGTGGTTTTCCCATCAGTCCTGCTTCCAGCATGCTCCTGCCCTTTCCAGAACTTGGGAGGGTTTGCCTCATGCCCACGATATATCTCCTACTTGATCAGCATTAGCCCACCTTTCCGATCCTTCGTGACCCAAATTACATTTAAGGTCAGTTTCATTATAAATTCCTCAAATACCCTGAGAAGAATTGCAGTTTGGCATTGTGCTCTTGTACCCAAAGCTCTGCAGAAATCCTGGACCCTTGTGGAGGTTTGTACACGGGTGACACAGAAACCTCCACAAACCACTCAATGCATATGGTTGCTGCACAATGCTTGTATTAGTCAAATTATTAAGAACTGGTTGCTCACAGAAATGCCAGAGCCTGGCTCATTTTTTTTTGCTGTGCTCCAGGGGTTCCTGTTTCTGGACATTCCCATGAATTAAACTGAGTGAGCTGGCAGGGAAGAAAGAGTCTCTGAATGTTGGCATGAAAAGCCCCACCACAAATTCAGTGTCATTGTCCTTCTGCTTTGAAAATTTTAAGCCCTTCAATTAGGGAGAAATGACAATACCCAGAGTTGGATTCCTTTGCTCTTATTTTGGCATGTAAAGTTGAGATGTCTGGCTTTGGATGAACTAGTCACCGTCAGCTCCCTTTGTTGCCAATGCAGAAAAGGAAGAACCAGAGTGTGACTCAATGTACAATAGTGTGTGAGAGAGGTCAGATGAATCACAGACTCTGAAGGAAGCTGAATCTGTGTGGCCAGACATAAGATTCTACATTTTAGATATCTAAATTCAAGTGGAATGAATTCCACTCCTGTGACTCAGGTGGTGGATCGTGCTGCAATGACAAACTGATCATGCTGAGTAATGCAGCTCTGATTTTGTGACTTACCTTCACCTGTGCCTCTTTTCCTTGCCTGTGTAAAGGTGCAGCACTGTCCTGTTGATTCACTTCTTGGCCCACAGTGGCAGGACTGTGCCAGGCAGCATCTAGCTGGACACGGAGCATGTGCTTGTCTTCTGGAGCTGCAACCATGTGGCCTTACCTTGTGCCTCCAGGTTGCTACATTTTCTGTCCTCTAAGACAAGGCATCTCTGAATTAATAAAAGTGCTGAAGCATAAAATCACAGGCAAAGTCTGAAGAGTTCAAGACTGCAGCACTGAGAGGTCAAGAACAGGCTGAGGGCTCATGGTGGCTGGAAAAGCTGGGGAGAGGGCCTGGGATAAGGGCAAGGAGGTGAATGTGGTAGGGGTGAACATGTCAACACAAGTAATTAAAGGCACAAGATAACATGAGAAAATACTGGACTTATGAAAAGTGGGGTTAAGGTGGGCTTGGGACCACCATGTAATCCACCCTAACACAGGGGGTCACATCTGGGTTCCTAAAACCAAGTAATGAAAGAGGTGATTTTGCTGGAGACTTAGCTGCTTGTTTCCTGATCCTTGGATCTGTGTCCAGGGCTTCACATGGTTTATTTTGCAACTGGCAGCGTTGCCTCCCTGTGAGCTGCAGCGATGGGGATTTTATTCTCACAGTGCATTACTAGAAGTTCTTTTAACGTTTTCCCTAGAATTCCCTGGCTAGGTTATCCCTAGAAATCACCAGCTGGGAAGCAGGATTAACAAGCAGTTGTGTCCTCCTTCTCTGAACCTCAAGGGCATGTCATTGACGCCACTCTGCTCCAGGGCCCTGCTTCCCCGGTGGGAATCTGTTTCTTGTTCCCTGTGATATGTGGCAATCCTCCGCATTTGAAATAGATGTGCCAGACTGTGACAGGGAAAAGTGCCTTGAGCAGGGCAGATTGGAGAGAGCTGGCAGAGACCAGAGTCACACAGGGTGTCTCTTGGGTGCATTTCTGCCTCTCTTGCTTCTTCTGACAGGGAGAGGAGGACACGGCTCAGGGCTGTGTTCTCTGTCTGAGGCAAGGACATGGAGAAGCGTGCTTGTGCCTCTGGGAATGTGTTCAGAGCAGGCACATGATGCAGACAAGAGGGCAGCAGAACTTGTCTCAGTGCTGCTGCCAGGTAACACCATCCAGGAGGGGAAGGTGGTTTTGCAACAGGTATTAATGTGCTCAAATTCAGATGTAACCTGCTCAGTGAGGAGCCTCTGACAGAATGGAGGGGACACTTTCCCCTATCCCATGTTGCTCCAAGCCCCATCCAACCCAGTCGTGGATCACTTCCAGGGATGGGGCATCCACAGCTTCTCTGGGCAACCTGTGCCAGGACCTCACCACTCTTACTGTAAAGAATTCTTTCCTAGTGTCTAATCTAAACCTATTCTGGTTCAAATTAAAGTCACTTAAATGGCCTGTCTAGTCACTGAGTCCTCTCCTGGCTTGTGCCAGTGCTGTCTGCAGGTCCTTGAGACTCACCTAGAACTTCTTTGCCAGTTCTGCCTAGAAGTTGTAGAGTCAAGTACAGTTGTTTGCATCAAGTGCTCAGAGATAGGGCCAGCTGGGCCAGGAGGATGTTACACTATCTCCTGTTGTGAGGTTCTTAAAAAAACCAGGTTTTCTTATTCCATAAAGCCTAAGAGACCCTGAATACTTTAATTCTTGCTAGCTATTAGTACAGTACATAATTAAATAATGAATGCTCAAGAGGGAAGTGTTCAGTAGATACATGACCTTGCTGCTAGAAATTGTCCCTTCCTTTCCGCCCATAATGCTGGTGTAGCTCCAATTAACCTTTGAACTGCTGAATAGATCCACATAATCCTACAGAGATTTCCATGCCAATCTGGTGGAGACTTATGGGAAAGAACAATGCCTTAAATTGCAAGCTGCTTGGGATGGGAAAAAACTCCTGCCCATTTCCTCATTCTTTGTAGTTTTGAGTTACTGATTGGTGTAAACACATGTTGGGTGGTGCATTAGGCTGTGGTGAAGCTGGAATTTTATCCTGAAATACGTACGTGGTGATAGGATCATTATTCATCCCTACATGGCATACCTGCTCTTGTGGGCACAACTTGTTTTGTCAGTGGATGCTGAAGGCGTGGAGTAGTGAAGAGGTTTGGATCCTGGAGGAATGGGTTAGCGTCCCATGAAGTGGTTTGTGGTACTCCACACCTGAAATGGACTCTGTTTTCAGGGTGCTGAGATGATGAGTGCATCAAGAAGTCAAACCCTTTTACCACAGAAGGACAAAGGTTTGGAAGTCTGGGCTCTGTGTCCAAATGCTCTGCTGTGGGTGATGGGTGATGTGTCTTTAAAAGGCACCAGGATCCTGGTCCAAATGTTCTTGTCTCCCAGCAGTAAAAGTTGAGTTATTCCCGGGAGTGCTTTGCTGCCTAAGGGAAAGAAGGATCTGACCCACAGATAACCACCTCAACCTGAAAGTGTCAGCCCTTGCAGAGGAGTTCAGCTGGCAGGAGAACCCCTGATGGAGGCAGTGAGTTGAATGCAGGGATTTGGAGCCATTCATCCTGCACTCCCATGTGTTTGTGTCTCCCCTCGGTTCCCACGCCTCTGCACTTCCTTGTTTAGCCCAGGCCCGGAAGCAAAACTGCTGAAATGCAAGGAGGAAAGTTATTCTCATGGTGTTTCCAGTCCAAACAGAACCAGGAGGGAGAGAGGAAATCTCATGAGAAAGCTTGACAGATTTTCAGCCCGGTCCCACTCAGGGCTGTGGAGTTCCTGGTGTTTCATCTGAGCCTGTGGGTCCAGAGCTCTCACCACATTTCCATGTGCCTGGAAGTCCCGCAGCACCAGAAGGACATGACAGCAGTGCTGATGTCCAGGGCCCTTCTGCAATCTCGTGGATCTCAGCTTTCCTCTGATCCAGCCCAGATTCAGTGAGGAGTGGTGTGTTTTCTGCTTGTTCCCACCATGGATGAGGATGGTGAGGCTCTGGGTCACTTCTGCAAATGGGAGGTTTTTCTGGTGGAAATGAAACTCCTCCTTTCCTCACACTCAGACAGGATATCCAAGATAGAACCAGAGACTTCGATCTGGAAAGCAAGCCCAGTGCTCTGCAATAGCACCAGACTTCTGGGTATCTTCTCTCCTCAGATATCTCCACATTTCCCTGTATGAGATGTGTGGTCCATCAAGACAGGAGGTGGAATGGAAGGGCTGTCCTGGAGCATCTCTTTTGAATGCAGAGTCCTAGAAGTTAGCACCAATGCAGTCTTCTGACAGTGTGGGAGAGGATATGAAGGAATAAGTTCGATGTTGCATCCAGGCAGTGTCAGACATCATGCTAGGATGAGAGAGGAGCAAGAAGCACCTTTGCAAGCAAGTTTGTCTTTGGATGGTGCTTGCTGCAGCCAGGATGGTCAGCTCTGGGCATTGCTGTTTTACCCAGTGCCACCCTAATCCCTGTCCTTGCTCACATCCTTTGGATGCCTGGTCTCGTTTGCCTTGATTCCCTTCCCAGCTGTGATCTGTGCTGGCTAATTGCAGACTGTGCTAAATCAAAAAGTGTTTCCTGTGTATTTGGCTGTAAATTTATCACCTCTTGCTGAATGATGGTGGCAATTAGGACTTTGCTGCATCCCCAGCTTTTGTTCTGCAGTGCAGCCAATGCAGCAGCAATTAATCCCCCAGCAAACACAGTGGAGGTGAATTCAGCAGTGCTGGGGACAGAGATAATCTTAGGATAATTTATAATTGTAAAGCCATGCTCAGAGCAGGAGAGACCTCTGGGACTTGCTTTGCTTTTCGTTTCAGAGGGAAGGCTGATTGACTGACAGAGAGTTGGCGTTAGCTGGTTTATTTGTCCTGTTTGCATTGGACCACTTCCATCTTCTGGCAAGGAGGGACTGGCTTTGTGATGAATTTTATCTCACAGATAAAATGAGAGATGAGCAGTCTGAAGATGGTGTCAGCTGAGCAGTGAGAGAAATGCTCTTTCTTTCCTGTTGTAACTGTGAGCAGCTTGTCCCAAAATGGTAGAGAATCCCTATCCCCATTAGCAGGGATTCATGCTTGCTACCTTGAGGATCCCTAAAGACCCCCAGGAGTGATGTTCTGACATTTCTTTGGTTGTATAAGGACCCCAGAGAGCAGCTTTTAGTGGAGGTGCTTCAGTCAAGTGTTTTAAAGTCCCCTGAGGCCACCTTAGCACAGGTTTCAGTCACATCATCAGGTATGAACAAGCTCCTACAAAAAACCCCTGTGGCATGCTGCTGGGGGGAGACAATTCTTCATTGAATTTGGATTTTCTCCCTGTTTCTCAGCCCATCCTTCATGGGAATGTTTTCCTTCCCAGGAGGACAGGGGAATGGGCTTGGCTGGGAGGCACTGAAGAAATCCTCCAGCAAGGTGAACACAAGTTGTTTCAATGTGTGAATCCATGTCACAGGTGTTCTTTGGAACAGATAACCATCACCAGCATTTTTTTAACCCACAGATGGAGACTTTTAGTCTCCACAATTTTATGAACCAGAGCCTAAGCTCTGCAGACCTGTGGTGAAGCTGGTGATGTGTTGTGTACTTAAAGTGTTATTTTACGGTCTAATGGACTAAGGTTAGGAATGGCACCCAAACATTCACTGAAGGCACTGGGAATGTATAGCAGATATGTTTTGGAGGGGATTTCTCTCCTTAGTGACCTGCAACAGGGCTGTTTCATGCTGGGGATCAGGGATGATGAGGCAGAGCAAGACTGGGTGTTCAGTACCTGTGCAGTAAAATGGGAGAGTCAACAGGGTAGGAAACATAAAAAACAAGCAACGGGCAGGTAATTAAATGACCATTTCACAAACACATGACACATAAAGAAGGGAATTAATATCAGCCATTAGGGACTGGTCAAGAGAAAACTTTTGGATCAATCAAATTCTCTTTGTAGGAGTTGTTCTGGAAAGGGGAGACGCAGTAGCTGCCTTTCATCAGTAATCTTCTAAAACAGCTGAAGCACAACTCAGATGCTTTTTAACAGGACTTCTGAGAGGGATGGTGATGGCAAACATGGGTCTGCAGGGTGTTTCCAGAAGAGGATTATTCAATTTGCTGGACATGCAGGGTCAAGGACTGAGAAAGGCACTGGAGAATGAGATTGGGAAGGAGAGGGGCCCTCAGTTTGTAGAATACCAGCCTTTCCAAAGTAGCGTGAGATTCAGTTGGGAGATGTGTGGTGGAATAAGGCAGGAGGAACATTCAGCTGCACAAAGACAGAATGGGGAGCAACCGGTTTGGGCAATGGGTTACAGGCACTGTGAGTCAGGAAATCCACCCTCTAAGGAGAGAGTAAAGAGCGTACTGGGAGTGTAAACAAGCATATCACCTAGTAGTAAACTCAAAGTTTACTACTTAGAAGTGGGGCAAAGTATTTCTGGATCTAAATCTAAAATAGAGTAATAGAAAGATCTCAGAAATTTGCCTTAGGAAGAAAAGTTTAAAGAACTAGGGTTTTTAGCTGAAGGGGAGAAGCACAGTCTCCCTAGGTCATTGTGATGGTTTTTGTGATGTAAAAATGCTGCTGTAAACCAAAAGGAAATGTCAATACTGTCTGTTGAATTTCTATTAAAAATGTATGCTGAATTCTCCTGAGTTTAAATATAGCTCAGCTAATAGAAAAGGACATTCTTCTGGGAACTGGGATCACATACACTTAATTAATGATAATGAACACTGCGCAAAGATTTTGACTGCAAGGTATTCCAGCAACACTTAATTCAGTCTGGACATCTGTAATTTGATAAAGTGATTGCCAAACAGGGGTGGAGGGAAGGACTAATTATATATACTACAATAACTTCTATTCCTGGCTATGTTCAATATAATATTCACTGTCAGATGAAAGCTCTTGGAAACTTTGCTCTTTTCTTTTATTAAATCTGTCTCTTTAGTGGCTTTTAAACAAGAACTGTATTATTCATTTTGAAATAGCATGTCCAATAAATGAACTTTTATTTTTCTTTAGGTCTTAAATTCAGTCTGTTATGAATTAATTTGCAGTTCTGACTGGCTTGAGCAATATGAGGCAATGTTTTGGTAGGTAGGTTGTTTTTCTGCCTGTCTGTACCCCTGCAGATGTTGATAGATAAATCAGGGTGTGGAGTGTCTGTCCTCATCAAACAAGTGAAATGGTGAGGACAGGGAGCAGCTGTGCTGAGTGCTTTGGGGAATGGTGGGTAATGCTTCCCTGTAGATACCTATCATAGAATCCCAGAAGAGTTTGGGTCAGAAGGTTCCTTAAAAATCATCTCATTCCAACCCCCTCCCATGGGCAGGGACACCTTCCACTGTCCCAGGTTGTTCCAAGCCCCATCCATTCTGGCCTTGAACACTCCCTGGGATGGGGCAGCCACAGCTTCTCTGGGCAGACCTGCTCCAGTGTCTCCCCACCCTCACAGTAAAAAAATTTCTGCTTAATATCTAATCTAAACCTACTCACCTTCAGGCTAAAGGCACTAAGCCATTATGAGTGCAAGGTCTTTACCAATGATGCAGCCAAAGCCACCAGGAGTATGAGATCATGTGAGATAAAGAAACATCCTTGATTGCTGTAAGGCAGTTTTCCCTAATGAAATGAAAAGGAAAGTGAAATGTACTGAATTGTGCACCTGCTGCCCAAATCCTGCTCAGGTGGTGTCAGCAGAGGAGACCTCCATCCTCCATGGTGCCCAGTCTCAAGAGCTCATTGCCATTCTAGGATGTGTTTGTAGGAGTGTCCAGCACCTTCTGATCAAGGAGGAGCATCTTCAAGCTATTGACCAAACCTTTGATAGCCTCACTGTCAAAGTGGCATGTCATGGCTGCAGGTAGTGGCAGAGGCAGCAGATTCATAAAATCCTAGAATCATAGAATGGTTTGGGTTGGAAGGGACCATTAAAGATCATGTTGTTCAAGCTGTTGTGCCATGGGAAGGGATACCTTCCTCTAGATTCCTTGGATGCTTGGACAGCTCTGCTGCCAGCCCTTCAGGGAGAAGCCAAGAGAACTCCATGAGGTGGCATTCCTTGGGTGGGTAAACTGTGGCAGATGAATGCTATTTAGAAATCATAAAAAAAGTATTTTAATACAACCGAGTGTCAGCTTTCTGCCAGTGAGCTGTTGGATCCCATTTCTGAGTCAGTTCTCAGCTGCCACAGCTAGAAGCACACTGAGGTGTACTTAACCCTAGGTATGTGCAGAAAAATTACCTCTCTCAGGTGCTTTTCTCCCCCTTTGCTGGAGGACTTCACTTGCTGAGCTGCTCTGAGATAAAACAGCATAGGGAGAAGACTCCAGGCCCTCCTGCATCCCACATGGCCAGGCACAACAACGCTGCTGTGCTCTGGCTTTTGTTTGCCAGTGGCAGTGGAGAGGAGTTGACAGAGCCTTGGCCACATCTGCCTCCTCCTCCGCCCATTCTTCATCTCCAGGAGCTGGGACTTCCTGTGGTTTGGCAGGAGTTCTGTAAACATGTTCCCCAAAGTGCCTCCCCCCCCCCCCCCCCCCCCCCCCCCCCTCCCCC
>VXBB01013338.1:823-30468 GCA_013399915.1 Illadopsis cleaveri | reverse complement strand
TTTGTTTTTTTTTTTCCTCCAAACTGGCCATTTTTGGAAAATGAAAATCAAGGGTATTTTTGGCTTTCCCATTGCTGCTCTCTTATTCCATCTTTTCAAGGCAAAACTGAATAAATTGAGAGAAGGACACAACAAAAATGCCCAAGTGCGCATACACAAGAAGAGATCTATAAATGTTTCATGTGCAGAAGGTCATTGGGATGCAAACCCCTGTTGTCCCGAAGCCCACAGACTGAAATCAGCTATAAAGTTGCTTAATTCTTCCCTGATGGTTTTTACAGCTTCAATATTTTGAAAGACAAGTATGTCCTTTTTTTTTTTTTTTAAGGCAGTCATTTATTGCTTCTTATCTGAGTTTATTAATTCAGTTTTTACTGCCCCATGAAGTACCTTAGGTGCTGGAAAGGAAGGATGTCTGGTAGATTTGTCTAGGTAAGTGCAGAATATAGAAATATTCCTGCTTTGTAAAAATGCCAAACACAATGCTGTTGTGTAATTTTACTGTTAGTTTTGCAACAGATGAGTTTTTTTCTGATACATCTGACTCCTAGGACCCCCTAACCCATTATATTCTCAGGCTTCATGATCAAAAATAAGTTCTAACTGAGGAATACAAGCTAGAAATACAGCAGAAAGTCAAGGGTGAGACACCAAGGTTGTTGCTGCTGCTGTTTTTGTTATTATTATTCATAACTGTCAAATTCTCTTGTGGTTTTCAAGCGGGGCATGTGGGTTTTAAGGCCTGACTCAGGATTTTTCAGTGTCTGGGGCTGACTGGAATGCCAGTCACCACAGTGGGAGCAGTCAGCACGACCAAGCACAGGTTTTAGCTTCCATCAGTTAATTTCTTTCTTGGTCCATAGGTTGATAAATATGACATTGCTGATCATTAATAAAACATGTAAATCCTAGGGTTCATATAAATCTGAAAATTTTCCACTGACGTGTTTGTTTATGAATGGGCAGCCTTAAATAGGGCTGCTGCTTATTTCCAGAAGTATGAAAGATTTTCCATAAAATTAGTTTTTCAGTTAATTAACAGGCATTTTGCTGAAATTCTTGTATGTGCTACACCCCCATCAGACAAATATATTTGGGATTCTGTGTACATGTCTGTCTTTCTGCTCTCCCTTCTGTGGTCTTCATGTCTCTGGTGCACAAATGTCTGCCAAAATCCTGGAATCAAACCTCTGCCTCCATGGAGGAAATGTTTGGCCAAGCAGGGAGACAGTTGTTTCATTTTCCATGTAAATGACCTCTCTCTTTTCAGATCTGAACATCTTCATGGTGCAGCCCCAAATCATGACTTTAGTCCTGAATCCTCTGAGTTGACATCATGGGGGGTTTGGAAGGTCCTGTTTGTGCTGGTAAAACCCATGGAAAACAAGGAAGATGCAGAGCCATCCCACTGGAGAGCAGGCACAAACCTGGCTCATCAAGAGATGGTGCTTCTCCAGCCTTGAAAACATTCTGTCTCTTTTGCTCCTTCTCCTCCCTCACCCATTCAAGCTTCTTGCTGGAGTTGAGGTCATTTTCCATTTGTCCCAAGGGCTTTGCTATCTGCCTGTCCAGGGCTCAGCTGGGAAGAGGTCACAGCTCATGGCTGTGATGTGATGAATCCTGTCTGCCTTCATCCTCAGTCAACACCACCACTGTACCTCTCTGGGGTGCCAGCAGTCCTCCCTGGACACTCCTCCCTCTGTGCCTTCCCAGATTTCCAAGACCTTTACTCCTTGTGATATCAGTTTTTAGGAGCATGGTCCTGATGGGGACAGCCACTGTTCATCTGCTGAGTAGGTGAGTTCAGACCAGGAGGGTTAGAAGAAGCTGCTGCTGGGATGCTCTGCAGTGGATGAACACCTGGGAAGACCTACTGTCTGAATATTTTCGTGTGCCTAGGGCTGAGCTGCAGGACTGATGGGGGGAAAATATCACTTTTCTGCCTTAAATATTTTCTTTTCTTGTGCATGAACAGAGGTTGCAGGTTTCCAAGCTGTTGTTGTCTGTGCAGACAAGTGTATTTACATGGGCAGGTAGTGATAGAACAAGGGGGAATGGTTTTAAACTGAAAGACAAGAGATTTAGATTAGATGTTAGGAAGAAATTCTTTCCTGTGAGGGTGGTGAGGCCCTGGCACAGGTTGCCCAGAGAAGCTGTGGCTGCCCCATCCCTGGAAGTGTCCAAGGCCAGATTGGAAAGAGCTTGGAACACCCTGGGATTGTGGCAGGTGTCCCTGCCCAAGGGAGAGGGTTGGGACAAGATGGTGTTTGAAGGTCCCTTCCAACCCAAACCATTATTTAATTCCATGACTTTCAATAAGTAGTTTGGCCATTTGAGTGCTGTTGTTCAGACCTTCTGCACTGGGATGTCTTTGCCCCTACCCTCTCCACTAGAAAGCCCCCAGACTAGGCTGATCTTCCCAAGGACAAATTATGGTCCAAGAAAATTAATTTCTCTCAGAAAATCTCTTTCAGAAATTGTTTTAGTCTTGCAGAAGATAATTGCAGCTCCATAAGGGAGATGATCTGGGACTAAACACCCCACTGAGAAGAGGGTTTGGCCTGTCAGCCAAGGGATGGCAGCTGGTTCTGACCCTTCTCCAAGGCAAAAGGTCTCATTAAAGAACCTGTGCTGGAGGGAGGAATGAATTGGCATAATGCAGTTATCGGCTTATCACGTTGCTTTAAACTCATTTCCTTCCAGCCCATAAGCAGAGAAAGGCTAAACCACTATTTTTTGAAATGTTATTTTGCAAAGTTATTCTGCAATTCAGTATTTGTTTATTTTTCTCCTCCACTGTCCCAGAGACAGCAATCTGGTCTAGTGGAAGGTGTCCCTGGCCATGACAGAGAGTTGGAATGAGATGACCTTTAAGGTCCCTTCCAACACAAACCTCTCTGATTCTGTAAATAATAACTAAAATAATGACTTTTCTTACTGCAAAAGAAGCCTGCTTCTATCTCTGTTCAGATGGAATGGCTTTTGTTGCTTTTATTTATTTTTTACACATACATTTGGGTGTAGAGATAATCCTCAGACACAAGCTGTTCAATTCTTCCTTGAATATTTCTTAGTTTTTATCAATAGGTTTCTCACAAGCCACTGAATGTAAATCAGAATTCTCCAGAGCACTTTTTTTTTGTTATCTCCAAGAAATAAAAAACAATCCCTTGATATGGAAATCCAGGTATCTTGTTAGAGATAAGGACAACTCTCAAAGAAATAATTTCCTTATTTATTTTAGGTGAAAAATAAGACTAACAGAAGAAAAAAAAACAAACCCCAACTGTGTAGGACAGACAGGGTTTGGGCTGTAAATTGAGGATGTCACTACTTAATTTTAAGTCTCATTTATGGATTGCCCTAGTCAACCTGCAAGGTGTTTTTTTGTCTCCACAGCCCTATTTCAGAGGCGTAGTGGGGCTTTGCAGGTTGTGGCTGGAGAGTTGTGCATCAGGCAGACTGAGGCTGTGTTCGTGTGCAGGTGAAACCACAGCCCGGGGTTGTTCCCGGAGCAGGTTCAGGGATTCAGCAATTCCAGCTGATGTGTTTTGGAAGGGGGACAGACTTTTGCAGGCAGGCCCTGGCGCCGTGCCCGGGTTGGGGCTGGGTGGACGTCAGCAGCTTTGGTTCAGGGAGGAAGGTCGTGTGAAACTGCTCTGCCCACCCTCGCTGCCGTCTGTGGCCGAACCCGGGGACCTGGAGCCAAGGGCAGAGCCTCACCCGAGCCGTGCCCGGGATTTGCATCCTCCCCTGGGAGCCTGCTCCGTGCAGGGAGAGCTGCTGCTGCCTGGGGTGTGGGAGCTCTCACCCCACAGAGCACGGGCAGACCTGTTTTAAGGGACATCCTTTGCTGAGCACCTCTCTGGGACATGGGGGTTCTCAGGGTGGTCCTGCAGAACCTTTGCCTTCCCCAGGAGGATCTTTCCCCCTCCAGTTTCACAACACTGTGTGACTGCTGGTTTGATTTCCATTTTCCTGCTGTTTTCCAGTATGTTTCCCTGCTGACCCAGCAGGCACAGCCTCCTTTTGTTCCTTTGGCAGGTGTTGGTGGTCATGGCTCAGAGTGTTTAAGGGATGGAGAAAGGCACAGCAGCTGTAGGATGGATTTGATGAGTAGCATACAAGGGAGGTTTGCTGAAGTTTCCCTGTGCTTGTGAAGCTTATTGGATATTTCAAAAGAAGAAATATGCCATCCATCATCCTTTGGTGAATTCTGGTTACCCAGCAGTGCAGAGTCTTGTCTTTTTCTGAGGTGAAGCTGAAAAAATACCATCTCTTTCCCCCATGATAGTTATTTTTCTTTTTTATTAACTCACTACCCCCAGTTTATTGCCCAGTAAGAGGGAGAGTACTCTCCTTTTCCTCTTTTAATTAGCCAAATTAACTTTATTTGCCAAATAAACCTTTGCAATGAAATCACACACTACCTTTGATATAGATTTCCACACCCAAAAGCTGATCTATGACCCAATAAAAAACATACAGATGTTTAGTCAGTGTGATTGTTGTTTTTGCCATGTAAGGGAAGATGTTTGGCATCTCTTTTTGGGAGATAAAGAGTGGGAGACACCCAGATCAACCCCTCAAAATGTGAGGTTGATCTAACTCTAGATTTCAGGCATCTCCATCCCTTCCCAGGTTGTTTTCCTGCACTCAACAGAGCTTGGGCAAATCTCAGTGTCAGGCTGGCAGGAGGGAGATATCAAACTCGGGGAGCCAGACCTCAGGTCTTGGAGAACTGGGCTGACCTCCCAGTGTGGAGCAGTGGGGAGTCAGCTTGGGGGGCTGGTGGGTGACCCCACGCCACTGCTTGGCATCAGTGAGCCACTCACAGTCAGGAATTCCCCTTCTCCCTCTTCTCTCTGCTCCCTAACTCCTCCATAAAAAAAATTTCATTTCAACAGATTCATGTGGATGAGTGCTGGAGTTGTGGGGTCATGTCTGAAGATTGAGCTTTTATAGATGGCTTTTTCGGCTTTTCGGCTCAGATCCCTGGGCTCTGTCCCCTCCTGGAGTTTTTGATGAAAGATTCTTAACTGTTTTTCTTCTTTTTATTGGAGGTGTACTACATACCATAAGTTTCTGGGCCATGAGAGAGTCACAGGCAGGCAGAAAAGCTGCCAGCCACAAACCCTTGAGCTCCAGCTCCTGCCCCTCTGAGCTCCCAGCAGTCCCTTTCCTTGCCACTATTTCCCTCTGTATATGATGGAGATAAGATGATTTTTTTTCCTGGTAATTTTTTACCTGTCATTAAAGTGGATTTTGGCATTACTACAGCCATAGAACTGATAATTTTTCACTTATGTTATTAGACAAAATGATTTCCAGAAGGAGGGGTTAATTCACGTGCCAGTACACTGGAAAAACTTTTTCCTGCCAGGAACTGTTTTTTCCCAAGACAGAGAAATTCAACAATACCAGACCTTTGATTTCAAGTTGTTTTTCTTTCATGTCCAATTGGCCAGCATTCCCTCAAGTTCACCTTAACCTCCAACATAACCTGGCAATGACCTGGTTGTCATGTCACTGGTGCCCATTTGATGCTGACTGTGCAAATCACGTGTTCTTCTTTTTTGAGACAGAAGAGAAATATGGTTTTTATGCTTTGACTTCTCCCCCACTGCGCTGGGAGGACATGCTGGGTATCCTGAACTGCTCTGTGAAGCAAGGAAGTGAAAGCAATTACTTTAGCCATATGCTCAGGACCTGCTCACCCTTCTGAGTACCAGAGGTAGTTTCCAAACCCTTCCCCACGAGGGTCCTGACTCTCCATCCCTTGCTCTGCAGTTATTTCTGTCATATCAGAGCTCTGAATGCTGCCCATGATCAGAAGAATGGTGGTTTAATCATATTTTTGCTGGTGAAAATATAGTAGAGGATTGGTTTTAATTTTTAGGTGAAGGTACACAGGTTCCTTGGGTAGTCTTTCTCCTTAAATTCTAGAGGCAGGGTTGAAGAGGAAATGGCATATTGACAAACCAGCTTATTGCCATTTCTTTCTGTGCTTTGTGAAATAGTATCTTCAGTTTGCTCTGTAAGGACCAAATCAGCCTCATCCTCTGTGTGATCAGTTCCTCAAAACCTTCCCCAAAGTATTTTTCCATAGTTCTTTAACAATGTGAATAGCATTTAATTTAGGCTTTAAAATAGTTTTCAGCCCAGTCGGCCCCAGACTGCACATCAGATCACATCAGTACAGAAGTTAAAACCACTTCTTAGTCCTGCTTAATTTTCCAGGTACCTTAGGATTTATTTAGCCTTCACAGAGGCTCGGCTTTCCCAGACACAGGAATTCCCTGTTATAGCAATGGTCCAGATCCCTGTGTCCTTGTCCTCCTTGTAGGAGTGAGCAGAATTATGCTTAATAGTTCTTTTGACATTCAGGAGTTTTACAAATGTGTTTTAGGCAGCTGTAGCAGACACAGGGAGGTGGGGCCAGACAGGTGCTAAGTCAGGTACAAACACAGCACTGATGGGAGGAAACAGGAAGGAGATGACCATGAGGAGGTGAGTGAGGCTGGAAAATGATATTTTAAATGATCTTGAAACCTTTGTACCACCCCTCTTCCTTCTCACTGCAGGGTGGGGGATGGATGTAAAAGGAAGGTCATAAAAGACACCTTCAAACTTGTATTTTACACTCAAATTGCTTTAGACAGTGTGAACACCAGAGAATCCATGGACAAAGATTTCACCTCAGGACAGGAGAGAGAAGCTGTCCAAGATACTGCAACAATTAAGGAAGGTCTTTATTCTGCAAAACTGAAATAAAATCTGACATCATAGGTTCCTCTAACTCTAGAGCACTGATGCAAATCTATCTTCAAATAAATGTATTATTTCCTGCTTTAACCTTGTCAAATGATGGAGCTAGTTCATATTTTATGCCATATCTAAGGGTCTGGGAATCCTTTGAGCAGGGCTCTGGTGCTTTATTAGTTCTCTTCTAAGTGAGAGAGATGCCACATTGCTTTGTGTTGTGCAAAGGGTGCCAGCATTTGTGTCCACATGAGCTCTGTAGCAGGGCTTGGTGTGTCATATCAGAGCAAGAAATGCCTTTAGATAACTGGCAACAGTTGAGAAAACTCCATTTACTCCTGGGAGAGTCTCATGTCTGTCAGTAGTTTCTAGGTTTATAGATGTCACTCTTTTTCAGGTGTTCAGGATGAGGCGTCATCTACACCTCAGCATATTCCACAAAAAACTGAGTTTGCCTTGATCCTTGTAGGTCCCTTCCAACACAATCATCCCTGGGAGTGCTCAAGTCCAGTTTGGATGGGGCATGGAGCAACCTGGGCTAGTGAAATGTGTCTTCTCCAGGAGCACAGGTCCTCTGTCCATTCCGTGTTAGTATGTAGCTGCATCGAGTCTGTGAGGAGCGTCAAAGGGGTCCCATTTCTGTCCCATTAAAGCCAGTGCTGCCTGCTCAATTATGCACCTACAACATTATTCAGAACACGTGGCACCCTTCAAAACACAATATTAGAGTCCTGCTTTATCATTTCATGAGGACTCATTTTCAGAGGGTTATATGAACTCTGTTTAAATTAGAAATCACATCCACTTTTTATGCCTGAGGATTCATAATAAGAACAATGAGAGCTCCCAGGCACAAATAAGGAAGCAAGTGAATTTCTCATCATGAAATTACCACTGAGGTTGTTATTGACTAGATTTTGTTTTTTTCTCCTGATCATTAATGTCGTTCTGCTTCTCTGGATGGCTTATTGGCAAGGAGCAGAGTGAGCATCCCATGCAGCAAACACAGGCGAGAGGCAATCTAAATGTAAAATTAGTTAAGTGCTGTGGTGCTATTTAATGCACTCTTGCAAACGTAAAATGTCAGGTAGGAATTTTGCTTAGAGAAAAAAGAAAAACTGACCCAAAAGGATTTTTTTTAAACAGCATTATACCTCACGAGATCATTTATCTTGACACTGGGTATGATTTCTTTTTGGAAGCATTTTATAGGTTTTTTTGCTAGTACAAATTACAGCACAGAGTTGGGATTCATTTGGCAAATGAAGATGCTCAATGCTATCTGACATGCTTGGCAGCATCCAAAACTCTCTATGGGCAAGACAGGAAGAGCCCAGAACTTATGAATGACTGACCTCTTCCCAGATCAATAGCTCAAAGGCATCTGTGCTAGTGTGAATCTTTCTCCAGCTGACTCTGCTCACCACAGAAAGGACTTGATTTTCTGGACTTCTAGGGCAATTTCACCTGGCCCATGATACCCAAACTGCCTGGGAGTGGCAGAGGAACATTGGAGATCTCTGTTCTAAGCATCAGAGTGCTGCCTGTGGTCTGCCTTGATTTTAATGGTTGATCACACACTATCACAGAGCCAACACCTACATGTGGATATCCTAAATCCTGAGTGCTGCCTATGATGTCAACCTGGGGAGGCTCAAATCCAGCCTGTGTTTGATAGATCCTCATCCAAACCCATGTGCAGTCATCAAAGGTCTGTTCCTGTGGCTGATTCAGCACATGTGTGAGTCCAGCCCCAAACACTATTCTCATCACTTACATGAATGCTGGAATACAAATGACATGGGCTGAGGAGGGTGTGAAGGAAAAGTGCAACCTGTGCGGGGGTACCTGAGCTTGGATTTCTGGAATCACCATGTGTCTGCTTTGTCTGGGCTACAGACAGTCTGACAATCTCCCAGTTCCATTACTGGGTAAATCTGCAGCAGAACTGGAGGTGGTAACTGGGACTGGATGAGAGGCTGGAGGGAGAAATTTTTTTCCGTGAAACAAGCAGGTGAAACTTCCAGGCTTTAGCTACCCATTAGTTTAATCATTAGGTGATAACAGTAGTTAAAAGGCATCGCTATTAAGGAAGGTCTCATTAATCATTTTGATAAGAATGAGAAAAGCATATTTATCTCAGTAGCAATGAGATGTAAATTAGAGGAATTCTCCTCTTTCACCCCACTCACAGACGCTTGAGTTTTCCCTTAATTACTTGCAAATAGCATCCTATTCAATTAAGCAGCAGAGCAGAACATAACCTCCTTCTCTCCTTCTTAGGCTCTCTCTTGATTCTTTATGTGTAGTACCAGAGATAAGTGAAGACCTTTCTCCTTTCAACAGCCTTCTGGGTCAGCAACATTAGCTTTGTTTTATTGAGGCAGATCTGAAGGACGCAGAAAGATCAAACAACATTCTCAGAGCCACAGAGGGAATGGGAGGTGTCAGGAGGACCTGAACCTGCTTCTCAGAGGGCTGACACTGTCAAATCAACGGCAGGATTTTTGCTTCCTTTATAATCTGCAAAGCAATGATAACAGGCTTCTCTGCATGGACGATTGGAAATTCCTGAAGGTGGCAGTGGCAGAAGCAGAGTTTCCCCCTGCTTTTTCTTGATTGAAAGGAAAATCAATGTCAGTGGTATAGAGTGATGTTGTGCTAAGCTGTTCCACTGTTGTCCTACCCACTTAGTACATCTATCATGTGCAGAGTTTCACTGCTCACTGAGCATGCAGTGGCCAGGAATGCAGTGCAAATGACAGCAGCCTGCTTGTCTAACCCTGTCTGACTAAACCTGAAAAAATCCATGTCCACCTGTGTGCCTTGGGGTTGAAAGAACTTCACGCCCTGGCACAGGGCACTTTGCCCTTTGCTGTGGCTGGGTGGGTGTCTCATTCTCCTGAGTGTGCCTCACCTCTTCCTCGAAGAAGGAGCTGGAAGGAGACTCCAGATATTGGGTGCACACTGTCATTTCAGGGTAGAAACCTCCCTGCAGCATATCAGGCTCTCTGTACTGCTGAGGGTTGAAAAATGTGGGTTTTTTACATGTATCTGGAGAGTTGGAAGTGCTCCAAGGGTAGTCCACAGGCAGGACAGGACACAACCCCAAGCCTGCCAGAGTTCAAGGAGTGTTTGGACTGTGCTTTCAAGCTCATGGTGGGATTTTTGGGGCTGTCTGATGCAGGGCCAGGAGCTGGATTCAGTGATCTTTGTGGGACTCTTCCAACTCGGGATATTCTATGATTTGATGACATCAGGGGCTTGGGCCAACATCAGTTGTCTGGGCTGCAAAAGAGAGTCCCAGCAGCCACCCAGGGGGGTTTGAGTTGTCCATCCTCTGCTGATCTCCTACAGTGTCCAAGGAGCCAGATAGCCTGGGAAGTCCTGGCAGCTCAACACTGCTGCAGGGCCAGGGATGCATATGAGAGCCTTTTCTGGGCTGTATGGGAACCAGCTGAAGCCTGGCAGCTGTGAGTTGGTCATTCCTGTCCTAACAATGCCTGCGCAAAGCTATTGTCTGCCAGGGCACACACCATCAAATCCCTTTTTCTATTTGCAGCTCTCTGGGTTCGTGCCATGTGTTTGAAAGTCATTTTCCCAGAACAGGCTGACAAATATGAAGTGCCAAATGCCCTTCTGCTTGCAGAACGGGAGGAGAAGCCTAAAATCTTCCTTGTCTCTTCCTCGATATTCAATGCAAGAGCAGATGGATGGAGTGTATAATTCCATAGGAATGCAGCTGTAATTTCATGTGAACTAATACCCAGTTGTTAAACCAGCTACTAGAGAGGAAAAAGAATTCTTCAGGCTGGTTTTGACACCTGGCCCCTCTGCTTTTGCTTGTTTTCCTTCTACCAAGATCCCTCACCACTTCTGTGTGTGCAATTCAGGATGTAAAGAGCATTGAGCATTTCCTGGCATGGTCTGGGTGGATGGATGTAGAAGAGCTATGGTAAGGCAGGATACTCTTGGAGCTGGAGTTTTTCTTGGATGTGAGCCCAGGATTTTTTGGATTGGGGGCCAATTTTACTGAAAGGTTCATGAACTTTTGAGGACTGGGCCCAGATTTCCTCTGTCAAAGCTCCACACAGCTCTACTGGGACAGACTGGAGCATACCATAGCTGTAACCATTCCACGAGAAGTCTTGGCCCTGCAGAGTTCAGCCTTGTTGTGTTTGGCCATGATTTCTGCAGGTGAGAGAGGAGGTCAGCACTCTGGGGAAAGGGGCTGCAGTGCTGAGTTTTAACTGGGAACCGTGTGCTTTACAGTGGGGCGCTGTACATGGAGAGATTAGAAGGTTTGGGGTTTACATCCCATTATCTTCTGTGTTTCCTCAGCCATTCTTTTGTCCCTTTCCCTATTCCCCCCATTATGCCCACCATTTTTCCACAGTGATCAAGAATTGTCTCCTCCAGAACAGACCTTTTGCTTTTACACTGCACTGGACTCTGTGCCCTGGAGATGCAAAGCCAGGGGTGACCCTGTTGGAACACACTGTAAGGCAAGGAGAGTCAAATGTGGGGAAATCTCATGTACTGCTCCCTGAGCAAGAGTTTTATAGTGAAAAAACTACCCATGAGAAGCTGTTTTGGAGAAGACTGACTGCTTTATAGCAAAATAGCCTGAGATTGAACTGATGTTTACACATCCGAGGATAATCAGGAATAAGGACCCTGGAGGTGACAGAGAAGCCAGAGTTATATGATGGTAGGGACATTACCAGTGAGGCCTGAGTCCAAAGGTCTTTCCTTAGGCATCTTCACAGGACTGCCAGCTTCAGGACTGACTTGAAAAGATAAAGAGCAACACTTTGCACACCAACCTCCTTTCTTCATTTCTCTTTGATTATCCTCCCCACTCTGCTGTCTTCTCCACATTTCCAGTTTTAGTTCCCAGTGCACAGCTACATTTCCTGCCATCCTTCAGGTTTAACCTGAAAGCTGACATAGAATCACAGAATCACTTAGGTTGGAAAAAACCTCCAAGATCATCAAGTCCAATCTTTGTCCAGTCACCACCTTGTCAGCAAAACCACAGCACTGAGCACCATGTCCAGTCATTTCTCAAGCAGCTCCAGGGATGGTGACTCCACCACCCTGAGCAGCCCATTTCAAAGTTTAACCACCTTTTCTGTGAGGAAATTCTTCCTGATGTGCAGCATGAAGCTCCCCTGGCACAGCTTGAGGCTGTGTCCTTTCATCCTGCTGCGGGTTGCCTTTGAGTCCTCGTGGAGATGTCCCTGGTGGACAGAGACAGAGGAATTAGAGAAGGGGCAGGTAATTGCCTTGTACAGTAGCCCACAGCACACACCTTGAGATGCTACAGGTAGTCCTGAGGCCAGGGGGTAGCTGTTGTTCCTCCTGACCTCTGTTAGCTGGAGGTGGCCACATGCCCTGAGGCATGCACGTTTCTCAGCCTTGACAAAGCTCTGGAGATTCTGCTTTAAATCATAAATAAGAGAAGTCAGGATTTTCATGTTTCTCATGTAGAATGGGTTTCCAGAAGGCCTGAGGCGCTCTGGTTTATTGCCACATCTGTAGCGTGTTCAATCACAGGTGAATCAGAAATGGATGTGGTTATACAAGCTCTGTGAGGTCTGGACATCACAGCCAGAAGTCTTGTACCAATCACACTTGTGCTCCTGCTTCTCTGGATATATTTATTCTTGGATTTTAAAAGTATTTTTCCCATGCACTGTCAATTGACAAATGGAGGAAATTAAGTTACAACATTCTGGGGAATAACAACCTCACTGCTTGATTTCCATCATATGTAATGTACTTCATAATTTAGGCACATGCTGAAGTTGTTTGCCAAATTACAGCTTTTCTGAGCAAAGAAAGTGCAGTTTTCCACACTTTTGCTGTAATGTGCTTCCTTGCTGGTAATACTGCTTTGACAAATGCACCTTTCTGCTTACACTGATTTGATTCATTTTACACTCAAGTTCTAACTGTGTTGGAAGAAATTGCTCATAATTTTGATAAACTTATCAAGGAATTTTCTTCCAATGGAGTCACATTTTTAGGCAACTCCTGGTGATCTATTGTCCTAAATTCCCTGGACCCCCACCTTACTGGAGGGCAGTGGAATTTGAATAATTATACTGTGTGTGGATGTACTTGCTGTGGAGCTGGCAGCAAACATTACTTTTCTACCCCATCTTTCTTTTCTTACTTGGGAATAAAGACATTTTTCTTAAGTACATGATACCTTTTCCATGTTAACTTTTTGTTAATCATGTAAGCCATTATATTTTGAACACATGACTCAATGCCTTGCTAGGCTTGTGTCTACGTGAAAGAGCCATTTATCAAAAAAAAAGTGCCTTTGGGAGAGAGAGCTTTTTCACTGAAATGGAGATTATCCTATTGTTTGACAGATCCCATTGAGATCATCTACTGAACCCGATCAAGGACCTTCACAATGATTTGAAATGGTAGTAATAAGGCAAGGTTCTGTTTTCCTGACTCAGCCAAGGGGATATAATTAAGTGAACATCAAAAATAATTTTAAAAATGCTGTCTAATAATGTGACCTGTTTTGCTTTTACAGGCTCAGTTGATTCCATTCTCTTATGGCTTGACATTTCGGTGTAAATGTTAGTATCTGAATTTAAAACAAAACTGGTGGAGTTTTTTCCAGTTTTCCCAGGCATGTGTGCACTTTCTAGCTGATGCTAGATTTTAGGATTTTGTTTGTTTGTTTGGTTGGTTGGTTTTGGTTTTCTTTCCCCCCCAGGTAGTTACTTAGGATTAGAAACTCCTTATATTGACATCATCACAAGGGACTGTGTTCTTGGTAAAGATTTGGGATAATTTGGTGACAGGCTGGCTGTACAATATCCTTTCCATGATACTGACTGCTCCAGTTCACCTGCAGCACTTCCCTGAGCACTGAGCATCTGGATTACATATCCACCAGCCCTGTCTTGGATATATCCCTCTTCCTGCTTTATATTCTGCCACTTATGCTTGGATAGAGCTTTAAACCAACTCTTATTGGGTGCTTGTTTTCATCCTCTATTGGCTGATGTCATTCTTTCTTGCTCAAGAAACCCTTCTTTCAAAAGCCAATAACTATTGCATTAGTTGACTTGTCAAGGTCACCTTCTTTCAGGTTTTCTTCTCTGTCACTTTTTTATTGTCACATTTATGGCCATGTTGTGCAGCATCTGTAGCACCACCCTGGCCTTAGTCTCTCCTCTCTGCTTATTTAGAATGAGGATCAGCTGTGTTAGTCAGCTGGGAATTATATCCAGAGAATCCTAGAATGGCTTGGTTGGAAAGGACCTTCAATATTATCTTGTTCCAACCCCCTCCCATGGGCAGGGACACCTTCCACTATCCCAGATTGCTCCAAGCTCCATCTAACTTGGGCTTGGACACTTCCAGGAATAGGGAAGCCACAGCTTCTCTGCACAACCTGAGCCAGGGCCTCATCACCCTCACAGGGAAGAATTTCTTCCAAATATCTAATCTGAATACCCTTTACTTGAGCTTAAGACCATTACTTCTTGTCCTGTTACTATGGGAAGGGGTGGTAAAAAGTCCCTCTCCAGCCTTCTTGTAAATAAATTCTTCTTGTAATTAAATTCTATCTTTTGCTGTCCCTATTACCTTTCTCAATATTTTTACCATGGCTTCATAGAGAAAATAAGTTATGAAGAAGACAAGTAAGTCGTGACTGTGAAACACGTTGCAATGCATAAATTTTTGCCAGTGTATTTTCAGGTGGGGAGAACAGTGTGATGTCTAAAGCAAACTAAGGGTTCAATAATGTGTACAACTGTCGGTCGAGAGCAGTGAAGGAAGACAAAAGAGGTGGTGGCTGTCCCATCCCTGGAAACTTTCATATTTAGGTTGGACAGGGCTCTGAGCAACTCAATCTAGTTGAAGGTGTCCCTGATCATGGCAGGAGGGTTGGACTTAGTGACCTTTAAAAGTCCCTTCTAGCCCGAAATATTCCATGATTCAGTGATTTATGGCTTGGCTGGCTGCATTACCATGGGATGGCCTGGTACCCCACCACAGGGAGTGAGTTAGAGGAAACCATTTGCCTTCCCTTCAGAAATAAAGTGAGTGAACCCACTAAAATCAGCCCAAATCTGCTTTTATGTCTGATAGTTTTTAATGGGAGAAAGCAGATCCGTTCCTGGTGCTTGGATGGCAGTGTAGCAGTTCATGCCCTTAGTGCTGGGCTTCGGTTTCAGCCCCAAGAAGGTTTTTGTTCTGCAGCACAGCAAAGTCATTAATCAACGAATCAGTAAAAGCACCATGAAATCACTCCACTGATGCCTGAAATGGAGAATTTTTGTAGGCAATAACATTGCTGAGACGGGAACATTGGCAGCGAGGTGCTTCCCAGGGACAGGGTTTGTGTTAAGGGGGTGGCAGCACTGCCCTTTGCTGTTTTGGGTGGTCACAGTTACTGACCTTTGCTGCTGCTGCAGGAGGGGAGAACCTGGATGGGCTGTTCGGGACCTCCAAACTGTGAGCTCAGAGACTCCACTACAGCAGTGGCTGCATTGCTGCAATGACTTCTCTGACCTCCTCCCACCACCATGTCCTGAGAGTTAAGGAAGAAGGGGATAATGCCCTCTTTAGTGCTTGGGTCAAGCTATAAAAGCATTTGAGTACAGCTGGGTGTTTTTTTTTTTTTTTCCCCCAGAACAGATGCTCAGGAAGGGTTAATCCTAGTCTCCACTGATACCCTTTACCTCCTTGCTGCCTCTGCCTCTTTGCTCCCATCAGGGATGCTCTGCTCTGGCAAGACTTGTCATACATATGAGGGAGCTTAAAATTTCCACATGGGCTCTGCAGTCCCCGGTTTGGGAGGTTTGAAAGGTTTCCTGGCTGAGCAGGAGAGGGCAGCAAAACATAGAGATTGAGAGACAGAGGGAAGGAAATCCCCTCGCTGAGCGTGCAGGAGTTCCTATCGCAGTTTCAGGAGGGGTGCACTGGTGTGGAGTGGGATTGGGGGTTTTTCGGTGCTGCCCATGGGGATGTTTCTGCAGCCCGGACAAGTTTGCTGGGGTGGGAAATTTGCTGTAGCTCACACTCAGAGCAGTTCTGCAGAGAACACCAGACTGAACAGGGAGAATCCCTGCTCTTTGGATGGTCAGAGAGGAGGAAAACTTGGTGACCTGCAGAGAATGATGTGTAAGAGCCAACTGCTTCAGAGAACAGCAATATTTCCAGTGAGAACTGTGAATGTGGGGCCTTGGAGGAGGAGTTACCTCTCCTCTTTCTTGCCCCGTGATGTGCAGCCAAAAGCTTCCAAACCACGGAACAGGACGAAATTTCAACAACAACAATAAAAGGATCAAGATCTTGACAGCGATGGGAACAAACACAGTCCATATAACAATTGGTGTGGAACAAATAAGGAGTGTTGAGGAATGCAGTTACTGTGGCAACGTGGTAATAATAGATAACAGCAGTACAGAGGTGGAAATAGAAGTGAGAACAAGGAAAGCATTGAAAAGTACAAATATGTGAATCAAAATCTGGAGCAATAAAAATATTGTCAGAGAATTAAAGCTGAAGCTATGCAACAGCACTGTTATGCTGCTGGTATTTAATTTAGCAGAAGTATGGCCAGAGACAACTGCCCCTGAGTAAAACATCAGAGTTCTCATGCATGGTGGGTATGGAGAATATTAAGAGGTAAGTGGGGAAAAATGTTTATAAATCTGAAAGCACAGGAGAGATCAAATGGATACCAGAGCATCCTGAAGTCACATCCCAGAGTATTAGGAAGCACCAGTTGGACTACAAAGAATAGGAAAGGGGTTTATTGCATTGGGACAGTGGTAGGAATTAACAAAGGATTCTCAGGGTTGTGTGGGGATATAGAAGGGGACACAGTGTTATACACAGACCTGGCTTTGAGCTTAGTAGTTTAGTTATTACACTTCCAAGTGGAGGAAAATCTTCAGCAAAGATCCTACTCCCACCTCACTGACTGCACAGATCTTCCCTAGCTGTAATTCTTGGATTTATTTGGATCAAAAGCTGACATGAGATGACATTCCGGGGGTAAGGCTGGTGGAGATACTCTGCCACTGTCCATTAACATCCCAAGGATGCTGTTTGGAACTGAGGCTCCCAACTCCCTGGACATATTCCTAGGTTTTCTGCACACCTTCTCAAAGATTAATGTGCAACTTAACCTGACTGCTGCCATGGTTTTCCACTGCCTTGAATCAGGAGTCAAAAACTGCCTTTTTATGGACACTGTAGAGGATTACAGAATCATAGAGCAGTTTGGCTTAGAAGGGACCTAAACAATCACCTAGTTCCAACACCCTTCCATGGGCAAAGACATCTCCCAGTAGACCATTGTACCTGAAAGTGCACCTTATTTCCCCAGCAAGGAGGCCAAATTACTTCTTCCAGTGCAAGGGGAAGGTTGTACAATGAGGGCCTGTAAATCAAGAGGAAAAAGCCATGGCCAGGCAGTGGGAAATTATTTGTCGTGGCAGCTGAATGTGATTTGACACTGTTAGTTAGCACATTAATTTTGATGGTAAATAAATGTCCCCATCTGTGGGAAAAGGTTCCATTTTGAAAATTGCTTTTGCAGCAAAATGGAACTTTAGTGAAATGAGAAAAGAAAAAACCATCCAAAACATCAGTGATTGTACAAACATTATGTTGTGAAGTAATCAATACTACTCAGAGAAAAGATGAAATATGCTCATTTTCTTTCATCTCAGCATATTTTCAGATGGCCAAAGGAACTGTTACTATAACAGGCAAATACATAAACACAGTATTGGAAGGATGGTAATATAAAATTAGGGTGAAATAAAACAGAGTAAGAAAGTCAAAACAAACCCTCTCTGCTTTACCGAAACAAAACACTTCAACACCAGAGTGAAATGAAGAAGTCAAAACAATCCAAATTTCCCGTCAGATATTTCACCAAAATCACAACATTTCAACACAATATCCCTGTTTCCAAGAAATGTTGTTTACAGGTGAAAGATTGTTGTGTAACAAATGCTTCCAACTTACTGTAAAGCTGGCACACCTGAAGAATGGCATTTTTGTAGCCAACAGAGTTGGACAACTTTGGTGGGGTTTTTTTTTTGGTTTTTTTTTTTTTGGTTAGGAAACTCCAGCACAAGAATTCACTCAAAGAAGGAACACGTTCAGTAAAGCAGGGAGTTTCTGCTGTGGTTGATGCTGTTTTCCTGACGTGCTCATTGGAAATTCAGCAAACATTCTCCTCTGCTCCATGGGCAAGCAGGGAGAGAAGGATTCCCATTTCAGCACCAGTAACATGCAAGTGCTATGGTTATTTGTAACAATCTATATTTCAATACTGCTCAGAGGCCTCAAATAAGATTAGCGGCTCATTATGTTAAGCTATATGTAAATAAACAGGCACAGAGTGTTTTGTAAAGTAGCCTTTATCTACACCAACAAGAGGAAATAAGGGAGACCAAGAGGATTTTTTACAGCTCTGAACTTTTAGAAGGGGGAAAAATTATGATTAGCTATGATTATGAATAAAACTGGCCAAAAAAGACAGTTAAATTTAGGCTCTTTGAGGCCAAGGTGATCAGCTGTCTTATGCAAGTTTGATGTTTTGTAGAGGGTTTCAATGATGTTACTTTAGGATTGCCTGTCTGCCCCAGCCTTACCACTGAAAGCAACTTGAAATCAAGCTCTTCACTGCGACATGTTATTCATATGAAATTCCCACTGAAATGGTTTAGATACTGTCTCAGGAGTCAGTCTCTGGGATACCACCCTTGTGGAAATGCCTAAGATGGAATTGCAGAAATCTGCTTACTTTTATGGAATAACAATAGAAAAATTGTTAATACAAGCAACAAAGCGTTCAATGGGGTTTTTTTTAAACCTAACAGAAAATTATTGAGAACTACTTGTGTGCATTCTCCTCCAGCTGTAGCCACATGAGCCCAAACCAGTCTGAATTGTTTGAAATTTCTGTCCCCTCAGTTAAATTCTTTGAAGTCCAGCCTGTGGCACAGTCAGAATCTCTACATGCTTTCTGTTTTCTGCATTGTTTGTGCAGCACAAAATACTTACAAAAAATTAAAATCCAGAAAAGAAAATCTAACCTACCCTCACATTCCCATTTGTTCAGCTCACATGGTGACCCTGCAGACATTGAGAGGTTCAATTTACACACTGAATTTTGGGGCAAGATTTTTTGTCTTGGGAGCTTCCATATCAAATCTTTTATTACATTCCTGTCTCTTATCCTTTTCTGTCTTCCCACATGGTATTGAGGCTATCTAAAATGAAATCCTTTGGAGGTAGGGGAATTTCACACACCAGAGTGTCTCCTTACTTTGCAACTTCTTGGTTGTTGTACTATTATGTTCTTTTGTTCTAGGAAATGTGAGTCCTTTTTCCAAGGAAAGTCAGCTAAATCCAAGCTGCTGTGGTCCCAGAGGTCACTGATAGTTTTCCTGGATGGTCTTCTGCTCTCCATGTCCCAGAATGTCTGGATTTTATGTGACACTGGGGCTTGATCTGTAAAAGAGAACTGAACCTCCTGTAAAATGAAGTTAGGATATATCCATGTTAAAAGCCAGTTCACTCTGTGGCAAGGACAAAGAACCTGCTGCTGCAAAGAGCTATTAGATGAACAGGTGAATTGTTTCAGGGTGGACAGAGGGGAAATTCAGCAACTGATATTCATCAGAGCTGCATTTCCTGCAAAAAATTATCTCTGCCGCTGTCCTTCCATTTAGAGAGAAATAGTCTTCAAGCATCTGCAAGAAGGAAGAACTAAGAGTGGTTACTTCATAATTAATTATTTTCTACATTCATATTTGGAACGTTTTTTGTCTTGACCAAAATAACAACATCACCACCAGCCAATTCCCTTGTACCCCTCTGTTCCCCAACAGCAAAAAATTCAAATTGAAATGGATGATTCTTGACTATTTTTCTCCCCTTTTTAGGTTACATAAATCTAAGTTTAAATGTTTAAACCTTTAGGTTTAAAGCTTGAAGCAAGCAGAGCCCCAGCGATGCAGAAGACAAACGGAGGTGAGTAGCTGTTGAAAATGAGTCTGTATGTGTCGAGGCTGCACAGATGAATCCTCCCTTTGGCAAAACCCCATTCTGCTGCTGAAGGCTGCAGACTTGCCTCCAGCTCAAGGAATTCTCTCTGGCTGCACTGTTTTCTGTATTGAGGCCTCCCAGATGCTTTGCCAACCAAACCCCTTCATTTCCAGTGTTGGGAAACATGGCAGGACTCATAATCACATCCCCTCTATAGTCCTTCACAGCTCTGGGCAGTGGTTTATTAATTTTGGTAAAGGGGAAAAGTCCTTTCTATGCCATTTTGGCATTAAAAATGGCTCAAGGCTTCTTAGCATGAGGCAGAACTGATCAGGGTCAAGATCTGAGCTGCTCCTACTATGGGAGAAGAGGGGCAAGAAGATCTTGCATTGTGCAGTAGGGTGGAGATTTGAGATGGAAAGCTGTGAAGAGATGGACTTGCTACACCACCACAGTAGCGAAGGATTTGGATTGATCCTGAGAAACTGCCAGAGATCTGAGACTTCTCTCAGTTGTAACAGATACCTTTTTCTCCACAGCAAAATAGCAGAGATGTGGGGATGTCACAGGTAATGTGTGGGGACAAGCACCCTTGTTTGGTGTAGTGAAGGAGAGGGGACACCTTTGTGTGTCCAGAAAAGGGCAACAGAGCTGTGGAAGGGTCTGGAACACATCTGATGAGGAGTGGATGAGGGAGCTGCGGGGGCTCAGCCTGGAGAAAAGGAGGCTCAGGGAGATCTTATTGCTTTCTACAACTCCCTGACAGGAGGGTGTAGCCAGGTGGTGGGCAGATTCTTCTCCCAGGTGACAGGATGAGAGGAAATGGCCTCAAGTTGTTCCAGAAGAGGTTTGGGTTGGATATTAGGAAAAAAAATTTCACTGACAGGGTGGTCAGTCAGTTGAGCAGACTGCACAAGGAGGTGGTGGGATCACCAAAGGATGTGTCAGCTGGGGACATGGTTTAGTGGTGGACCTGGCAGTGCTGGGTTAACTGTCGGATTCAATGATCTGTGAGGGCTTTTTGAATCTTAATAATTTTATGATTCTATAAGAGAAGCAGGGGCTTGGAAGGCAGAGGAGGATAAAATTTCCCCAAATCCTATTACTGATAAGTTCTCAAAAGCCATGTTTTTGATGTGTACCCAGAAAATGAAATCAAATTGTTCACATCTTCCAAAATTACAGTTTAAAAAACTCAAAACTTTTGAACTGTGAAGGAGTGACGAATTCTTACAGGAAAAAGGAATCAAATTGTGGCATTTTAGGTTGTTCATCCTTGATCCATCATGAAGGCAAATATTCTTGAACTGTTCATAACTGAAGTTTCTGGAACCCAAAATGCAGGTTGCAGGTAAATTAGCTGTTTTCCTTCTATTTTTGCAGAAGCAAGAAAATCTCTTGCTAGAAACCCAGCAAAATCCAGCTTCCAGTTCTGATATTTCTTCTCTAATAAATGAGTGCTGGTATTTTGTTTTCTTCTGTGCTTGAAGAACTTTCTGGAACTGTGCAGAAAGCAAAGTTAATTTAACTACTGGGACAAAATTACAAGTTTATTCCTTAACAAACAAAACAAAATATTGAAGCTTATGGCTACTAGCAATGGTTCAAGAGGGCTTGAATCCTGGTATAGTCTCTGGAGACAAAATTTTTCTGAAGAAACAAAAAATAGAAACAGGCAAGAATTTCCTCTCTACAGAGAAACAACACTCAATCAGTTTTAGTAGATAAAATGTTTTCTTAACTCCTATGGCATTTCACAATTGATGAACGTTTCCAAAATAGAGATAGTTAAAATATTATCTCTTTCCCACAAGTCTTTTTGGCTTATATTCTGACTTCGTTACTGTTGTGACCCAAGCTGTTCAAATTTATAATCTCACCTCTCCACCATCTATGCTGGGATGACTAATTAATGTGGCTGCCATGTGTAATTGCTGTAACTGATATCTCGTACCCTCACATTGTGTTTTGATGTATTTTGCTATCATTTTGAACCAGGGATCCAAAAGAAGACAAATACTGTTGTGTCAGTCAATGTTTTTGCTCATCTAAGGAAGAGAAATAAACAATCTCAGGGTCTCTTAGCTCTGTATTTTAATTAAAACCATAGGAATGAGACTGGATGCTTTTCTACCAGGTCACCTCTGCAAAACTGTGGTTAGTGAAGACCAAATGATGGCCCAACAGTTAGGAAGGTGATCAGAAAAGAGGTGACAAGAAACTTGCTCCATTTTCCCCTAATTTGTTTTCAAGAAAATGGACACAAATTCAGGGCTTTCTCTCATTATTTCTCAGAAGAAACAATTTCAAAGTTATTGCACAGAGGAATATAACAAAATGCTTTCTGATGTTAAAACTCAGGTACCAATGCCTGGAGAACCTATTTTCCTTGAAGAACCTGCTTTCTTGAAACCTCTGTCAAACAGCTTGTCCCAAATCCATGGCATCTGCAGTCACCAGAACCAGGAATCTTCATGAGCAACAGATTCTGTGAAAAAGCCCTCTTCAACTTAAATTCTCACCAACAGACCTTGTGCCTTGCCCATCTTGTTTCATTTATTATACTTCAGATTATTTAAAATTATTTTGGAAGCATTGAACTTGTGGTGGGAAAAGAAAAGTCATAGAGATATCCAAAAAAAAAGGAATCCTCCATATCTAAATGGCAGAGACTTTTTTTTTTTCAGCTGGAAGAGAGGGAAGATTGACAGGAACCCCAAAGTTTGAGTGTTGAGTTTCTAGTGAGAAAACAAATGTAAAATGATCATGTGAACCACATGGAGATAATCTGGCAATCTAAAAGGATACTGGATATTTATACAAAAATGGATATTTATTTAAAAAAAACCAAAACAAACCAGAAATGGAATGAGGGTGGAAGTGAAGCATCCATCCACCTGAATGCTATGAAATAATTTAATCTGGGAGTCCTGAAAATGGTACCTGTATTTAGGCAGTTTAAGGTTTCACCACAGCATTTTGAGAATTTACCTCTGTGTTTTCCAGCAGCGATGCTGGACCTTTATTGAGTGTGGGCTCTTTTCTCTCAGGGCTGAAGGCAGGACAGGCAGGTCAAGAGGTAAAAGCACGTCTGGCTCTGTGAGAAAAGCAGACATCCAGAGGAAAGAAGTTTTTGTGCTGTGAAGCTGTTAGGCATTAGCGAGCTCATGTCTGCTGCCATTCCCCCTGGAGGAATTCCTTAATGTGTAAGCCCTATTACTTTACACATTTTTTTTTTAAATTTATCTTGCTGTCCTACGGAGCACCAGCGGTGCTTCACCAGCACTTTCAATGTCTGGTCCTTGCCTGAATATCATCAGCTATTTCACTCTTCCTGGAAACACTCTGCAGGGTGCCTGCCCTATTTCTCCTTCAGTCTCCTCTTTTCCACCTTTTCCATGCTGACCAGAGGCTCTGAAAGCTTGGGTTAGACATTGATGATCCTGATAGGTCCCTTCCCAGCTGAGATGTTCACAAGGGTATCCAGTGATAGGACAAGGGGCAAAGGCCTTAAGATGGAGGGAAGGTTTATATTAAATATTAGAAAGAAATTCTCTGTGAGGGTGGTGAGACCCTGGCACAGACTGGCCAGAGAAGCTGTGGCTGTCCCATCTCTGGAAGTGTCCAAGGGCAGGTTGGATGGGGCTTGGAGCAACCTGAGATAGTGGAAGGTGCCCCTGCCCATGGCAGGTCGTGGGACTGGATGATCTTTAAGGTCACTTCCAACCCAAACCATTCTATGATTCTACAGTTTCATTTAAACATGAGAAAATACTTTTTCTTTTCTTTTCCTTTTTTTATTTGGTTTTGAAGGTGGACAAACAACAGAGCAGTTTGCCCAGAGATGTTGTGTCTCCCTCCTTGAAGATGTTCAAAACTCAGCCAAGCAGTCTGGCTGACCCTGTTTTGATAACAGCTTTGGAGTAGGTGTTTTCTGTTCTAAACTCAACAATTCTGTGATCTTCCCATAAAAACACCCAAAATTATTTCAAACTAGTCCCTTTATACCTGAAGATTAAAGCAGGGAAATGAAAAGAGGAAGACTGTTAAGTCTAAGGTTTTATCTAATACTCTTGAACTTCTAAAAGCTTTATTCTTTCTCTTTTTCTTTCTTAGTCAAATATTAATTAGGTTATGACCATGGTTATATAATGATACTCTTGCTATTCCCTTGTGTACAGTGAATAGAAGGCACTTCATCTTCAGAGATAAATGATCCAAAGGCTTTTCCTTCTGTAAATCTGAGGCTGCTACCACCCTTCAGCCCCTGCAGGACTCTTTTCCCGGAGTCACAGCTAAATCAGTGCCACACTGTGTAAACATGGGCTCTGCCTTAGAGCCCGGACTATTTTGGAAGAGACCTGAAAAAAGATTTTCAAGTCTTTTCACCAGGAAACAAACAAAAATCCCCACAGCTGGATTGTATCCTTCCTTCCCTGCAAGGCTTTATATGCATATTCTTATTTAAATGTCTAAGTGTCCAAAAAGGTAACACTCCTCTTTGTTTGGAGGATCATATTCTAGTAAGTGATTTTATTTAAAAATAGTAAGATTTAAGAACTGGATGCAGGTTTTTTGCTTTTGTGTGCCTTGTTAATAGTACCTTCCTTGATTATTACAGTGTTGTGGCAACACATGGAGGACAAAGGACCATTGTTCTTCCTCCTCCTTTTTTTTGATAACCTGAATTTATTTATCTGTGACAACAGAATTTTTCCCAGATAAATTTGGAGCCTAAGTCTCCTGCCATCCCTGTTGGTAAATGTACTGCCCTTGCTAGGCTTGAATTGCATCACACAACTACTTCCAGGGAATTATTGGGTCCAATAACCATCCCTCACCCTGGCAAAGTCTCAGCCCTCTCACATCTGTGTTAACCACAGCAGCCCTGCAGTAGAGAAATGAGCTCACTGAGGAGGCCCATCTCATTTTTCTAAGGACTTTAAAGATGATGGTGGGAGTCTAAAACCAGAATGAGTGATACCAGGAATGAACAGAAAGCACTGGTAGGAGTTGGTCTCAACAGATGTATTTTTTTCAGCAGGAAGGTGGGATATTATCAACCCAAATGGGCTGGAGATTGAGCACAACTCCTGGAAGCTGCTTCATGGGGAGGTGGAGATGTCACTGTGATAATGCAATCACAATGTCCTCCCTTCACCTGGAGGAGAAGAGGAGCTAGAGTGGGATGGTCACTGAGAGTGCCCTTCCCATTTGCAAGAGATGAGGATCCACTTGATTTCATCTGCTCAGGAAACAAACCCATAGTCTGATTTGGGCTTATTTTCTGACTATTCATAAAGTATCTCTGGTTGCCATGAAATGATAAACTGATGAAATGAGGAACTGATGATGCCTTTGTCCAGAGCAGAAAACAGGGAGGAACAAAACAGCTTTCCTGTGTCTCATACTTCCACATTTATCCACTGCTTCCCATAGGATTCCTGTGCTCGCAGCACTCATCCAGCAAGCCCATGGATCTCCTGGATTTTCCATTATTAAATGTATGGAGCATTTGGGTCCTATCCTCAAATAGAAAAGTTCCTAAAATCAATGAAGTCACCAAACCAGATGATGGTAGGGTGTATCAGAGAAGAGCTATTTTCTCTAATAATTTGTCCTTATACCCCTCTATGACTCCCCTGTGCTTGCCATACCCTGGGGTAGAACACCAGGATCTCTGATCCTGGCCTCTACAGAGGCTCATCTCATTAGTCATCTCCAGGTTCTGGAGACCTTTAAGGTTATTAACAAATGGCCAAGGGGTCCTGAAGTCAGTGTGCAGTGTTTGTGTTTTGTGTCTGGCCTCCCGACCCCACTCGCTTCCAAGAGGAACTTTATCTGCTCCAACATCATGGGAATCCATCTAAATGGATGGGAATCCATCTAAAAATCTCCTCAAAACACAAAGGCACTTGGAAGCTTAGAGTCTGTGGAACAATGGCAATGAACTGTTGGTAATTAGGCCAGGTTGGTAATTAGGCCCTGAGCAAGTTTGTGTAGGGGAAGGTGTCCATGGAACGAGTTGATCTCCAAGTTCCTTTCCAACCCAAACTGTCCCATGAAGCTGAAATCTCATTCACATGATATTCATCTAGTATCTAGTCTTTGAAGAATCTGAAATGCAGCATGGTGTGTTCAACATTTTATTAAACACTAACCATTCCTAACATGGATGTCAGGCACTGGCAGGAATTTATTTTGAAGAAATAATTCTCCACTTTAAATTCCAGCAGAAATGGAAAGATTTGGAGCCTAAGAGAGACATTTCCTTTTATGAAAATGCTGTTACTGGCAGTCCTTAAAGGTGGGATCAAGGGATTTAATAAATGTAATTTACTTTTTATTGCTGTTCAGAACTGGAGCTACTTTGGAGTGAAATGAGGATGTGCTGTGGGAAAGTGCTACCCTAAATCTCTCCCCTTCAAACAAATCTGCCCCAGAGTGGTATTTTAGGGCAGCATTTTGAAATGGGAAGGGTAAATTTGCAGGAACCATGTGTGCCTGTGCCCTTTTGCTCCTTTAATCCACTCAATCACATCTGACTCTTGTGACTCTGAAACATTTGTCCAGCTGAATTGTCTGGGAACTATTCTCTCTGATATCTTTCTAAGGAAAGTTGATTAATTAGCACGTTTATTGAGTGCTGCTGCTATGCTGCAATGGGTCTTTGCTTTGCAGAGGGAAGATAGGCCCTGTTCCAAGTCCTTCCTTCAAAGCAGCATCTCTAAATTTTAACTATTAGCTAAAGGCTGCAATTCTCAGGCAGTCAAGAGTAGCTTTTTCCTTATTCATTCTCTATTAAAGGATAATTTTTGCTATTTGTAAAACATAAGATCATGCATAAACTTGCGTAGTTACCAAACTGATCACCTGGGAATACACTCCTCAAAGGAAATTTAAGTTAGCCAAAACCAGCAGGAGGATTTTTCCTGCAGCAGGGCAGGATATAGCTTGAAACATCCCTCTGCCTGACAGGCAGCAGTGAGTCTCTGGGAACCAAGAAATACAGCAGGAAATATTGAACTTGTAAGGAGAAGTGATGGGGAAAATGCTGAGAAAAACACACCTGCTACCAAAATTGCTGATCTGTGTAATTTGCAACATCCTGAGGAAAGTTTTAGTGTGTTTTTTCCTTCCCTTTAGCAAACTGCTCACAAGCCTGCTCTGCTTGGGGATTGCCTGCCAGCACTGTGCCAGCAACATCCTGGATGGACTCTACCTGCCAGCAACTCACAGCCTTTGGAGTCTCCCATGGTATTGATTTGGCCTCCTTAGACCTTTGCTTAACAGGTCAGCAGTGATCCACGAAATCACTGTGTCCAGCAGATGGTCCAGCCACAGAATGGAAAGCTGGGTCTGAAATGAGTAAGAGTACTCAGGCTAGATCCTTCCACTTCCAAACTTTTCCTGCCACCTTCTCACAAATTTAATATTTTTAATGAAAAAAAAAACAAAAACAACAAACCAATACTCTAGGGAGGGGTGACATTCTCAGAAGTAAGCACGAAAGATCAAGGAAATTTACGTTGCCTCAGGTCCTGGAGTGCTTGGCCTGTAAAACCCTATGGGATCCTAGGAGGTGAAGATAGATTCAATTTCCCTGAAAATCATATCTTGGGTAAATGTATCTGAACAGGAAGAAAAAGGGAAAGGAATTCCTTGAATATCAACAGCAGTTTTACCCCAACTTTTAAGGATGCTTTAGAAAAATCCCTCTAAAGATTTCTTTGCTTGAAGAGGGTCTTTCCCCTTTGTCTGTCCAGCAAACAGATTCTTATGCCATTTCTCCCTGAGATGCTGCAATGAAGCAACTGGTCTTTTGACAGTGAGAAAATCAGAATGGGAAAAGACTGATGGAAGAATGGAGGGGATAATGTTATACGGGCAGTATTTATCCCTTTCTGTGCTGCAGCTTGGCTATACCCTGCTGATTTCTAAATTTTTTCTTTAATAAAAACAAACACCTGTCTGTAGAGGTCTTCTTAAAAGCCTTCAGATTGGCACTGATACTATATAACAAATTTTGTTTTAAGATAACACTTGTAAGGGTTCATTTCTTTGATAAGCTTGGATGGTGTGATGGTTTAGTGCTTTGAATATGAGATCCACCAAAAGAATAAGTAGATTCAAAGACTTGGAGTGTGGCCAAACATGGACATTCCACATGATTTTATAATCTCATTCAGATTGCTGCTTAATGATCTATCACAACTCTTTTTAGAAGAATATCCAACTTTGATTAAGGAGGTCAAACAGTGGAGATTTTCTTTTCATCCCATCATAATCAGCTCAAATAATTACTTATTCTCTGTTAAAATAAGTATCTCATTTCCATTTCAGACTTTATTGATTTTCAGATAGAAATTAATATCTAGATCTTTGTACAAATAAGAAAATTCTTAAAGCAAAACTTCTGGCAGGGCAAAGGCTGTAGGTCATCAGAAAAGTTCTTTTTTCAAGAAGTTCTTTTCTTTTTCATTTCATAGAAATGAAAGTAAGTCTTGTCATATCTTTCCTCAAGTGCAAAAAGTATCAGTATTGCACCTGGAAACTGGAAGTTAACTGGGCAGTGATGGAAAATGAGCAGGTTGATGCCAGTTTAACTGAGATGAGAATGAGCTCTTTGAGTTTATTGTCACCAACATGCAGAAAAGTAGTTTGGGGGGGTGGCATTCCCCTTTGTGCAGTGAGTTTGAAAATAAACGGGTTTTCCTATTTTGAGAAGTTTTACTCGTACATGCACATAAACTAACACAGCTGGCTCCAGAATTTTGTTATGTCATAAAAATAGGGCACAGACACAGTGATTTAACAGTTTAACTTAGGAAATGGGAATCCTCTTTCTAAAAAGAGCTGGCAAGAGAAACTAATAAGCAATGAAGTGTCTCTTGCCCTAAATGCTGAGGCAGTCTACAGTTGAGCAACTGAACAGCTCATAGGTTGTCAAAAAGTGCATTCAGCAGTTTTACCATCTTTGTGCCTCATCTCTAATATATTCATTGCTGCCTTTAAGATAATGGTGTGTTCTGATTACTCTTGCAGGCAGAGTACCTTGTGCCAGGAGTGAGTGACTGGCACCACTCAGAGCTGAGCTGCCTCGCTCTGCTGCAATCTCCCCTTGAGCTGGAATGATTCTGAAGTCAGAGGGACTTTTTACCAGTGGCAGATCTTTGGTAATTGCCTGATATCCTGCGTAACCTTGTAGTTTGGCAACTTTGACTTGTCAGTTGGTAGTTTAGAATCAATACTCAAACGACTGTGCCAATCAGTAACAGAGTGACTCTTGATCTCAAACTTTGTTACATCACATTTTTGCAACCTTGTATTAAAACCACCTTCGCTAATAGCTTTGACAGTGGTTCTTTATGTGACCTAAATCACTCATTCATAACATATTGTATTTTCAGGATAGTGAGTAGTACCTCTGATTGCTTATGGCAGCATGGAATAAGTCTGAGTCCCAAATTGTCAGAAGAATGGGCTCACCACCACTGGCATGACTGGAGTGTGACTGCAAAGCAATTTGAATTAGCAAGAAGAAAAACCTGAAAATAGTAGAGGAAAAGGAATTATTTGTAAGATGTTAGGCAGCTGCCTAGAAACCACCTGTGAGGACAGGAAAAAGCATAATGCAGAGAGACAAGATCTGAGAGAGGGAATAGAAGGCAGGGGGGCAGCTGAGTTACTACTGCACATGCAAATTGAAGAGTTACAGAAGCCATTACAGGGAGAAAAGGAGAAAACACAAAAGTTGGAAGAAAAGATCTAAATGATGCCCATGTGGGCCCCACATTCCCCTAACCCCATGCAAATTAGGAAACTAA
>VXBB01013337.1:139237-149334 GCA_013399915.1 Illadopsis cleaveri | reverse complement strand
TCACTTAGAATGAGTTGTTGCATTGAGATATTGTGGAGGCTTAAATGATTTATAAAAGCAAAAGCCAAACCAAGCAAACCAAATTCAGAAAGGTTAATGGCAGAATCACAAAATAATAGGTACTCTGCATTGAATAGGACCTCTGGAAACCAACTCTTTGCTAAAGTAAGGTCAAAATGACTGTCCTAAATTCGTGTTTTCCTTCAGTTGGTAGCATTCAGTGTGAATGGTGATTACCTGAGACATTTCCAAATCTTGGTGGTTTCATGCTTTAATGCTTTAGGAACATCACAATGTCCAGAATTCAGAGGATTTCAATGGAAGTTTCAGGAATCACGTCCCATAAAACTCAGCACTACTTTGCTGAACGCATTAACCTAACTGAAAATACATATTATTATTGAGTTAGAATGCTTTTATTTGGGCAAGACATGTGCATTTAAATGCAGGCTTCTCCACAGGAGCTGGTCACCCTTGACTCCTTTTACAGTCATTGCAAAGCAATTGGCACTAGAAGTGATTCATCTCAGCTTAGAGTAGGTGCCTAAAATAGGTCAGATGAATCACACTCTGGTAGAATCTCTTTCCTTACTGATTGGAAAGGAAACCTAGGATTGACCTCTTTACATTGCTCTCATTTTGAAATTTTGGAAAAATTTCCTATTTAAAATTTGCTGGGGTTGAAATTGCTGAAATTGCCGAAATTGCCAAAATACCAAGTTCCTCATCCTCAAAGTTTGCATCTCCAAGTTTGCATCATCCTGAAACATTCTCAATGAAAATGTGGTTTATATTTAAAAAAATAAAAAAAAAAATTAAAAGTATATATTGACTTGAAAGGTAGCATTGAATTTAGATATATCGATACATGTATTTGCTTAGTTTAATATTAAGGTCTTCCACTTGCTTTTTCAGTATCTATTTAACTGTTTCCTAAATGAGGTCAAAATCTTTATCACCATTTTAGAGACACAGAAACTGTGGGACAGAGGGTTCCCAGAATCACAGAGAAGAAAGTGGAAGAGTTGTCTGGAGGTCCACCTGAAGCAACTATCACAGCCACTAGAACGTGTTCAGCCAGAGTTTTGTCCAACAAGTCTTAAAATATTCTGAGGATGGAACTTCTGTGAGGTCTACAGCCCCCAATTCCAGTGCTGCAAAACCTCATAGTGAAAACCTTTTCCTGACATCCAGTCTGAACCTTCCAAACTACAATTCATGGTCCTGACTGTTGTATCTATAGACATTGGAGAAATGGTTTAGTCTGTTTTGTTCTGTTTTGTTTGTCAAGCTACTTGTCAGGTCAGTAAGGGTTGGTTTTAGATTGCTCTGAGACCCCTTTTTACCATTCTAAATAAGAGCTGCCTCTGCAAAGTCTCCTTGTCGGTCATTTTCTCTAAACCCCTTATAATTTAATTTCTCTGTGTACAACTGGGACAGGACCCCCAGACTGGACATAATGTTCCAGAAGTTACTTCAGCAGATGAATAAAAGGAAATTAATGGAATGGAATGGAATGGAATGGAATAGAATAGAATAGAATAGAATAGAATAGAATAGAATAGAATAGAATAGAATAGAATAGGAGTAAAATATTTAAGTTGGAAGGAACATGAAATAATAATCTAATCCATCCATCCTGACCGTATCAGGGCTGACCAAAAAATTAAGTGTTCTTAATGCCCTTGTCCAAATGTTGCCAGGATTGGGGCATCAACCACTTTTTCAGGAAGTCTGTTCCAGTGTTTGACCTCTCTTGGTAAAGATGTGTTTTCCAGTGTCCAGTCTAAACCTCCCATGGTGCAGCACTGAATCATTCCCAGGCCTCCTACCTCTGGATACCAGGGAGAGGAGCTCATGTTCACCTACAGACTGCCCTGACTGGCTCCTCCTTAGTGTCTTTCTTGAGGATTGGAAAAAAAATTACTCTTTTCCAGTCAGCAACACCTCCCCTTAGTAGCCATAATTGTTCATAAATGATAGACAGAGGCCTTGTCCAGCCACCTCAGCTGACACTTTAATATCCTCCTGTGTATTCTACCTGATCCCATGGATGTAATTGTGTTCCCCTGAGCAGTGCCTTGTCTGTTCCTTGCTCACTCCTGGCTGCCCCTCTCCCTCCTGAGCTGTGCCAACACACCCAGAGGTCTGGAGCAGTCTGGACTTCTGAAAACTGATACTGAGAAATACTGAGATACTTTTGCACTTCAGCCTTTTCCACTCTGCTGATAATAAATCAGATTCTCTCCTGCATCCAGCAGTGGACTTGCATTTTCCCTGAACTTTCTTCTGCCACTGGCACACCTGTGGATTCCCTCCTCTCTGCTGTTATTCTTCTCCCTCTTAGCGCCGGCTGGGCTTTGGTCTTTTCCTTTCATCCCTAAGAGCACAAACAAAGCTTTGATGGTCCTCCTTTGTTTCTCTTCCTTATTTTTGCTTTGTGTGTGCTCCCTTCTAGCATTTTACCTCATCAAGGAGTTCCTTGATTAGCCAAGCAGCCCTGGTGAATTTCTTGCTCTTCCTGCACGCACAGAACATTTATTCCAGAGCTCTTTGGTGAATTTTCTTTATAAGTATGGCAGCTCCACACAGCAGTTCCTCTTTCTCTGGCTGCTTGCAGGGGAGTCTATACAGCACTCTTTACTGACATAGTTTGTTCTCCAGAAATCCAGTTTGTTCTGACTCTGGGACCACCTTCCCCAGCCTTCTTCCAGGTCCTGCAGCCTTTCTGAATCACTCCTGTCTCAACTTTCATCTCTGGCCATGTTCACCACCAGTTCTTCTCAGCTGATGACCAGCAGGGCTAGCAGAGAACTGACCCTGTTTATCCTTTCTAGTACTTAAATCACTGAATATCTTACCCAAGGCCACCAAGAATCGAGCATGGAATCTATTTTTATTTTCCTTTCTGTTTTGTCTTAAATAAAAATGTTCTACAAATGTGTGTTAGCAATGAGGAGTTAGGAAGTCTCTGAAGACATCTTCCCATCTTTGTGCCTTATTTGCTGGAGAAGATGGTTAAAAAGCATCTTATCTTACTTGGGAAAAATAGCTGTACATTTGCCAAGGTCAGCAAGATGCAAAGCAATTCGCTGGGGGCTACATTCTCCTCTCTGATCCATTCTGCCAATTTCCACTTCATATCCAGCAATCTGTCCACACATGGGCCTCCTAAGGATGTCAGCAAGAATTCCACAACCACAAGAGAAGAGCTGGGCCTTTCAAAAGTTAGTTGCTCAAGTTTAAACCACCTCAGGGTAGCTTTGACTCATGCACTTAGTTCCTTTGACTGATGCATTTGGTTCCTTTTGATAAAATTATATGTATTCACAAGCTGCTGTTTTGTCTGTCAGGACAGAAGAAGCATAAAAAAGGGGAACATAGAACTGGAACAGGTTGCTGGGATCAGAATCTTGCTTGTTCCATAACACAGGCAAGCAGATCATGTAGTTCTTTTATATCTTTATCAGGTCCCTGATCTTCATCCAGATTTTAGCTGTGTCCTAGTGGTCTTACTGAAATGCTGTTCCAGAGTTTCATTTCCTTGGTGGTTGGGAACTTAATTTTCAGCCTAAATTTTTTGCTTGTTTGTAAGCAGTTGTTCTTTTGCCAGCTTTGTCTATTTGTTTAAATAGCTTTTTTCCATTTTGCCTTCTTATTCTCTTCTCTCCTCTGTGATGTTAGTCCTTCAAAGCCTTTTCTGCAAAACTAATGCAGTCCTGCTCTTGTAGCCTCTTTCCATGTGTCAACTTCCTTCTCCTTATTAGCTGCAGTGGCCTTTTTTCCCATCTCTTCCAATCTGAAATCTTTTAACTTGAATGCATGAGTGACCTGTGTGAGACACACTTCTGGGTGCAGGCAAATAACAAAGCCTTGTCCTTCTTAAAGCATGTTAAATGTCTTGCTGGACAACCCAACCTTCCTAAACTCCTAAATTTCTTCCTGTTGTCAGTGTGGTTCTATTGCTGCTCCTTCACTTTCTTCTTGTTTTGCTCAGTCCCCCCTTCTTTGCCTTCTCTGGAATACCNAGAGAAGAGAAGAGAAGAGAAGAGAAGAGAAGAGAAGAGAAGAGAAGAGAAGAGAAGAGAAGAGAAGAGAAGAGAAGAGAAGAGAAGAGAAGAGTGACCTACAGTGATCATCTAGTCCAGCTGAAGAAGGACTTGATTTTAGGTCCTGCAGTCTTTGTTCCCATTGAGATTCATCTTTATTCATTGTCATCCTTAGTGCCACGTCTGAATTAGACAAGAAACTTTTTGGATATTGCTTTGCTTGAAGATACAGCTCTGATTCTACAACGAGATAATTGTGATACACTGAACAATAGTAAAATCTGCCTTCTCTGCACCTGTTATCCAGCTGTGGCCTAAACTGAGCCTTTTAGAGAAAGGGAGAGAAGAAACTGTGGTCAGCCAGCATGAGGAATGCCATCTTTCCCAAAGGAAATGTCATTACTGCTATCTCTAAAGCTTCTTCCTTCTTCCTTGTCTTTCATGGACTATTCCTCTTCCACAGATCTTGCTGGTTCCTCCACACCTGCATCAGACCTTCACCATGTCCCACCTCCCTGTCCCTGCCTCCTTACCCTGTCATCACAGAGTTATTTGGGTTGGAAAACCCCCTAAGGTCATCCAGTCCAACTGTTCTTCCAAAGCTGCCATGGCACTATCAAACCATGTCCCCAAGTACCACGTCCACATGGCTTTTAAATCCCTCCAGGGAGGGACTCCATCACTGCCCTAGGCAGCCTTTTCCAATGCCTGACCATAATTTTGGTGAAAAAATTGGTCCTAATATCCAATTTAAACGTCCTCTGGTGCAACTTGAGGCAATTGCCTCTTGTCCTGTTGCTTGGTAGAGCCTTCCCAGCAAACAAAGAGGCAGGAGCACTGTCTGAAATCTTTTTGTGTCTCTTCTCATGGCTTCTTTCACCACTCCAGGAGACAAAGCTATGGGTCACATAGAGAGTGAAGAAGAACAGGAGGTGCTATTTACATGTCAGAATAACTGATAGGAACATTCCTGTGACTACTTCAAAGGAACATCTCATTCATTATCTTCATTATTAAATGCTTCACTGCTGCTAAGAAGGAGGGCAGGTTAATTGGAAAAATTACGTTTAAACTTTATAAACAGTGCAAGCATGAAACTCATCATTTTAATAAGTGTTATCGTCTCCTGGATCTAATGAATCTTAACTGATGCATGGTATTGTTAAGTTTAATTTAAGAAACTATCCCTAGAGATGTTTTTGAAATCAATGGGAGACATGTTCTGAAACAATGTTGGAAATATTTGATTTACCTACATCCTTGCTGCTGAACCAGTTTACTGAATAAAGCGGCAGAGAGAAATTTGCCGCTTTACCTTCTCATATTTCATGCTAAAAGAAATGGGAAGCTTTTTAACCCCATATATTAAAATATCAAGTCATCCATCAGTGCAATTCAGTCACCTCTGAAGCAGCTGTGTAATAGTGCAGCCCAATGCTTGAAACAGGGACATGTTAACCAGATCCAAATAAATTACTGCATGAAATTAACCCTTTTCTCTTTCTAAAAATGTATTAAAGAATTGGCTTTGCCTGTCATGCTGCTGCTTCATAAGGGTTTAAAGGACAATAAAGCATGACTCTGGGTTGTTCTCTTTAACCATTCATTTATTTTCTTAGGAAATAAGGTGCATGTGGCTGTGGCACCTGTTTTGGCTGCTCAGATGCTGAGCAGAGGACACCAGACAGAGGATGTCACCTGAAAGGGGTGAAAGGTGTTTTGAGAAGAGTGACAAGCTGAAAAATCTCAGGAGTCAGATGGGCAAGGCCAGGCGTCCTAACAAACGGGGCTTGTGGGTTAATGTGTACTCGCTGAAGGGATTTTTTGTAGGGACTTTTGTACCTGAAGCTACCCAGCAAATCCTTCCACAGGTACAACAGAAGCCAGGGTGATTCCGCCTTTGGAGGTGGTAAGACAGTGTGGGGAAAACAGCTTAGAGATGTGACCATAAGTTAAGTAAACCCGTTTTTCAGTAATTCCCTTCTTAACTAAATCACTAATATGCCTAATCACCAGATCAACATCCGTGATCAGTTTTTGGATCCGCATTTGGGGAGAAAAAAAAAAGCATTTACCTGTCTAAACATCAATCACAAGATAAGCAGAAAAATTTCAGTTTTTCTAGTTCAATTTTCAGAGTCTTTTAGACAGAAGAATGGGATGTTTTTTCGGTAATTTATGGAGGAAAAGAAAAAAAAAAAAGAAAGACCCTAATGCAAAATCAAAGCTCATCTTTCTTGAAAGAAGGCCTTCAGGAGGGCAAGTAAACTGCAATATCTGGAAGTTCAAGCATTCTGAGGCGTCAAAAAGCATGAGATCATTTTAAATCCTTAGATGAAGAGCAGATTTCCTTTACAGCAAAGTAGGTTCCAGGTCCATTTTATTTCCCTTCTGGTTTCTGAGCCTTTGGTGTAGCCCATAGAAAAATGATGCCATAAACCTTTTATTTGCAAGTGGAAAAGCCAAACAACTGATTCTTGTATAAAATATGTCTGAGCTCTCATGATGCTTTGCACAGGAAGTTTTTGGAAGACACCAAACTCAAATTCTGTTAAGACCAGTCTCTAGTTGTCTTTTGAGATTACTCCTAGATCCTCAGCAGTATCGATTGCATGTTAGGTGATGCTTAAATAACATTTTAAAAAAGAAGAAAAATCATTCTAGACAAATGCCACAAATTCTTTGTTAAGGAAATGTTGTAGAAAAGCTTTTGAGTGCTCACAGTTAGAAAGTTTTGTGTCATCTTGTCCAAAAGTTCAAAGGGCCCATCTGCAGCTTCCCCTGTACCTGAAGAAATATGGTTTTACATTGCACTGAAAGTCAAAATTGACCTCTTTAAATTTAGAAAAAAGGCATGAAGGTGTCCTGAAGTAGTTGTCACTGTTGAAAGCTCAGCCTTGACAATGGATATGCTCAACTCTTTGTTGTGGACAAAATAAAAATGGCTCTAACTGGTTTTAAACTGAAAAAAACCCCACATTCCCTCCATGAGTTTTTTCATTCAGTAGACACAGCCAAGAGAAAGAAAATTTCTGATCAGATTTTGAGATACATGTTTAATAGAGTCTCTCCTGCACAATGTTTATCCTATTGATGTAACTATTATGGAATAATAGTGATGGTTCAGTTCCAAGCAGATAAAGTGACTCTGCCATTGCATAAGGAGTGGCCTAATCTGGCCAGTTTGGGCATCTGTGCTGAAATCTGTTTGGGATGACTTTTGCTTCTCACTGTGACCTTGCTCTGTGTGGAAATATCAGCCATCTGAATTCATCCTGAACCAGTCTTCCACCACATGCCATGCCCTGGAAACTTGATGCACCATAACGCCCTGCAAAATAATGGGTAAAAGCTGAGCTGGTTCAGCAGTGGGGACAGACATTTAAAGCTCAACTGAAAGGGAAATAAATGAGGGGACGCAATCCAAAAAATTGCCAGCTTTTAGCTTTGGTCTATTTTGATTTCTTTAGCAAAGGTTTAACTTCCCACGGTAGGACACTGAATGAATAGTTGGGCTGATATCTGCAGAGCTCAGGGTAAGCAGGGAAGAGAGAAGCTCTCCAGAGTTCCTTCCTCACCTGATTAAGGTGCTTTAGAGGACCAGTGGAAGCAATTTTCATGCAGGTTTATTTCCATTCCAGAAATGCCATTATGCCACAAGGGGGTAGGGGTGCTCTGTTTAAAACCTTGCAAGATTTTCCTACAGGCCCAGCCTTTCAATGGGAACCGTGTTTGGGTGTTACAAAAAGCAACACAGATTGAATGTGCGCAGACATTTTCTATACCCTCTGCATTTCAACTGTTGCTTTCCTTATAATTAACATCTGTTCATAGATATCAATCTGAGCAGCAAGGATGAAGTTATTTAAGAACTGTCTATCTTTCAGCCTGGCATGTTCCTGGGGATGGTTCTGGAGGTGGAGAGTGGCTTACCCCCAGGAAAGGGGATTTGGTTACAAGGAGCACCTTTCATTAATCTAAACAGATTGCCAAGGGCTTGGCAGCACCAAAATGGACACAACTGGATCTCATCAGAGAAAGTGCCCCTTAAGCACACAAAAATTCAATAGCATTGGTGGGGTCTGTGCACTCACTCACTCACTGGGGAAAAAAACAGCCAAGAAAATCCAGATAAAAGGCCACAGGTGATCCCTGCAGATGGATATTCCAGAGGACAATGCAATCGTGTGTTCTTCCTGCCTCATCTGTTAAGAGGAAAATTGAAATTAATGTTTTAACATTTTTTTATTTTGTTTCACTCAATATGAGCCTGAAAAAGTCTTGGGAATATTGTAGTGGAAGAGGAAAGAGGATGTGGCACCTGGATACAGAGAGAATCTCTCTCCTTAGTTTCTTACACTGTCCAGGAGATAAAACTACAGCACACAAATTCAGGGCAGGAGGGAAAAATGCAGCTGGGAGACTGGGTAGATATTTAAAAATTCCCAGAATTGCTGCTTGTTGACATGTATTATTCCAGGGTTAATGGGATCCACCTGCAGCCAGCTTTCTGCTTCCTCATTTCTCCTGGCAAACAAACAGTTGAAAACCTTCAGTCTTCTTTCACTGAGATACCACACAAGATTCCCCCAGCCCTTTTCAGCCAACAGTTTCCAAAGAATTTTGTTAGCCCTAATGAGACATACACATCATAAGAATGGGATAAATTTGTCTTTTCATATATCTTTTTCTAGAAATACAAATTTATTACCCTCCAGATTCTCTTACTTTACAGCACTTTCTAAAACTACTTTTTTCAGCCATGAAGAAAAAGCAAGCTGAATTTCTGATAGATTTAAGGGAATGACTCATATTTTCTACACTTCAAAATGTCCTTTATTTCTCTTTTTTTTTAAGAAAAAGTGAAATAAAAATGGGCCATCAATACTAACATGCAGAGTGTTCCTTCCTTTTAGTTTTACATGACTATGGATCAGTGTAGTTGTCATCCTTCAGAGGGAGTGACGCGTATTTTTCTTTTCCACAAGTGGTCCTTAAACATTCATAACCTCACCTGTCTCTACCAGGAGACAGATTTATCTCCTCCTATTACCATGAGCATAATCTGGGGTGGAGGAAGGATGAGAGTGACTTCAGCAGGAATAGGAAGTGAGAAATACTCAGGCCAGTCTAGTTTTGTGGTAGAATGTAACCGGGTCACCTAATCCATGTCACCTGCAGATCTCACCAGCTTCCCCAAAATCTCTCCTAGAGTGAATTGTGACATGGGAAAAATGGGAGTCTACTGCCAAACAAAACTTTTCATCTTTCTCCTCCTGGGCTCTCAGAGAGTTCAGGCCCTGGACCATTCACTGGGGAGATTCTTTGGTCCCAAAAGTGTGATTCTGCATCACACCAAAACAAAGCAAAATGACCTTCGGGGACTATGGATAAAAGATTCTTTTTTAGAAATTACTTTAGGACCTGCTCTTTAAAAAAGTCTTTCTCAGGTCACAAAAACTCAGTAAGGAAGTGCACAGGAAAAGAAACACTTTCATTGAAAGGTGGAAGATTTTTTACATATGTTTTGTAGAAAATAATTCGCTTTTTAAAAAATATTCCTGTAATTAGTTAGTGAAAAGTGAATTTTTTTTCAGAAATTTTTGATATTAACCATCTGGTTTTCCACCCTAAATCTGAGACCAAATCATAGATATGTCAGTTTTAGTGGAATTTTCTTTTCCAGTGTGAGAAATTGGATCATTTTGTCAACATTTCTCTGCCCAGATGCAAAGACTGAGCTAAGGCATAAAGACTGGACGTAAATAAGAGGAAGAAACATGAAAAAATAGATTAATCCAAAGCATTAAACAGAAATTAGTGAGGCGAATTTTTAATGGCATTTTTTTTTTAAGTGTGAAAATCGCTCTTCAGCAACAGCAAAAATTTCTTTTTACAAATGATGATGGCATTTGCTGGAGGCAAAATGTGAGGGGGAAAATGAAACAGAGCATTGTCCATTCACCCCCATCCAAGTTGTGTGGTATCCAGACTCTCTGCTCAGCACGAGCAGTTTTGCCCTGGAAAAAAAAAAAAAAAATAAAAAAA
>VXBB01013337.1:121920-139186 GCA_013399915.1 Illadopsis cleaveri | reverse complement strand
AAGAAAGAAAGAAAGAAAGAAAGAAAGAAAGAAAGAAAGAAAGAAAGAAAGAAAGAAAGAAAGAAAGAGAAAGAAAGAAAGAAAGAAAGAAAGAAAGAAAGAAAGAAAGAAAGAAAGAAAGAAAGAAAGAAAGAAAGAAAGAAAGAAAGAAAAGAAAGAAAGAAAAGAAAGAAAAAAGAGCAACAACTTCCAGCTATGCTCCAGGAGGAATTTCATATGGAGCTAACTAAGGGAAATCGGCGTCTCAAAGCTGCTTTGGTCCTGCGGGCGAGCGGGGTAATAAGTGACAGATCCAGCGGGGCGAGGGCGGCGGGACGGAGCGCGGAGGGGAGGCAGGTGCTGCAGTCACTCTCCTCTCTGCCAGGAAACGCGGGAAGAATGCATGACCAATTCGGTTTCAGAGCAGAATACTCTCTTTAATGGACAGAAAACACTAACCTTTTATTTTTTNGTGTAACAGCCCAGCACCCCTACATACCAGTAACACACACAAACCTATCCAAAAATTATAGAATTTGTTTCCTAGCTTGCCTGTTTGTTCCTAAATACAGATTTAAGGGTTCTGAATATGCCACATGGCATAATACCATGATACAGAGGGATGTTTTCCCCCTGTGTTAAACCAAGGCTTAATGTGAATNCTTTTTTTTTTTTTTTCTTCTCGGATTTAACCCTTTGGAAGGACAAAGGACAAAGCTCACGTCTCTGCACAATCTATTTTTACCCTTCCAAGAGTTTCCACGTCACCTAAAATCCTGGACAAATGCACTGTTTTTTGAAGCCAAACATCCTGAGAGGGTCGGATTATCTGAGTGAGATGAAATCAGCCTAAAACATCCAAAATACTCCACCTGGGTTTTTTTCTGACTTGCCTGAAACCCAACAGGAATTGTGTGGCTGGTACTGCTGGTATTTAATATTTTGGCTACAGGGGATCTCACAGGAGGAGAATCTTCTGCAAAAAAGGGAAATTCTGAAGTGGTCCAACACCAAAGGAAAAGCTGAAATGAGCAGATTTTGGTACAACATTTAATTTAAGAACTGCTGACAGCAAGGACCAAGGTGCTTGGTGTGAGATTGAACCTTGGAGTGGCTGAGAGCAACTAAATAATTTGGTTGTCATCAATCCCAGCCACCACCAGTGATGCTGATTTCTCTCTTTTCAGTGTCCCTGCCTGGGAATACATGTACCTTTTCCAAAATATCTGCAGATTAAAGTTAACTTGTAGGTAACATGAAGGAGATGTGACCACAGTGTAACAGCCCAGCACCCCTACACACCAATAACACACACAAACCTATCCAGAATTTAGAGAATTTATTTCCTAGCTTGCCTGTTTTTTTTCCTAAATACAGATTTAAGGGTTCTGAATATGCCACATGGCATAATACCATGATACAGAGGGATGTTTTCCCCCTGTGTTAAACCAAGGCTTAATGTGAATGAAATGTGTGGTCTGCTTGAGAATCTCCCCTCTACACCCCACAAATGTGCACTGAAACTGATCCTTTCACCTACAATGTACTCAGAGCTTCTCAGCAGGTGAAATAAAGGACCAAAACAAGTAAATATCACTGCAAGAAAAAGATTAATTTTATGACTCAGTAGTTTGAATTATAGCCTATGACAAACCCAAGATATTTTAAACACAGGACAGAAGAATGACTTCCCTGGGATTTATTTGTTGAAAGCCCTTGATTCATGCAAACTCCTATTTTTTGAGGTTTGGATTCTACAGTGAGAGGAAAGAAAATATTTTCCTGTTTGTCTATGCACATGCACGTTTCTAATATAAATTATACAGTTTTGGTTTATGTGTGGGTAGGTATATGCATATGCATAGGCATATGTATAGTGCAATTCACAGTTTTTAGGATTTTAAAAAATCAGTGGCTCGTAGCTGCGCTTTAAAATAAACTGGTTTGATTTCCCGNAATCCTGGACAAATGCACTGTTTTGTGAAGACAAAATAAACATCCTGAGAGGGTTGGATTATCTGAGTGAGATGAAATCAGCCTAAAACATCCAAAATACTCCACCTGGGTTTTTTTCTGACTTGCCTCAAACCCAACAGGAATTGTTTGGCTGGTACTGCTGGTATTTAATATTTTGGCTACAGGGGATCTCACAGGAGGAGAATCTTCTGCAAAAAAGGGAAATTCTGAAGTGGTCCAACACCAAAGGAAAAGCTGAAATGAGCAGATTTTGGTACAACATTTAATTTAAGAACTGCTGACAGCAAGGACCAAGGTGCTTGGTGTGAGATTGAACCTTGGAGTGGCTGAGAGCAACTAAATAATTTGGTTGTCATCAATCCCAGCCACCACCAGTGATGCTGATTTCTCTCTTTTCAGTGTCCCTGCCTGGGAATACATGTACCTTTTCCAAAATATCTGCAGATTAAAGTTAACTTGTAGGTAACATGAAGGAGATGTAACCACAGTGTAACAGCCCAGCACCCCTACATACCAGTAACACACACAAACCTATCCAAAAATTATAGAATTTGTTTCCTAGCTTGCCTGTTTGTTCCTAAATACAGATTTAAGGGTTCTGAATATGCCACATGACATAAAAAACACAGAGGGGTGTTTTTCCCCCTGTGGTAAACCTAGACTTAATGTGAATGAAATGTGTGGTCTGCTTAAGAGTCTCCCCTCTACACCCCACAAATGTGCACTGAAACTGATCCTTTCACCTACAATGTACTCAGAGCTTCTCAGCAGGTGAAATAAAGGACCAAAACAAGTAAATATCACTGCAAGAAAAAGATTAATTTTATGACTCAGTAGTTTGAATTATAGCCTATGACAAACCCAAGATATTTTAAACACAGGACAGAAGAATGACTTCCCTGGGATTTATTTGTTGAAAGCCCTTGATTCATGCAAACTCCTATTTTTTGAGGTTTGGATTCTACAGTGAGAGGAAAGAAAATATTTTCCTGTTTGTCTATGCACATGCACGTTTCTAATATAAATTATACAGTTTTGGTTTATGTGTGGGTAGGTATATGCATATGCATAGGCATATGTATAGTGCAATTCACAGTTTTTAGGATTTTAAAAAATCAGTGGCTCGTAGCTGCGCTTTAAAATAAACTGGTTTGATTTCCCGTATTAAGTTAAATAAAATAAAATGAGGGACTAATGAAATTAATGGTTGTTCAAATCAGAGGCAATTAAAAAGCACACATTTCTTTTCCTAGGGTATGAATTGTATTCAATGTTTGCAGCACAAGCCTGTAGGATAAATAATGTAATGGGTTTGGTGATTTGATACTAAAAGCAGAACAAAATCCTACAGATGTAGCCTCATTTTTCTCCACACTCCAACTGCTCCCTTTTTTTTTTTTTTTCAATTGCATATTTTGTACAGTTAAGAGAAAAAAAATTCAGATTTTTTTGTCTAGGAGAACCAATTTCCACCATAAGAGGTACTTGCATGTAATTACAGGAATTTTGGAAAGTGAAACAAAGAAAGAGAGAAGACCAGTGACTCTGGGGGTTTTTTTTGTGATTTGAGATTGAATTGACAGCTGATATCTTTCAACTTTTATGGGTTTTATCGCTTCAGTAAAAATCCCTGTAACTTTTGCACATTTTGTGCACCAGAGCCTGATATGCAAAAGCTCCAATTCTCACTGGCACCAGGGACAACATTTTTAAAGGCAATGAGATGCCTAAAGATACAAATCAGAGATCTAATGGGATTTTCAGAAGTACCTCAGTGCCTAACTTCTGGGTTTGGGTGCTTGAATATCTTTGAGAAAAAAAAAAGTCTGTCCAGAGCTCCCAAAGAATTTTAAGTACTTGTAACCACTGTGCAATCCCCCTTTTAGAAAACTGAATAATGGAAAGATGCCATCAACCAGCAAACAAAGACCATCATAATTTGTTGCCTCTCCCATGAGTTCAGCACTTTAATAAAATCAGAGGAACTTTCTCTAAGTAATGTAGAAGATGTCTCAGATCTCTTAAAACTATTCAGGCTCATGTTGACACAGGGATTTGACATAGGACTAAGTCTGCCATGGCCAAATAAATTCCCATTTTTCAGCTAAATTGCAGGAACTGAAAGCAGGTGTGCCACTCCACGTTTTGCCTGGCATCTGTCACAGGTTTTGGTCACACTCCCAAATTCTGCTTGGGAGTCCAAGGACGGTGGTGCGGCTTTCCTGCTGTCCTGGGTTTGGTTGTCATCAATCCCAGAGTTTGGGCATCTTAGTGGGACACATAAAAAGGAAACCTAAAACTCAGAGGATGGAAAATGAAGAGGTAAGAGACACAAAGAAGGTTTGCTGTTGTTTGGTGCTGAAAGAAATAGAGGATGAATCCAGGCATGCCTTCCTCTTCATCCTCCATAGAAGAGAGTTGTGAGAGCAAATTCACCTGTTTTCCAGATGAAGAGAAAAACTCGAGCACTGGTAAGCCCAAATATGTTCTCATAAGGTCATGTAACTTCCCACAAACTTTGGAGGCAAGTTAAAGTAATCCAAATGAGAGGAAGCTTGGAATTATTGAGGAAATGTTTTTCATTTTTATTATTATTGTAAAATGCCAGTGACTCAAACTGGAGCTATCCTTGGGAAGATTGTTTCCAACTCGCTTACCTTCCTAGCTGCAATTTTTGAGACCCAAAAAGTGTACAAAATGTCCAGATCTTTGGCTTCTAAAAAGAAAGAGGGTGGAAAAATATCTCTGCTTTATAAGAAGTCATTTTTCCAGCTTGGAATTTCAGTTGGTTTGAACTTTAATCAAAGAAAGAATTAAAAGAAGATGAGAAACAAGGGATGGAGGGATGGAGGGATGGAGGGATGAAGAGTTGGGAGGGAGGGAGGGAGGAAGGAAGGAAGCTGAGAAAAACTGAATCAGTATTGACAACTTAATCCAAGTGATTTATTTGTCCAGGAGTGGTGCCAGGACAGAGGTGAACCTTTGTGAGCAGCAGGTCCTGTGCTGCAGGAGTAGCTGATGTGTCATCCTGGGAGACCAAGGCAGGGAGTTAAAGGAACAAAAGGAACCACAGCTTCCTCTCCTAATACCCTGAGAGTGACTGCCCTGGCCTAAAGGATCAACATTTCCCCAGAACGAGTCAGAAGTTTCCTGGGGTTCATAAAAACTTCATTTTAAATCGCTCAGTCCCATTAATGTCATCTTTCTGTGTGAGAATACTGTTTGGGGAATCCAAATGGGATCACCTGGTGATCCGTGTCCAGCCCTGGAGGTGAATTTTCATCACCCAGAGCTATGGCAGCTCTGTCTTAGCCTGTGTCCTGCTCCCTCCTCCTGCTCTGCCCAGCACTAATCCTCACCAGAGCTCTAACTAGAGGGGTGCCCTTCTTGATCCAAAGCCCACTTGCAATAGCAATGATCAAAATGACTTTATCTTGCCTTAAATAATCTCACATGGGTTCTCACAATCCAGCTCTGTTTTCATTGTTCAAATCCATAATATCGGGCTGGAGCAACTCCTCAACAAAGCTGCTCTTTCCTGACCCCTTGACATCTTGGGCAAGGCATATAATGACCTCCATTGATTCAGCTGCTGGTAGCAAGAGTGAAGGGGAAGAGGTTTCCCATTTCCTCCCCAGCAAGGCTTCTATGTTGGTGGAATTGTTAAAGGATTTTGTTTTCTGTCCAAGAGAGGCTTTTGCTGGTGCCGGGGTTGCGTGCGGGAATAAAAACAAGGAACAGAGGCAAGAGGGGGAGACAAATGATTTAGATGAGGGAAGGATTTGCTCCGTGCAGGATGTTCTGTCTGTTTGGAGACAGACAGAGCTGGAATGAATCTCCTTTTGTAGAATGGCTACAGCAAACACAGGCTATAAGGGAGAGTAAATTTACTCTTCAGACTGACAACTCAAGCTTTACTCTGGGGATTCAGGAGAGGTGGAATTGACATCCAAGACTTTTAAAGGCAGAGCTAGTGGAATGGGCACACTTCAGGTTAATCTGGGGTTTGGATATGGAGTCCTTGACCGAAAGATCTTTGCAGTGCATGAAGAACCTCTGTAGAAGCTGCTCAGATCCATCTGTGCTGTCACCCTTCTAGGTGACATCTGCACCCTCACAACACCCCCTGTGAGCACAACTCATGTTCAGGTAACAGCACCTCTTTGGTGGGAACATAGAGGGAAGAAAGATTGATAGAACATAACTAGTGGAGGAGCTGGGTATACTCTCACTTGATATGTTTTAGCAGCTAAAAATAAACCCACATTAAAATAGGTGATACATTTTTATAGCCCTTTAAAGAAAGTCTCAGACAGACTGAATGAAATAGGGGAATCTTGCTGTAAATGCAAAGTAGATCCAGAGTTTTACTGGAGTTTTTTTCTGGTTTGTTTTTATACCTCTGCTTTTAAGGAATACTTAGCAATACCTGAGAAGATCAAAAAGCTTCTACAGCCTCCTGAAATGTTTAGCAAACAAAGTGTAACTGGAAAGAATTTCTACTTCCTTTATGCTTCTTTTCATTACTTTGTCTCCTGCTCAGTAGTGATGAGTACTTACGCATTCCATAGTGGAGTTTTGCAAGGATATCTTCCCTGGGTTTCCTTATTCCATAGTGTAACTAGTACACATCAATAGATGTATTTGTGATCAGATACATAGTGTGTAAAAATACAGCTAGACAGGTGTGCATGGGAGGAAAAGAGGCACATCTACCCTGTCTGCTGTGAAATGCACAAAACAAGGAACCTTCAGGATCACAAAACCATGGAATGGTTTGGGTTTGAAGGGAGCTAAAAGCTCAACCACTTCCACCCCCTGCCATGGGCAGGGACACCTTCCACTGTCCCAGGTTACTCCAAGCCCCATCCAGCCTGGCCTTGGACACTTCCAGGAATCCAGGGGCAGTCACAGCTTCTCTGGGTAGCCTGTGCCAGGGCCTCACCACCCTCAGAGGGAAGAATTCCTTCCTTATATCTAATCTCAACTCACTTTTTCAGTTTAAGGCCTTTCCTCTCACAATTACAGGAAGAAAATTGGACAAAGTTAGACCCAATGAGTAATATTAGAGGTTTTTATGGTTTTAGCTCATGAGACACTTGAGACTTGTGACATTTCTTCCTGGGTTGGGATGGGATTATTTTTAAAGGCTGGGTATTTCTGCAGCCTGGAGAAGCTGCACAGCCCTGCAGGATTGCAATCAATACAAGTTAAAGCCAGTGTGAAACATTATGTGTTTGTGAGTCAATTAGATTCATCCACCAGAGGTCATTAGATGATCAAATGACACTTTCCTACTGTCTTTATAAGTAAAGATATCAGCATTCTGTGCTATAAAAAATGCATTCTCATTAATAATAAAAACCTTAAAGGAGAAATAAAAGTGTTATGAAGTAAATTATCGCACAGTGAAGTTCATGATTTTAAATAGCTTTGATAAGAAAACAAAAATAGGTTCTGGATAATATTACAAAGACAAATTAAAATTCTCATGAATTCTTATTCCAAAATGATGGGAGATGCTCAGAAGGTAAGTTTGACTCTCCATTATTCAAATGACATATTTCTAATTGTATGGTCTGAATGGCATAAACTCTGCCAAGAAAGGCCCATGACTACATAAAATATGAGGTAATATGAGAGAGGTGCCTAATTGTGCTTGTAATGAGGTGGAATGAATCTCCCAGCTTTCACAGCATACCTTTACACCAATGGAAAACAGAAGTCCTTCTGCCAAATAAAATGAAGTGGATTTAGAAACAGAGAAAATCTTTCTGTTTTTTCTCTGTCTAGTTTCTCCCTATCCTCACTTTGACTTTTTTTTCCCCCCTTAGTTTCTCTACTTGTGATAGAACCTTTCTCTTTCTTCTTAAATACCCTCTTATTTCATTCCACACATCACCTAAATGTAATATCCTTCTGTTCTGGCTTATGGTCTTCAACTCCTCCATTTCTCATTTTGTCTTTACAATTTCATTAATTTGGGGCCTGATCTTGCAGTCACTGCTGAAAGAAATGAGCTTCATGCAGGATTATTAATGTATCTGAGGATTTCAGGTCTTCTGGGATCACTTGGGATGGTTTCTTATTTACAGTTGTCCTCTTCAGTGTATTAAAATTGGTAGGAGATAATAGGAGATATTTGTGATGGAGAAATTCATAATCTATCAAATACCTTTTATCCAAGTTTTCTCCAACATATCACCCTTCCCTTCCCACTGTATGTTGTTCACAAAGGAAGCAACATTTTAATATTTTTTTTAATATTTTAATCAAAGGGTGAAGTCAAAGCTGCTCAGAGGGCTCTGACAGCTGTGATTTGGGTTCGTAGACATATCTCAGGCAGTGGGACAAGCAATGAAGGCACAATGAAAATGAGCTGAGTCTTTCCTCTGTCCCAGGAAGATAAATGGTTTTGGTTCTTGGGTCTGAGATCTCCATCTTGCCTAAGAGATCATGGTTCTTCTGAGTCTCATTTGGAAGTTTAGCTAGAAATGTCAAGTTTTAGCCACTTTAGCCTGAATCATTTTTCACTTTTAGTCTTTGTGTGTCATCTAATCTGCTACAGGGATTGAAACTGGGTACAGGGTCCCATCTGTTTCTGAACAAAGAAGGGACTGATTTTGCAGAGCAGAGATCAGAAATCCCAGGAAGGGGTGGGAGGCCAGGGAGTGCTGAGGCTCCATACCCAAGAATGATCCTGTGATGTCAAAGGGTTATGGGAAGAAGAGCTCCAGGACCAAATGTTTGGCACCTTCTGGTGGGCTCCTGGAATTTCCATGGTGGACTTGCAGTCCTTGCACAATGAAAGTAAACCTACTAGGAGGAAGTGAAATCCTCTGATTTGCCTCCACAGCTTTTCCACAAGGAGTCCTTGATTCCCAAAGGTGCAGGATACCACCAACAGAAAAGATGCAAGTCAACCTATAATATCACATTTAAGTTAAGAAACAAAGGGAAAAAATAAAATATGGGGGGAGGAAAAGGAAGATTGATGTCTGGAGGTGAGGGAAAAGCCACTCTGGAGTCTGTAATTTAAACTTTTATCTGTTTAAATGTATTAGAGAAAGGTAGGGGGGAAATAGCTATCTCCTCACTGGTTAGCCATGCCTGAGGCTTCTGGTGAGAAGTTTAGGATCATGAACAGTCCCATTAGCTGCAGGAAAATGGTTCAATTTAGCATCATCTATGCTTGGTAACAGTGAGTTGATCTGAGCTTGATTTGAGAAATAAAACAAATGTATGGTGGTTTAAATTATATGTATAGTGGTTTAAATGAGGCAGAATCTTCTGAATATTTAGAATCATAGAATTGCTAAGGTTGGAAAAGGTCTCTAAAATTATCTAGTCCAACCACTCACCCAGCACTGCCAAAGCCACCCCTAACCCCATGTCCCCAGATGCCACATCCACAAATTTTTGAGCACTCAGAGGTGGTGACTGTACCCTGGGCAGCCTGTTCCAATGCCTGAATTTTTCATAACCCACCCAAAGTATTAATGGACAGTTTTACTTTCCCAATTACACAGTCACTGCTCTTTCCCTTTCAATTTGGTTGCAAGCTGACAAATTCAGGAATGATCAATTCAGATTTTGTCCCCTATAACCTCTTAGCAGCGAGTGCCTGCAGCAATGAACCTCGGTGCATGTCCAGACAGTCTGGATTGTTTTCTCTATTTTTGAGAATTCCTTAATCTGTGTGCCTTTGTCTTGTTACTAGCTGTACATAGGAGTGCTGGAGATCTGCTCTCTTTAGTTTTTATCAGCGTCCAGGAAAAAAAAATAGAGTTTATAAAATATGATCTTCTCTTAATTCCAAACTAAACTCAGTCAGCTCTTACAGTAAAGGCTCATTTCTACCTCTGGCCAGTACTATAACCACTGAGTGAATATAATAAAACATTTCTATTTCTGCCTTCTAAGGGTGCAATTATAGTAGAACTTCACAAGTGGCAGCTTCCCCAGTCTGCACCATTTCTGGTGGACTCACAAACTCCCTCCACTTAATCTTCTACCCCCGTGGCAACCCCAGCTCCCCCCACTTCTCTGTGGATTCTCAAAGGTCACATCTCCAAACACTTTGCTAGAGACATTCCAGGAATAGTAAATACTCAGAGTCTGATATCCTGGCCCACCTGAAGTTTAACAGGTAGTTTAGGCTATGAACACATATAGGTTTTCAGAATTGGATGTTACAGAAATAGGGAATAGAGAATTAAAACCCCAATCACAGGTAGAAACTCACACAGCATCGTCTTCTCCAGTGACCAGATTCTAACTGGAGTCAGTGCAAGATGTTTCAGAAGGAGATGGCAAAGTGGGTGATTTTAAGATGAATCTCCTACAACAGGTATGGAGTATTAGTTTCTCTCTGTGTTTCTGGATGGTTGGTCACATGCTATTTTTTGGTTGGTTTCTACACTGGAAAAAAAAAAAAAAGAGGGTTAAACCAAAATCTCACCTCACTCTAATGAGCTCTCTTGGGACCTCCAGAAATGTGTGTTGTGTCATTTTAATGGGGCACAGCAATTTGCTGCATCACAATAATGAAACATAGACTCCTAAGGCTGGAAGGGACCTCAAGAGGTCACCTCTTTCATGGCCCAGCCCTAGGGCAGGATCAGCTCTACCTGTGTTGTTTCTCAGAGCTCATCCTCTAACCTGTTTGTAAAGGCCTTTAATGAAGGAGATGCCACAGAAGGTCTAGTTTGAGCACCATCACACAGCATTATTTCATCCTGAACAACACATAAGTGACATTTTTTAAGCAAAACATGCAAGCTGAAGCTGAAGAAGATGTGTGCAAATTTAATATTGTGGGTACGTGGGGAAAAAAAAAAAAAAAAGGAAAGAAAGAGAAAAAATAGGATTGTGAAATCCAGGAAAATATTAAGAACTCATGCAAATGATCTAATGACTAGTGGATGAAATTGATTATGAACTGTTGGAATTGCTTCAAGTGCAGTTTGACATAAGCAGTGCTTATGGGAGTGAAGTTTATCATTGAAACACAGAATTACAGGATGAATTAGGTTGGAAGGGACCTTGACGCTCATCTCATTCCAACCCCCTGCCATGGGCAGAGACACCTTCCACTGGACCAGGTTGCTCCAAGCCCCATCCAACCTGGCCTTGGACACTTCCAGGGATGGGTCATCCATAAATTAGCCCTACATATGCAGAGGTATTTTGCTACACTAATAGAAAGTGACACCAAATGCCATGGATTAATTACATGAAAAATGCCTTCTTTCGTTAATTAAACAGTTTTACCTTTAAAACCCATTAGAAAGTCTCATTTCAATTCTTTCTTCAAAAATAAAAGACAAATATATGTGTTTGATTTACTTCCCTTATTTATACACTAGGTTTTATCCTTTTATTTTTTATAGTAGCATTTGTTAGTTCTGTTTGCATCCTTTCCATTCTCCTCTATTATCCCTGAGACGAGGTTCAAAACTGAAGTTCAGCTGACGATGTTGGAACGGTGGGGACTTTGGTAGTCATGTCAAATATGTGGGGTTATGCTCCCTTCCTACCTCTGTGTAAGTAGCAGTCACATTTTACCAATTTTTCATTTACAAAAAATTGATTTGGTTATTTATTTTGCCCTTGAAAACTTTAAATAATCATGATTGCCCTTAGTCCCATTGGTGGGGTATTGATACAGGCTATTTCCCATCTGCTTGTTCCCCCTCCCTGCAAACAGTTTTCTCATTTATTCTACCTCGTGTCTGGTGTTTAAATATTAAAGATACTCCCTCTTTGCCTTTAAACCTTCATTTACTATTTTCACCTGAACAAGCTTTATTTTGTGGCTCTGAGGATGTTTAATTCTGTGGCCTGTATAACAAACAACATTCAGAGATGCCAGAAGATCCATCCTCTTCTGGGAGAGGTTACATTTGTCTCTCCCAAGCATTTTTTTTGTGGGTTTTTTTTTTTTTTTTTCCCTGCTTAGATTCAGCGTAGGGAAATCAGTCTTCCTCCAGGCAGGCAGAGTATGGGTGAGGAGAGAGAAGCATATCCTGCCTGCAAATCAGGAGCAGAATTAGGTCAGGAGGCCACGTGCAGCCAGGCAAGCATCAGTTTTAGCTCTGTGATCAATCCAGCATCATCCACCCGCACTGGACTTGTTGCAGCTCCGTGGCAGTGGGGAAGGATGGGAATTTCAAACTGCTTCTGTGCAGGGGAGGGGGAGCTGTTCCCTGGGATGGCAAGAGCAAGAAGCAATGTGACTCATGAGTTTATCACATGAGGAGGGTGTGGGCTCCTGCCCCTGTTCAAAGGATTCTTTATTTTGCATTAAACGGTTATTTCATAAAACAGAGAAACAATGCTGGGAGCGAGGGCTGGGAGCGAAGGCCTGTGTGCTGAAAATGTCATCCCCAGTATCAAAACTTTCCTTCCCTCTGCACTTCTGAGTTAGCAGGGTAAAAACCAGAAGAGAGCCCTTCTGTGATGTTTGAAGGAGGAAACACTTTAGCACATCTTTATAAAAGCTCAGTGGAGATATTGGGTGAAGATTTAATTGGCGACTGCAACTGGTTTGTTAGCAGTGAACTTCTCTTGGGACCATGAGGTGGGATGTCCCTTGAAGGACTTTCTTGGTACAGTGAGATTGAAAGGGCCAGGGGCTATACAGACAAGTTGTGGGGTCTTTTGGGGGTGAGGAGTGAGGCAGAGTGAGGGGGAAAGCAGTAAAAGCAGTCTGTAGGAGGACATGAAAGGTGAAATGAGATACACTTACATACTAGCACAGACAGAGTCCTGATATATCTCTCTTTAGAAGCATCCCATGGCAGGGGGTCGGACCTAGATGATCCTTAGGGTCCCTTCCAACCCAAACCATTCTGTGATTCTATTATTAACATTTCTGTGAAAAAATATAAGGATAAAGTATTTAATTTTATCCTCTTATTCCACTAAGTTTAGGGGTAATTACATTTCACAGGGATGTGTGGCAACTCTACCTCTCTCACCCTTTAACACAATTTCTCTGAAATATCTGCAGCTTGGGGCTGGAGATTCCAGAGTCATCCCAAAACTGAACAGGCTTCCCAGAGAATGGTCACAGCCCCAAGGCTTCCAGAACTCCAGAAATATTTGCACAGCTCTGTCAGCCACACAGTGGGATTGTTGGGGTTGTCCCATGCAGGGCCAGGAATGGAACTCAATGATCCTTGTGTGTCCTTGTGAGTTCCTTCCAGTTCAGGACTTTCTATGATTCTTTAAAGGGACAAAGCCTGAACAATTTGTGTTAAAGAAATGTGGGGTTTTCTTTCCTTTCAAGCTTTCCAAAACCATCAAATTGCAAAGGTAAGACATGATGTATTCAGTCTCATCACTGCTCCTTCATCTTGAAGGCACTCCTGTTGCAGAAAGCCTGTTCTGATAATAATAAATAATAATAATAATAATAATAATAACAACAACAACAAAACCACTTCTTATTATTCAAAAATAATTTGAAGAAGCAATGAAATTTGCTTGGTGCAGGGCTCCACTTGACTTGAGGCAGACAAGAAAGCAAACTCTTAATGCTGACAGCAAAACCATCTCTCTTCCCCTCTAAATCAGAAGCCTGGAGCTGCTGAAGGATATTTACACCTATTTGAACAGAAGCAATATCTCATCACCATATGATGATGGACAGTAAATGATAGTAACCACATGTGATAAGAATGTCTTCCAATATATGTATATATGTGCATATATATCTCTGTATGCCTATAGGATAGATATATACTTATGTAATTTCTAATATCTTACATGTAGTACCTATATAGTACTTCAAATCTTACACATAAATCTGTGCATTTCTTTGTCTTTATATGCATATTATATATCTATATCTATCTATATATATGTAGATCCAAATATCTCTATATACCTGCAACTATCCAGCTGTAAATATATTCACTCAGTGGCAAACACACATACGCGATTTACATATTAACAACAGATTCTACTCTGTGAAACATCTGTGTAAACACTGAGTTACTTACTGACCTCATTGGAAAGGCAGAGAGAGCAAACTCTGGCCAAGTATATTTGACAGACACGAAAAGAACCTGAAATGACAGGTCTAAATTCAGCACCATTAAAATACAAAAACCAGGGGGGTTAAAAGAAGTCAGATGGTCGGCACCAGAGCTGGGTCATGTATTATGCATGTGCTTCATACAGTTCTGTGTGTCGATGGATTGGTATCCAAAGAAATAAGTTAAAAGTTGTGACCTGTCTGCTTTTGATTTACTGAGGTCAAAGAGAGCGGATACCTCTTCTTCACGGAGAGTTATGTATGTAAATCACTGCCCAGCTAAGCCAAGTGTGGGCAGTACTTCCTTGTTACTTGGGAAAAAATTCCTGCTTGGCTCCCGATTGCTGCTGCTGTGATACAAAGATGGATTTGCTGGACTTTTCCCTTTTTTTTTTTTTTTTTCCTGTTGGAATTTTGCTAAAGGTTTATTCACTGAAAGGCTGGATGTGCTGTGAGCGTTTCACCCTCCTGAGCAGTGGCACTGCTGAAAGGAACAGAAAACGAGCTCCATGTGAGTGTCAGCCGAATTCTCGGAACAGCTCTTGCCGTAGTGAATGAGAGTCCTGGGAAGTGTTTGTAGCCTAACACACACACACAAAAAAAAAAGAAAAAAAAAGAAAAGGGGTTGGTATCTGGGCCAGAGGGTGAGAGCTGTTACATGTGTCCCCATCTCCTGCTGCTTGGGGCCACCGGAGTTCAGGGAATAACAATAAAGAATTAGAGAGCAAGAGGCACGTGTGCTGCAGCTGATTCCGCCCGCTCCGAGCCGAGCCATTCGTCGTGCCCCGTGCAAATGAGTTATCGGGACCCGGCAGATGGGACTCCGGGTGTGCATGTGCCTGGCAGACAAGGGGACTTTGGTGTCACTTAACTTCTGCTTTATTGTCACAGCAGCTCTTTCTGCGGGATCCTCTCACTCATGGTTTTTTAAATACGTCAGGCTTTCTCTGGAGAAGTAAATGCGGGAGCTGAAAGAAGAAAACAAACAGACAAAAAGGCTCAAGCCCCCGAACATTAACCAGACGCTGGTAATTGCATTTACTGTGACACTTTTGGCATTTCCTCTTCTTATAAGGGGAAAGCTGCGTCTGAAGTGACAGTGGGAAATAAAGAAAGGGTTTAAGTGTTGATCTTTTGTTTTAATGGTGGCTGTGGTGAAAAGATTCAAGGCGAAGCCTGTGGGTGTCACTGGAAGAACTCCGAGCTTGAGTTCAGATTCAAACCAGAATAAAGAAATAATGTGGGATGAATCCTTTCAGCATTAGCTAGGCAGAAGTTAAATATATCAAATATTCCTAGATGTTAAGAAGAATTTTTTTTCCCTGTGAGGGTGATGAGGCCCTGGCACAGAGAGGCTGGGACTGCCCCTGGATCCCTGGAAGTGTCCAAGGCCAGGTTGGATGGGGGCAACCTGGGATAGTGGACGGTGTCCCCACCCATGGCAGGGGGTTTGGAACTGGGTAATCTTTAGGGTCCCTTCAAACCCAAACCACTCCATGATTCCATGATCCAGGTCATTCTCTGCAGTCATGGAGGGCACAGGGACAGGAGGGAGCAGGTTCAGGGCCCTCAGGAGGCAGCTCCCCTTTGGAAGTGAAGCTGCGAGCTCAGGTCACTCACCTGACATGTACATCCCAAACTTGAGGGAGAAAGAGGTCACATTTGATGCTGGTTCCCATTTCAGTCAGGTTATTAGCCAAGTTTTCCTCTTCTGTTAGCAGGATGAGCCCTGGGAACAAAGGCCAGGGCTGTGGGCACTGTGGCACATGCCTGTGAATGCTTTTATTGGGGTTAATGGTGCCACTTGCAGATTAAAAGGCTGCAGGAGCTCCAACATGTGCACATTCCCATGGGCTTTGTGTCTATCCTGAGAAAAACTGCTCCTGTGTCAGGGTTACAGGGCAGCAAGGCATTAGAATAGCAGGGCAGGGAATAAACAGAAAAGGGATGAAAATTTTCAACAAAATCTTTGGAAGGGATTGGCTGTTTGCTGAATCCACAGGTTTTCTCAAGAAAAAAAAAAAAAAAGATTAGCTAGCTTAATATTAAAGAAAAACTAGAGGACAATAGGAATGTCAAGAAGTACAAAAAAGAGCCCACTTGGACATTGCTGATTTTTTAAAAGGTTTTTTTTTGGTCAACAGACATTTTCAGTTTTGACTTTTAAAGCAATTTATGGTAAAAGGAATGACTGAAAAGAAATAATTTAGATCTGTTAAAATGAAACAGTTCAACACACTAATCCATATCTATTCCTGGAACCGGTAGAATTTCTATTTTTTTCCCAGCAAGTTTCAAAGTGGTCAAAGATTTGTGGTTTTATTTAGCCTTCTGAAGATTTGGCCTGTATCTTGGTTAATAACCAGACAGATCAGGAACTGCACTATATCCTTGGATTAAAGCAATTGAGCAGACTGAATTATTACTAGTTTTGAGTTTTATAGATACACAGGCATACTTGTATATGTATGTAGTGCCCTGTTGGGCAAAAAGAAATAAATCTATTACAAAATATAAATAAAATAAATAAAATAAAAATGCTTTGCATCATTCAAGCCCTTTCCCTGAACACTTACTGTGAAAATGTCCATCTACTCAAAAAAAGCTAATCTTCACTCTGAAGCAGTTTCAAAACATATTCTTCAAGCCATCATAATTATTCATGCTATCTACCCTCTTTTCATATCAACTTCTGCAGGAAAAGGAAATGGCTATTTCTTTGTGGTTAAACCTGCAAACTCATCCTATTATAAAATTACTGGTTCTACCCTGTCTGCTTTGGAAAATTAGTTTGGTTGGCAAATTGTTGCATTTATTCTTAGGATCAAGAGAATAATCTAAATTTGAAGAAAGCACAGACTTTTTTCTTTTTCAGTTTTATTAAAAATTACCTTGAATATTGTATTTACTTCTCTTATCTCCATTTCTTTAGCCCTAAGGAGGAATATCATCAGTTTGATTCTAATAATGCCTAGTGGGTCTGCTGTAAAAACTCTTTGTAAAAATGATCTCTCTACCCAAAAGACAGCAGCTTAAAAAGGAGCAGCAGATAAAGTGTGATTAGAGCTGGTTCTCCTTTTCCTGAAATATAAACAAACCTTGATATCAAAAGCCACCTTCTCCTTAAAATGCTGACTTACCAGAGCAATCCTATTTAAATCCTCACGGAAGGTATTATCAGAATATTTCATAAAATGTTGTTGCATATTGAAAAGCAACTGTCTTTTTTTTTTTTTTTTTTTTTTTTTTTTTTTTATTTTTTCTTTT
>VXBB01013337.1:77726-121856 GCA_013399915.1 Illadopsis cleaveri | reverse complement strand
TTTTAATGTATCTCTATTTTGGAAAAGGAGAAGTTCCAATGGACAATTAAAAGCTTGGTTTTGGTTGCCTCATCCCTGGAAGTGTCCAAATCCAGGCTGGACAGGGCTTGGAGCAACCTGGGATAGTGGAAGGCGTCCCTGCCCATGGCAGGGGGTTGGAACTGGATGTTCTTTAACATCCCTTCCAACCCAAACCTTCCTGTGATTCTATGATGATTTTATGAAAATTGTGTCTCAGCCTTAGTGAGACAACAAAACTAAGCATATAAGAATAAAAGACAAATCCTCTTTCCCCCCATCCTTGGACAAAGATGAAAGAAACATTAACTTAACATGAGAACTCAACATGTGGGACACCTTTGTACTTTTCCTTTTACCTAAAAATCAGGGACTGAATGTTGCCAGCGGTGCTCGAGGGGTCATCAGCTCAACCTGGTGTGACAAATCCTCACTTTCCTGTGTCTGCATTAAATGGCCACATTCAGGATGACCGGATGGCTCTGACTCTCCCAGCTTCCCATGCCCCTCACCTGCCACTAACTCCCAGCCTGCAGACAGGGACAGTGCTCTGTTCCCTAATTATGAGCATGAATAAATCCAGGGAAATCGTGGTACCATTTAACTGCAGAGAAATGCTCAGCTCTGACAGCTCATTAAAGAAAGCACCATCTTTAAAGGAACTGATGCAAAAGAGAACATATGAAGCTTAACCCTGAGGTGGATTTGGCAAGGCAGAGCAATGCCAAATGTCCTTTATGGATTGCACTAAGAATCTGTGGGCTGCAGTAAATGCTAGGTCAGGTGTATGGAGTCTGTGGCCTGTGATGTGTTTGCAGTGGATGGCAACCGGGTTATGCAGAAACATTAAATAAACTGGAATTTCCCTGAATAAGGACTAAGCTGGTGGAGAGGAACATTAGGACATAGTAGGTCAGACGAATGATAAAGAAATTATGAAACTAAATATGCACTCTTTTCTAAGGTCCTCCTGCTATGTCACTGGTCTGTTGAATAACTTCAGGCAAGACACTTTGATAGATAAAACCACATGTCTTTACATGAGACTTCTGCGCCCAAGTCATGTAGGTGCTTCTGAAAATCCTGCTTTCACATCTTTCTACTTGATTTTCCAACCACTTAAAGTAATATCCTGGTATCTGGTTTTGTTATGGAGTTCTGATTTTTGGGTTTGAGTTTGTGCATGTGTGATGGAGTTTTTAAATCCAAACTTTGTTTTTTATATAAAGACCACTTTAACATGAAAAATTGCTTAGAACAGGGAAATAAATATTTTAATCCACTAATGTTAAAATATCGTGTTTTGACACTTCGATTTTAACATTATTTTCTCTTTTTCTCTCTATTTATTTGTTATTTATTGCAAAATGAGCATTTGTAACCATTCTCATTCAGTTTAGAAAATACATAATCAAAATTCACATTATCAATAAGATTGTTCTTTAGGAGAGGACAACCAAGCAAATATCTGAGCTTCCCCAGAAGCTACACAGGTGAATTTAACACTTCATAACATTGTCAGGCACAAGAACTCAGTTTTGTCTACTGCTGAGTCTTCAGAGTGTCTGCTACACATCTGGAAATGTCCCCCCAAATGTTTGGACCTGGCTCAGAAGGTGGAATTGGTCAGGGATCCTTCCCATGAGAATTCTTGCTATGGTTATCTATGATTTCAAAGGTTCAGAAGATTAAAGAGTTTGGTGCAGGATTTCCCATGACAGCTTGTCCCAGTACCAGACAACTATCTGGAGTGTGCCAAAGTATAGGCAGCACCAAAGTTATTTTGGAAGCTTTATTTGCTTTCATAAATGTATTGGGGTGTTGGACTGCTTTGGGTCCTGCAATAGTCTCAGGTCTCTGCATAAGTTCATTAAAACACAGAAAAAAGCAGCCCTGGCAAATGGTCCTTGGCAGTTATCTGTACTCAAAGGCATCAAAGGTTAAAGTTTGATTTCAGCCTAATTTTACTGCCTTGAGATAGTTTTTTCTTCCCTCTAACTTAATTTCTCTCTGTCCACACAGGGGGAGAAAATCAGTTTTGACCTGCAAGCTGTTCCAAGCTCTAGCACAGGCTTCCTCCCTGGTTTTGGATGAATTGGCTAATCCTGTACAACAGCTCCTCCATATCACCAAAAAACAAGCAGTGAGCAGCCACTGTCAAGTTGGATTTTATGGATTTCCTTGCAAGTGTAATTAGGAAATGCACAGAATGACAGGTAAGCACCCACATAAAGTTTGAATTATAACACACATTGGTAGAGGAACTTTGTTTCTTAAGGAAAACTGTCTAACAAAACTGATATAAAGGAACAAAGGTGGGGATATTTTGGAATCACAGAATCACAGAAGGACTTGGGGTGAAAGGGACCTTAAAGGTGACCTCATTCCAAACCTTTGCCATGGGCAGCGACACCTTCCACTATCCCAGGCTGCTCCAAGCCCTGTCCAACCTGGCCTTGAACACTCCCAGGGCAGTCACAAATTAGGAGATCTAATCTAATCTGAAATCTAATTAGGGCAGCCGTCTGGGGCCAGCCAGTGCCATCCTCCCTTGTGATGGTGCAGTGACTGAGGTTACATCCGGGGTGCATACTCTTGTACATCAAATATAACCTTGCAGTTGCAGGGCTGTGCCACTCTGAAGGATCAGAGGGTTGCTGTTGATCCTGTGTGTATCTATCACTCCCATAAAAATGCCATGGATACTCCAGGGAATTGTGGATGACAGTGTCCATACAATTTTAGGCAGTGAAATTGGGTCCTCCATGACGAGATGGCCGTGGCAGTCACGTGCCCCTCCTGTATCTTCATTTTCACAGAAACAGTATTTAAGCCCCAACTGATGTAATTTTTCTACCCCATTCACAATCAATACTTTACATTTTAATACTCAGCATCTTATTCAATAAGTACTTGCACTTTTCTAAGTTAATTGAGGTTTTCTGTTGAAAAGTTCCCTTGGAGATAAACTCCATGACCTAATTTTGCATCTTTTCACTGGTTTTGGTTTTGCCAACTTGGTTTTTGCTCTTCTTCTTGCATTAAGTGACTAAATTGAAGTTTTTTAGACTCTTTCTCTTGGCTACTGAATGTTTTACAGGCATGCTTAGTGTTTTATTAGGTGTGTATGTACCAAAACGCATTACACACACATATACTTATATTTCCTAACATGTAAATAATATATTTGATTTGAATATGTTAATATATATATAATATATTAGTATGTATAGATAGATGGTAAGGTACAGACAGATATTGATATGACCCTAACACTTTTTAATGTATTACTGTAAAATACGTTATTGCTAAGTATTAGACTCAAAATCTAATTCAGCACATTAATTTGCCCTGGCTTGACTAAAAAGTCTATTGTATGGGCTGAAAATGTAATAAAAACCCTCAGCAAGAAGTTAATGAAAACTAGGGTTCCTTTGAATAATGTGGAGAATGGTACAGCTGTCCTAGTGAGATCCTCTTGCTTATACCACACAGCAAAATAAAAGTTGGAAAAGTCTCATTATTGCTTTGAAGGAAAGGTATTGTAAATAGCAGGTTATAATTGCATTTGTAAAATATAATCACTTGATACCTCTTTGAAATGAGGACACTCAGTTAGAAACTGAGGGGCACAATAAAACCTCATCTTAGTGAGAACATACCAGGGATGGAGAAGTCACCTTAGGGGAAAGAGGAATAATACCAAGGGGCACACAGGGAATACTCTGGCAAGACATTTGATATAAAATTCAACCTGAAAAAGTCAAGGTAAAGCATCCTGAAAAAAAAAAAAATCAATTCATGCAAAAAGATTGTGTGGCAGGTGAGACTTAGGAAAAAAAAGGGCAAAATTACCTGAAATAGAAGTGATCTGAAAAATAGCCATGAGGTTGTGTCGGGACACAGAAAATAAAATGTTTTTCAGAGATAACACTACAGAGCTTCTAACTCATTTCTTTGTATCATTTACCAAAAGGAACCACACAGGTTTTAAGTCCTGCTCCAACACTGAGTGAAGTCAGTGGCAGCTTTGATGAACTCATCCAGTTGGGAATTTTGCCTACACTATGTTTGGGCTGGATGGGTTAATGCAGGAAGAGAACTCAGAGTTCTGCCTGTGTGGTAGTGAAGAACAGAGCTGAGACATCACTGAAGAGGATGGGGAGGGCTGTCTTATGAGGACAGATCTGAAAAACTAATATCCATGTAGCTTGGCTAGGAAATGACTAAAAAGAAATAGAAAAATTGCCTACAGTCATTTGAAAGGTTTAAATGCCAAAGAAGGTGAAGAATTATTTAGGGTGTGGACATTGCCATGAGCAATGGAATTAAATTAATTAAGGGAACGTAGAAGCTGTCTACCAGAAGGGGAAAAAATAGTCCTAAAGTGACTTTTAAACAACCTGTCGGGGGGGAAGCTCCATTAATAGGGTCATTTAAAATTGAAAGGAAAAGAAAAAATCCTGTTGGGGATAATTCTTCAAAAGCCAAGGTATGCGACAATGTGATCTAAAGACTTTAAGGACAGGGGAGATCATAATAATCCACTTATTATACAGGAGGTCAGGCAAGAGAATTCTAATGGCCCTTCCGGCCTCTTGCACTAGGAATCTACAGGAGAGGTGGACAACAACTTCATGCCAGCTCTCAAAATTGTTACTGAGGTGAAACTCCCTCTGAGCCTGAGACTGACAGCTGGTTTTATCTGGAACGGGAAGGGAGCATCCCAGAAATGTTCATCTTTGCCTCCTCCCTGTACTCGTGGCCATATTTTGTTCTTTCCACCAAAGCCTGTGTTCTGCCACTGAGTTGGTTATCATTGGCAAAGTATTTGTGTGTTAGGACCAGTGAGTGAATCCAACGGCTTTCAGCCTGACTTGGTTAGTACAAACTGAAGTTTATCTTCTTTATTTCCCTGGGTTCATGACTGGATTGACTCAACTTCATCCCACAGAACTGCCCTCCCACTCTCCACAGTCAATCACACCAAATGGAACAGGAGCACTGAAGCTGGGAATGTTGGACGCAGGGAAGAAAATACTATAAACTGTAAATCAAAGATGATGTCTAGTTTATGAGAATTTTGCCTGAAGATATATTTTTTATTCCCAAAAGCCTCTTTGCTAAAGCATTTATTACTGATCCTAATTCCTCTTGCAAATTTAGTTAATACTCATAGATATCTTTTGCATACAGAGTAGCACACATGCAGCTACACTAATATCTCTCAGTTGCTGATGGAGGCCTGAATAGAGCAGACTGCAAAGTGCTTGGGCAGATATCTGAGGGTAATAGGAATCTAAAAATAAAAATGTTGCTACTTGTGGAAATAATTTGCTTTTAGTTCAATTTCTGTTGTACCGATTAGATGTGCCATGAAAGTTCCATAGCCATATGGGTTTCCTCAATTGTCCAAACCTGGCTGTAAAGTGAAAAGGTGACCAATATTGTGGACTAGAAGAGCAAGGCATTGGCATGACTTTGATACCTTAATTTTTGTTAAAATTTTAACACAAAGGGCATTTCTTCTACCACCACCAGCATAAATTGTTTCCTCTCTAAGCAGCCTTGCCTTTCTTTTTCTTTGCATTCCTTTTTACATAGTCATTGAATAATGGACTGGTTTGGGTTGGAAGGGACTTGAAAACCCATCCAGTTCCAACCCCTTCCATGGGCAGGGACGCCTTCCACTATCCCAGGTTGCTCCAAGCCCTGTCCAATCTGGGCTTGAACACTTCCAGGGATAGGGCAGCCACAGCTTTACTGGACAACCTGTTCCAGGACCTCACCACACTCCCAAGGAAAAAAATATTCTTAATATCTTGTACAAATCTCCCTTTTTTCTTTAGCTTAAAGCCACTACCTCTTGTCCTATCACACCATGCTCTTACCAGAAGTTCCTCTTCATATTTTTTGTGAGCTCCCTGTAAGTATTGAAGGGAAAATTCTTCACTTTTTCAGAATTCACAGAGCCTCTACCTACACAGGTAAGAAAACCAGCTGAGTGGTGAGGGGCTCAGGAGTCGGGGATTTAGTCCTAGCTCTGAGCAACCTTATCTCACTTCAATTGCCCAGTGCAGATGGTCTCTGTTTGCAATCCCACGTTGTACTGGGATGGAAAACTGGGTAAGAGTCTTTGCTACAATCCTAAAGTTTGCATACAGGAGCATGTTATATCCCAGTTCAGGAAGGGAAAACCTCTAGGTAAGTCCTGGTAAATTCACCTGGAAAAGGATTTTATTGTCAACATCATCAAAATAAAAAGGTGCTGACAACACACAAGAAATTATTCCAAGAACAAGGAGATCAAAGCTGGGAATGGTGGTATTATAAGGAACAAGTGCAAGGGTAGAATAAATAAAGCTTTGCTCATAGATGGTTAACAGAAGCTTAATAACGTTATGCAAATATTCTGGGTGTAATTGTCAAGGCTTGAATAGTGAGCATTTAGGAACTGAAGGAAACTTTCTTGGGATGCACTGGGATTGCAAGTGAAGCTGGAGGGGTAAAATAGCATTTAAGTGAGGAGCTATAATGGGCAATAATTCCCAATTCAAGGGAATTTTAAACTTCTAGAATTTAAAAGTTCAGGTTAATCAAGTTACCCATGTTGTTAGTAAACAGGAATAGCAGTTCACTTGGAGAAAATAGAGCTGGTTATCTTAAAAATAATTGAGAATCACTTCCCTGAAAGAAAAACTTGCCTGTAGTCTACATGGTTGTGTAGAGACTCATGACAGTACAATTCCAGTTGTATTCATTGCACTGGCACAGGAAAATTTCAATGTATTGGTGTTTCTCTTGCTGCTATGTGAGATTTCCAGAATTTTGGCTCAGTTATGACACTATTATCTCAGTTTGATTAACCCATGTGAAGGGTGTTATTGTTAGGACTCCCTGGGCTGAGAGAGAACGGAAATATTACCACCCAGACATCTTGTTTGAACAAGGATAAAGATAAAAGAAATCTTTTTTGAGATGATATCTGATGCTGGAAAAGTATCAAATCTGTGTGCACAAACTGAAAGTGGGTTATTTAGCCAGTGGGTAACGTCGTAAGAGTCCCCACCCTACTGATTAAATCTTCAGGTTTGGAGTCCTCCAGAAGAAGGACTTGAAGAAGAAAAGAAAAGAAAAGAAAAGAAAGGAAAGGAAAGGAAAGGAAAGGAAAGGAAAGGAAAGGAAAGGAAAGGAAAGGAAAGGAAAGGAAAGATAAGATTTTTAGTTTTCAAACATTAACTAATGAGCAGAAATGACTGAAAGAAATGTTCCTGTCTGGGACAAAATTAGTTTCTTCTTTAAAAAATGAAAGAATTTATTTGGGGGATAGTACTCAGTCTAGAGAAAAGTCACCTCAAGAGCAGCCAGACTGGAGTCTATTCTGATGCTTTTTTTGTGGTGATTTATAGGATCACAGAAACATGGCAACTGGAAAAGACCTCTAAGGTCTTTGTGTCCACCCATCAGCACAGCATTATCCACCACTAACCCATGTCCCTAAACACATCTACTCATTTTTGAACACTTCCAGGGATGGTGACTTTACCTCTATCCTGGGCAGCCTGTTGCAATGCCTGACCACCCTTCCAGTGAAGAAATTTTTCCTAATATTCAATCCAGAACTCCTCAATTTAGCTCATGTGCAGTAGATGTTGATCAGAGAGAACAAGAGATGGAATGATGGATTTTATTAAATGTTAGTGAGAAGGGACAAGGCACGTGTCAGGTCCTTCACCAGGCTGTCCTTTATACAGGTTGGAGAATTTCTTCCAGTGATTTCTGGTGTATAAAGACCAAGGAACATCCCTTTTTCTGGGCTGTGCTGTCTGTAGCATCATGGGATGAAGGTATTTTGTGAAACAGTCAAGGGCTGCTCTAGGGCCGGAAAGAGCAGGTGAGCCCCACAGCTTGACACCTTCCCCTGACACCCAGGTCCCTTTTCTCCATCCCTTCTGCCACTTGTGCTTCCCCTTTGGAGCATCAGAGATAGAAATGAGCACCACATTTTTTGGAGGGAACTATTTTGGCAAGGAGCTAACCAGGAATAAGCTGCTAAAGAAATGTAAAGGTGTGAAACTTGAGCCAAAATTCAGCCCAGCAGGTGCTCCGCCCATTGGCCTCACTTTGCTAAACCCCAACTCGTGCAGCCTTTGTAGGTAACAATCTCCACAGGTATAATTTTTATTTTGCTTTTATTCCTTGTTGTGGATGAAACGTGGCCCAGTTCCCTGGGTATGATCTCACAGATCCTTATCAAATCATTTCTTTGTGATAAACAAAGGAGATTACATTTCTCCATTTCATTTCCAGCCATTATTTCAAGCCCTGATTATGGACACAGACCTGAGAAGAGTTTCCTGGCCCTCATGATCAGAGTGCTGCAGCAGATATTAACCATGACAGGTGAACCCTCCTGAAAACTTTTCAAATCCCTTCTTGAAACTTATATTTTATTCCTTTTCCATGTTATCAGTGCTAATCTCTTCCGGTACTAACACTTTTCACTCTTTATTGCACTGTGCCCTCGGGCTCTAACAGCAACCAAGCAAATGGGTTGTGTAGGTGATGCCTCTCCTTGCCAAAAAGGTTAATTTAGCAGTACCTTCTGTGAGATGATCACTTTTAAGACATTCACAGCCTAGGATAGGCTGGATACCACTGTTACCCACACCTGGAGTTCTACCCACCCATTACCTGAATCTCACTTCTTTCAGAGAGGTGGGGTTTTTTTGTTTTTTTTAAATTCAACTTCTAACTGAAATAGGATATTTAGATGCATCAACACCTTTGTGCTAAGGTGTTGCACCTGGTTTTTAGGCTCAGGTCTCTCTTATCAAATCTTCTGTTCCTATGTGGAGGTTGCAGATGCTCTACTGGGCCACTACCAGAATTATTGGCTTGGATTCAGGCACCTATGTTATCCTCCTAATATCAAATCCCACAGCCCTAAATTCAAAGCAAACACAAGGTAAATCTTCCTATGACATTTAATTTCTTTCAGTAATTTGTTATAGTTTATATAAATTTCCATCAAAGTAATATATGTAATATATTTTTTCCATTCAATCTGCCATAAATCACAGTGAAGATTAGTTTTTATGTTAGAGATTTTTAAATTTCTTTTAGATGAAATTCAATTAATTTAATTTCACTTTGAGATATGACATTTCATATAGTTGATCAGAGCTAATCCATTGGAAATCTTACTGTATTTAATGGATAGGAATAGCCACTTTCAAAAGGTAATTTATCTTCAAATTTTTTGATATCTATTTCAGGATGAGAAAACTCACAATCCTGGAGTATTTTTTTCCAGTTTTGACTGGGGAGAGGATTTGCTGCGACTGATTTTGGCACAGAAATTTAAATTGCAATGATCTAGCTTCAGTCAAATGAATTTCGCTCCTAATGTTTGATTAAATAAGGTTACCAGGACAAATGAAAGAATTATGGGTGAAACAGAGATCTGAAACATCATGCAGAGATGCCTGAGCTAAATACCAGCCTAAATGTGACTGGATCCTGGAAGCACAGAGGTGCTGGGATGGCAGAGGAGCGCAGATCAGTATAACCAAGTCTCAGTGGAAACACTCTTCTCCATAGGCTGGTAGTGGACTGTAAGGGTTTTGGCTTCTTTTCTTTCCTGCCAGGGTCAGGGTGAATAACACGGGAAACGAAGGTGTCAAGCTCAGACTTGGAATGTTTATTACATTTTATCTATTTACAGTATTTTCAGGCTCACAAGCCGTGGCCTTAACTAACAAACTAGAGAAATGAGGTAAAATGGAGTGCTTCTAACTCTTACCAAGGTTATTTAAGAGATAATTATCCAGTAACAAGGTGACACTGATATTGTTTATATTTTTGACCCAATAATGACCACTCAAGGCCCGCAATGTGGACATTTTTCATCCAATTACATAAAACCACCCAANCGCAATGTGGACATTTTTCATCCAATTACATAAAACCGCCCAAAACCATGAAGAAGAAGGAAGAAGAAAGCGAAGAAGAAGAAGGACCCAGACAACGCCCCAAATCTTCCATCTTGTCTCACACACATTACTGTATACTAAAACCCCAAATTCTTTCTAGGACTCCAACAGTGGACCAGGAATTTATGATTTTTGGAAGGTAGTTTTGAGGCAGATGTTCACCTCTGCAACCTTTCAGTTTTGAAAATGTCCAGTACCTCTTTTTATGATAGAAGAAAAACTACCAAATTTTAGCTGATATCAGTATAGAGAACTAGTTTTAAATTATCACTCTAATGGAATCACAGAATCATTTGTGTTGGAAGAGACCTTAAAGATCATCTTGTTCCAACCACAAATCTCTTCCACTATCCCAGGCTGATCCAAGCCCTGTCCTGTCTGGCCTTGTACTCTTCCAGGGAACCAGGAGCAGCCACAGCTTCTCTGGGCAACCTGTGCCAGGGCCTCACCACCCTCACAGGGAAGATTTCCTTCCTAATATCCTTTTTCCATAATCTCTTTTCTTTTCCCTAAAACTGTGTGGCTTTACCACAGCCTTTCAGCAGGTGGCTGATTCCTGCCACTAGAGGTGGTTGTACCTCGCTGAAAACAGAAATAATTTGCCTGGATTGTGATATCAAACCAAAATCAACTTGTTTGCCTTTAACTGGGAATGAACAGGATTTGTGCTGTTGTATTGCAGAGTAAAATTTTGTCCTTGGGTTAAATTCACATTCTAAATGACCTGAGACCAGCATGTTAAAGGAAACTAAATATTATAGCATATGATGATGAGTAGGTGTTCGAAGATTTCTATGCTTAAAACAAGGATGAAAATTCTAAATTATAGATAATTTTCCAATATTTAGATTAAAAAAAAAAAAAAAAACAAACCAAAAAACAAAACAAAAACACCAGAACAAAACTAACAGAGAATCTATTTTAATTCACTGGAAAGTGTGAAGTGAAAATTGAAAATGAAAACTTTATTGTTGATAATTTTTTAAATGATGGATATTGTTTAGCTTGAAAAAGGTCAAATAGATCTCTTCATGTGAAACTTTTAGATTTCAGCAGCTTTTATCACCATTTTTTTTAATAAATAGTTTTCGAAATAGTCTTGTGATTGCAAATCTGTAAATTATGCAGATACAAAAATCTGGGATGTTGTCCAATTTGTGACTGGTTTTCTTTAGGGATGAGTTCTGTGTCAAGAGTTCCTGAACAGCCAGTTCTGAGAGGTTTCACCTAATGCTTCAATACCTAATGTTAAAAATACAATTGAGGGGAGGCACATTTTTTTGGCAGCCCTCACTCCATGCTCTTCTCTAACATTGCAAAATAGCAGCATTGATCAAAGAACCAGAGTGACTCACCAACAAATGCCAGGCCAGTTATGGGACCTTTATCTGTCAGAATATCTTCTGGGACAGTCTAATCGTGGAGTGAAATTTTTACTGCTTGTTACATGCAGTTAGGGGCAGAAACACCCCCCTGCCGCAGCCTCAGAAACAACTTTACCATATTCATTAGCACAAGGGCCATCGGAGCAGGGAATCGCTGCCTTCCTCGGGAGGGAAGGCGGGATCTGACATCGCCTCCAGGAGAGTTTTAATTCGGAGGCACAAGCGGTTTGACGGCCATTAAACCCAACAGCTGGCAACGGGAGGAGCCAAGAGGGAGCGCGGAGCCAAGGGAGAGACATTTCTGCTTTCCCGGGATGGAGTGTGAGGGAGTTCACTGATACTCCACGCTGGGTGTCCAAGGGATGGCAACAGCAAGAGAGACACTCACACATGAGTCACCCTCCGTGTCTGCAGCATAATGTGATGGAAAGTGAACTTTTTGTGTCATGGGCTGGCAGAGGTTGGGCTGACTGCTGAGCTCGGATGCTGGAAGCGGCAACCAAGTTGGCAAACGAAGCAGTGGTTGGGTTTTTACATCCTCAACCAGCCCCTCTTTAAGGGGAGGGAAAGGGGATCCTGCTCTATCTTGTGATGGTTTGGCTGCTTTAAACAAAGCTGTGATTCTTGGGGATTAGGAGATTGTTCTGTCAGAGCTCCCTTTTCACTCCTGCATCTGCTTTTAGTGGCTGTCAGTCACTGTTTAGACACTAAATCTGGTATAATCCTTCAAACATTTCCCTTCTTCTTTAAACACAGTAAATGCCCCATCCCTGGAAGTGTTCAAGGCCAGGTTGGATGGGGTTTGGAATAGTGGAAGGTGTCCCTGCCTATGGCAGGGATGAACTTTAATGTCCCTTCCACCCCAAACCATCCTGTGATTCTGTGACACAACCTGGAGGTTATAAGAAGATAGAAACTGGTGCTTTAGAAATGTGTCACGTTGGTGTCCAAGCATGGTCTTCACCTATGGGTTAAAAGTCAGTGTCTGCCTTGACAGGATTTCCAGTTTTGGTGCTGATGTTAAGAAAAATAGTTCAGGATTGCTGTTATTTTGTGCTCTTACCCATAACTTTGTGAGATTCATTCTGGAGAACAAAGATTTGGACACAAAGTTCAAAGTCCCAACTGTGAGTCTGCTCTACACCACCCAGGCAATGTAAAAAGGAGTAAAAAATTGCATCAAATATTGTTTTGCTCACTCTTATTGGCCTTTGGCACTACTAGAGAGGCTTTAGGAGGCTTTTGCATATATGAGAATCAGTTTTGGCTGCTTTTTTAACTCCCTGTTCAAAATACTCAAAATCATGAGCACTGGGAAGTGAAATCTGAAGAGAAACACACACCTGCAACAAAAGGACATGCATTTTATATTTGATTTTTTTTCCCCTGTTTTTTTTCTTTTCCTTAGATTCAACAATTAGGTCTGGAAAGGGAGAGGTGAAGATACGTGCTGGCAGGGAGCTCTGTAGAATTTGAAAACGCTCTCTGCAGTCGAGTCTCAGAGTTTATCTCCTACAGTCACCCTCTGTTGCAGGAGGAGTCCTGATGCTCCTGAGGGAGAAAAAATATCTCAGGAGAGAAGTTACCTCTAAGTATGAGCGTGGAGACATGTGCATGGGCACATCTGAGTGCATGTGCACGTGGTAGATGTGCCTCATGCTGAAACCTTCACATATAAAAAATGTAAAATGTGACATCTCATAATATTTTCATATTGGGTAACTACAGAGAATATTTTGGCAAGGGTGCTTAATCTAAAATGTTCAATTTTAATCAGCTTGAACTATGGTCTGTCTTTCTGCAAACTGAAAACCACCAATCAATTTTCCTTTATCTTTTTTTCTGTTTTTCTTACCCAAGGCGATGCCTTTTGTAAAAGGGTATTTATTTTTAATGGATTTTTTAATGAATTTTTCAGTCAAGCTATTAATAATGCCATTAATTATAGGCAAGCTTGTATTAAAGTGCACGCTGGCCTCTTAATCCTGACCCCCAGCTATTGGCTCCCAGCTAATCCAGCCCGGTGCTTGGCAGCGGTGCCGGCCGCTGCCCGTGGCTGCTCGGGAACGAGGGGGAAAAAAAAAGACGGGATAAAGGATAAGGAGGGGATGGGGAGGAGCGGGGAGGGGGCTCGGAGCCTGCACTTCGCCAGAGGGGCTGAAGTTTAAAGCCAGATGATGTGTTGGTGCAGGGAAGGAGGGGGGATAATCCTGGAGATGCGCTCGGGAGGACCTTTCCCGGCGGAAAGCTTTGCTGTGTGCGCCCGGAGCGCCGGCAGGTCCGATAACCCCCGGGAGCCCCGCGCCGCCTTCACCTGGGGCCGCCCCGCTCCAATCTGCTCCCAAAGATCGGGCAGACAGAAGGCTCCGGCCGCATAATAGATTCCTTTTCCCTTCCCCAGGCTGCTCATCTGACAGGATTGTTGCGAAACTTGCTAATTATCGGGCTGGTTGGAAGATAATGAAAGGGGCCCCATCCTGTGCGGTCAGAGGAGGGAAACTCTCCGTGATTAGGAGCAGGAGCAGATCCAAAGAGTTTTCCAGCCTTTTGTGCACGGATGCACATCCCTGCGTTTTGATTTCTGGGGTGATTGAAGATGTTAGAGAGATCTTAGAATTCATCGTTTCGTGCCTATGAAGTTTTAACCCTCTTGTTTCCCCTTAGACATTCTTTTTATTCCTGTACGGACTTTTGTTTGTTTTACCTTTTCGCTTTGCGATTTCTATGTATATTGCAAAAATGGAAAAAAAACCCCACCCCAAAACCAAAACCAAACCAACAACCCCCCCCCAAAAAAAAACAAAAAAAAACCCAAACCCAAAAAAAACCCAAATAAAAACCCCCACAAAACTCCAAAAGATGCATTATTCCCATTTTAAGTNAAAAAAACAAAAAAAACCCCAAACCCAAAAAAAACCCAAATAAAAACCCCCACAAAACTCCAGAAGATGCATTATTCCCATTTTAAGTCTTTGTGGAACAAAGGATGCTGCATTTTCCCCGCTGCAGAGCTGTCTCTAGGTTGCTCTCCATGGCTGCAGGGTGCAAGTTTCATATTCAGGAGTTCAAGGAGGAAAAATCTTATTTATTGAGGATCAGGCACCCATAGAGATGTTAATCTGATATTTTAGAGTAATTAATTTGAGCATTTAAATATGTGGTTTGGCCACTGGATTTGTTAATGGTTTTTAAAAGCCAACAACATGAGGAGCATGAGGCAGATCCTGACCAAAGAAATAGAAAATTTGTAGCTGGGATGTTCTGGAGAGAAAATAAACTGAGGAGTTTATGTTCTTTTGGTTTTAAAGTTTCCCTAATTTTGTCTTTTTATTTTTTTGCATTTATTACAGAAATGTGTCCTTCAGAATTACAGAACCACTAATATTGGAAAAGACCTGTAAAGATCATAAGGGCCAGCCATGCCTCAGGAAGATGTTTGATCCCTGGTGTGTGTTTTAGGGCTTCATTGCTCCACACAGCTTTTGGAAATGTTGTCTGTGCATCCTGAGCCCAGCTTTCCCCATGCCCAACACCCCAAAGTCTTTCACTCTTTCCAACCACTGAGCAAGATTTTCAACTGAAGCCCCAGACCTGGTGCTTTGTGTGGAAAAAGCAGTAGCAGGTTTGGGAAACACGTGGCCCCTCTGATTCCATCATTCTGCATTAATTCTCTGTCCCTGTTTACTTTCCAGTGGAGGTGCTTTGTGTCTCAGTTATCACCTCTGGATTTAGGGATCAGCATTCAACCAGGTGGACACAGGTATGATTTCAGTGACTGCACAAGGAGTTATGTCTGGCAAGGATTTGCTCTTAACACTATTTCTCTATTTTTGTTGCCTTTTGTCCTCTATTGTAAACAGATTACTTTGACTTTAGTAGAATCACAGGAAAAATCAAAATAGTGTAAACAATTTCCCTGAAAAAAAAAAACAAAACAACAAACCAGCATTGGATTTTGTTTCTGCTATTCCTCAGTTTCCTACAGGGCTTACAGCTTCTGCAGGTCTTTACTCCCCAGTGCTGCTGTCACCATATCGTGTTAGAGAGTAAATGCCAGGTAAGGAATAGAGAGAAAAGGGTGGAGGACCACTATGGATGGGGGCTGACTCTCCTAAATCCCTCCCCAGAACATTAATGTCGGCAATTCAGGCACTGGTCTAGTGTAAAATATCTCTACACAGGGCAGAGGGTCCTTTCCAACCCAAACCATTCTGTGATTCTCTGATTTTACACTGCAATGTTCTGTCATAAAACACCAGCAGATTAAGAAGGTGCAAGTGCATCCCAGAGCTGTAGAATAGGTTGGATACTGTACCCATATTACCAAAGAGAAAAGGCCAATCACATGAAAAAATAAATTAAAAATATCAAGGTATTGTTAGCCTTTTTTCCTGAGTTAAAATTTTAGTTTTAGTTCGTTGGTTTTTTTTCCAGTCTGTGTGAGGATATTCAAGATTTGCTTAGTGGAAAAAAACCAAATGCATGATCTTTTTTAAGAAAATCACATGAATTATAGAAAGTACTTCAACAACACTCCCTTTTTTCCTATATTCCTAAATAAAATACATTTCAAGGCAAATACAACTAATAAGTCTTTGTTATTTCTATGTACTTTATGTATTTCACACTCATTTCTTGTCAAAATTAGAACAATGGATACACAAGTGCAACAAAGTAGGAAGAACCTCAGGGCCTTTTATGGAATTATAGACTCATAGAATTGTTTAGGTTAGGAAAGATGTTTCATATTTAGTCCAAGTGTTTACTCAGCTCTGCCAAGGCCACCACTAAACCATGTCCCCAAGTGCCACAAGTACACAACCTTTAAATCCCTGCAGGGATGGTGGTTCCAGCTCACTGGAAACTCAATGGATCAATTTTCGGATCCAAGAGAATCACTTGGATATTTGGGATAGGGTCAGCTGTGTCCCTCTTCCCACAGTTAGTCCATACAGGCATAGATATGTTACCACTATTGAACTCGTTGCTGTGTTTGTACCTAATTTTTAGATGAATCAAGTGTTTTTTTAAGATTTACCTGAAGGAAGTTGTGAAACTTTTGAGATTCACCTGTTGGTAGCATCCTCTCTGCTAGCCAGTTTTCTGAGAGATCAGGGATTTCACAATCCCAAATGAAAAGGATATATCAGCCTGTTATTCTGAAGGTCAGATTGAAACTGAGTTTGATCAGACAAGAATGAATGAATAACCATGTGTTCTGGCAAGATAACTGTAAACATATCTAAGAGAAGTGAGCAAGATGGTCTCAACAAAGTTTCCTGAACCATTATCTATTTTGGTTTTTTTGCCATCAGAAGGTTGTAAATTACTTGAAAATTTGTTATGAGTTAAAAATGGCCCATTTTGGCTCCAGCATTGACTGACCTTTCACTAAATGTACATATACACATATGTAGTTCTTGATAAAAGTGAGGACCCTGCTGATTGTCAGAGGCTTTAAACTCAATTTTAATTTTTTCCCCTCACTGCTGAAGGAGTATCTTTACCAATTTTTATAGACGTTTAAAAAGGACAGGGGAGGATAAAACTGATTCAAATTAATTTGGGGTATATTTCTGCATAATGTAACTGGAGAGCTTCTCCCACAAGATTTCCCTCAGTTTGGGATTTTTTTTTTTTTTTTCCTAATTCACACTAATTTAGTAATTTGTATAAGTGACTGCCTAGTTTGGAGGGTAGTTACACGTGTGCTCAAGCTCTTGCTAAATTGGATCTTGATTAATTTTTTGCACATCTATCTTATTCCTGGCATAGCTCAGGAGAGCTGCCAGTCCCTTCCTGCAGTGGGAACCTGAAAGGCTTTCAGCACATTAAAGAGTTGGCTTTTCAGGTCAAGGCTGAGATCCAGTGAAAGGAAGGAGGAATTGCATTGTGCTTGCTTGACCTATGCAATATTTTATTTTTGGATAAACAGAGCACTGCAGCTTCCAGTTCTTTTCTGATCTATCAGGCCTCACAAAGGCTCCATTCAGCAAATAGGGCACGCAGCTTCAATGTGTGCTCTGTTTCTCTTTCCACCCATCTCACTCATTTCTTTTTGTGAACCTCCTCGTGGACTATATATGTTTAATTGTAGATCTCATTTGATTCTTTTTTTCTTTTCCTTCCTTGCACATGAAATGGAAAAAAAAAAAAAGAAAAAGAATGATTGGTTTTGATTCTCCTCTACTTGCCTCAGTGTGGGTCAAGGATTTATAACCTTAGACCAAAAATTGCCTTCTGACAGGAGTAGTTTAGCTGAAATCAAGCAGCTAGATCATGTAAATCTGTGTAACTATATTAATTTAAACAGAATTCTCAGATTTATACAAGCTGAGGATCTGACTTAGAGGGAAAACTTCTAAGAGAAAGTGTCCTCTAGCTGAGATAACCAGTTTGTCTCCTAACAACCAATTAATTCTCTTTTTTAAAGTACAAGGTGGTATAGTTCAGTATCATGAGTTGTAGGATGCTTTTCCTCTGGCATTTCAATGGGAGCCAACTTCCAGAATACTGGCTTACAGAAGGGAAATAGGGCAAAGCATCATTCACACACTGCTCCTGGTTTCTCAAACAAAACAAAACAAAACAAAACAAAACAAAACAAAACAAAACAAAACAAAACAAAACAAAACCCAACCAAACAAAAAAAAACCACCAGGATAAAGATAAAATATTCAATATTTGCCAAATGGATTGCTTCCTGTGAATCATTTGTAGGATGAGTGGTACCACCGCTCATGTCATTCCTGAGGAGTTTTTGTCCACCCTGACTGATCTTATCAAGATCAGGTCTAAAACCTCTCAGAGAAATAATCACTGAGGCTAAAATTGGTGGGACTTTAAATTATGGATAATTTCCACCTGTACATGCCCTAATGCCAGGGAATCTGCAAGTAACCTCTAGTGGGTCCTCAGAAAGGACAGTGAGGTGCTGCCTATTTTCCTGGAATGAGCAAAAATAGCAGCATCTAGGGGCTTATTTTTTCTGTACTGATCAATTCTGACTGGTTCTGGTGGTTTTGAGTGTCCATTTGAGCCCCAGATCAGAGTATTGTAATATTCTTTCATTTGTGAGGAGATATATATTTTAGCTATATTATTTAATTTATTATTAGCATTCTACAGCATTCCTGCACATGCTCAAGAAGATTCTATCACAAAAAGTTGGAAGATAGTGAAAAATAAAACAAATAACTTTTAGGATTTTTTAAATTTTCCTATGAGGTAGGAATCCTTCATGTAGGTAGGTACTAATCCTTTATGTAGAGTGAGAATCTCTGGTGTTTCATTCATATGTGGAAGATTCAGACTTTCGTTAGAGATGCCTTAAAATAGATAAGATTTGGCTCAAACTTTATATTTTGGTTTTGCCCTGGGCATTTTGTGGCATAAAATTCATATTTTTGGGGATGTGTCTTTTTCCTTTATAAGATACTTGTATAATAGAATCACAGAATGGTTTGGGTTGGAAGGGACCTTTAAGATCATCTAGTTCCAACCCCAACTGCTAAAAATGTTTGTTACATGCTAAACACTATGAATTTTTGATGCACATACCTATATAATTTTTATTGCTATTTGCAAACATATTCAAGGTTCCATTCCATAGTTTTTAAAAAAATAATAATACTAATAATTGCAATACCCTATAAAGTATCCTGGGACAAGGAGAAAATGTCAAATATTGGCACATTAACAGCAGATCAGTCTCTGTTCTTCCACCAAGTCTGAAATAATTTGCAGGTTGAAATAATTTCACTTTCACAACAGATGGGAAAAATTCCTGATTCTTCCCTACAGAATGAAGTGTTGAAAGATGAAGAAGCTGTTGAAGAGATTAAAAACATCGGAATAATTTGTTAAGCATTTTGACATTGTCCAGCCACAGTTGTGTCCTTCTGGTGCAGAAGATACATGGCAGTGAATCAAGATCTCGTAGTGACTCAGGATTTGCTGTGCCTCTGACTGGAAATTATTTTTTCTGAGACTAAATTATCATGAACAGCAGCTCAACATAACAGAACATTTTCTCTCTTTGCCTTTTTCTTTTCCTTTCCCATTACTTCTTTTCTTATTCTAACAAGGACTTAAAAAATGAGACCCAAACGACCAACAGAAACCACAAAGCAGCATTTTCTACCATTACTATGCAGGATGGACCACACCATTAAACTCTTTTTCTTTTCTCACAAAACTGCACAATGTTCACATAGTTTTGTGAGTGTGGATGATGTGTCTCTCTGTGCAAGGCAACCAAGCTGGAAGAACACAAGGGCCTCTCTAGGGCTTGTGGCACCACTAGAAATCAGGAACTGCATCCATTTGCAAGGTCTCAGAAAAAATGGTGATGGGTTTTGTTTTATATATATGGAGATATTCCTTTTCCCAGGGAACCTACAGCCTCCTGCAGGACATGAATAGCTCATTACTGGAGCTTCTCTAATGGCTGGTTTTCCTGTGCCTACTCATTTTCCAATGTTTTTCCTCTGCAAGCCACACGAAATCCCCTTATATGAGCACTGTTCTGACTCTGGAAGCAATCATATATTTTTATAGCCAGAGGAAAAAAAAAAGAACCCACATTTGATTGTTGAATCTAATTTTCTGTGTAAAACAGGTGATAAAGTTTTACCTATTAACATCTGTTTTGAGCTAATTATCCATTTCTGGCTAAATCATATCCCTTGGTGAGCCAGTCTTTCTTTATGTGAAAATACCAAAAATGGAGGCATTCATGGCACCTTTTTGATGTTTATGTCATGTCTTGGCCATGATAAGCACTGGAGCTCTCTTCTTGTTTTTCCCTTTAAATTCAGCATCCTCCTTCCAGACTTCTCCAGTATTTTTTCTGTTACAATAAAGGTTTACTTAAACCCTTTTATTTAAAAGACACAAATTTTAAATTAAAACCTTCCCTGCAATCTTCTTTGCAGACCATTAGACAAAATGAGGCTCTTAATTATCCCACTGTTAGACTTTTGTCTGAGCCACATCTAATTTAGAGCATCCCACTAAGAGACAGACAGTGTAAACGAGCTATGGTGAACTGAGATCAGTCTGACCAACGCAGTACACAAAAGCAAGACTTGTTCATTGATTGTCCACTTTATTCCTGTGTTTCTAGCCCAAGGATTACTCAGTCTGTCTGGCTCAGCACAGTTTTTAGACATTCTCATCCAGCTACTTTTTCTTTTATGTGAGCTCTTCTCGCATCTATCCAGAGATAGGACACCTGAGAATGGTTCAAAGTTGCACCAGGGTAGTTTTAGACCGGGCATTAGGAAGCATTTCTTTACCTAGAGGGTGATCAAATATGGAAGAGGCTTCCTGGAGAAGCTGCTGATATTCCAATCTGTCATAGTTTAAGAGGAATTTTGACAATGCTGCTAACAACGTTTGAACTGTTGATCATCCCTGATCCCCAGGTGGACCAGATGATCATTACAGGTCCCTTCCAACTGAAAATATTCCACCTTTAAGGTGGCAGAAGGCCTGAATGGGTGAACAAGGAACTCCCAAAAAAGCTCAAATTGAAGGTTCAGAAAACCTTAGAAGGAAGCATGCAAGAGCTGGAAGCAGCTCCGTTGACGAGTGACACTGTTCAAGTGCAGGGACAAGGGTAGTAAAGCAAAAATCCACCTGGAGCTGAATTTCACAGGTGAAATGCAACAGGAAAAACTTCTGCAAGCACATGTGGAGCAAAAGGAAACCCAGAGAGAATTTTGATTTACTTTTGAATGGGGTTGGTGACCTGGTGAAAAAGAACACCAAAAAAGATGAAGTACTCTATGCTTTCTCCATCTGTGTTTACTAATCAGACTGCCTTTCATGAACCTCAGGGCCCCAAGAGCAGGGGAAATTCCAAAGCAAGAAAGACTCACCTTCAGTGGAGGAGGACCAGGTTTGGGAACATTTAAATAGACTGAACATACACATGTCCATAGGAACTGATGGGATGAGCCCGTGAGTGCTGAGGTATCAGGACAAAGTCATTGCAAGGACACTTCGAGTTTTCTTTGAAGGGTGGCAGCAGTTCTGGAAGGCTCCTGAGGACTATCAGAAAACAAACGTCACTCGTATCTTCAAAACAGCAAGGAGGAGAATCCTAACACCTCCAAGAAAAAAAAACAACACTTAATAATTTCGCAAAACCTCCACCTTGAGTAGTTGAAAGCAACAACCAGAATCCCATTTAGTTTTCTGTTCTCAAGATAAACACATTTCCCTCCACATCTTTTCATACATCTCTGCATGTTCCAGCTCTGTAACTGTGTTAGCAGTAGTTCTTGGACTTCCTCCAATTTTCAAGCTCTCTTCTCCACAAAGAAGCACAGAATTGGGCAGACTATTCAGATGACTGGAAGCAGAATATCCAGACTATTCATGAGAGCCAAGAGCGGGGAAGAGTGGGAAATAATTCCTTCTTTTCACCTATTGGCTGCATTCTTTTTGTGGCAGCCTGTACTTTTTAGAAGACTGAAAGTAGAAGAGTACACCTGCACAGGGCTGGTATGGGTCAAATTCTATTTACTGTCCAAGGTGGAATAAACCTGGAATTGATCCATCTGGATCCAGGGTGAGATACAAAGGATGTTTCAGCTTATGGGTGGCAATGGTCTGTGGGCATATTTTTCCTCTGTGGCAATTCTTCAAGTAGTTTGTGCCAGCTTTCACTTATTTCTCTAGAAGGTAACATGATTCTCATTAGTTCAATTATGTCATGGGCTAAGAATGTGCACAGAGTCTCCTACTGTGGCTCAGCTGACTCACAGCAACACTCTCCTCTGTGTCTGAGTCCTCAGACCCAGTTTTCTACTTCTAAAGTCCTGGCAAAACAGAAGAGATGAAAGCAACTCTCTCTGATATGTCATGAGCATATCAGACACAAACCCTGGAAGAACTTCAGAGGCAGTTTTGGTTCTGAGCGTCCTCCCTGGTCAGCTGCTTTGATGAACTGATCCAAAATCCTGACCTCAGTCGCACACGAAATGTGCATCCAGGTCTGAACTGGACTCTGCCTGTAATGTGTAAATTCACATCTGTCTCAGCTATTAATAAATCATTTTTCCGAATGAAGCTTGGGCAGGTTTTCTCTGATCTCTGCTTCACTGATATCTCCTGAAAAAGAACTTCTTCCTTCCAAAAGCAACTTCTCTGTTTAATCTTCTTGTTCTTTTATGCAGCCGTGAGAAACCTTTTTGGGGAAAGTCATACACTTTTCAACATGAAAATTTGGCTAACTCTTTTTTTAGTAAAAGAGGTGAAAAAAAAAAAATAAAATTGTTCCTTACTGTCCTAAAAAGCAAATGTAAGATGCAGAGGGAAAACCTGCTTACACAGAGCACATGTATTTCTGGGCATCTCTGTGGTGAGCAGAGGGAGGATGTTCAATTAGTCTCTTTACCACAAGCTCCCCAGTTAGTCTCCCTCTGGAAAATAGGTGAGAAATTCTTATATTCCTCTCAATATGTTAATCAGACAACTGGTATCACAGTTCTCTAACTGTGTAATACCAGTCCCCCTTGGCAGATATATTTTATTTGGATAATGATGTGAAATTTAAGATCTACGTTTCAATTGTAGAGAGCCATAGGCAGTTGTCAATTTTAGTGACAGACATGAACCTGGAGCTAAATTCCTGTGCACAAGCAAAAAGTCCAACAGGCGTAGAGCAATTCTGGTCCCTTAACAGAAATACATTTTTTCCCATTGAGGGGCAGTATTTTTAAACTGCGTGTTGCTTCTCCTGGTGCTGCCAAATCCCAAATACTCCCAGATGCTTCCTTTTATCTGAACAGTTTGGTGGCCTCAGCTACCAAAGAATTTCCTGTGAAATCTAATGGTTATCTGCTTTTCCTGCCTACAGTGGCCATTGCTTTCGTACCTAAGCACTGACACATGAATCTCCTGCATTTTTTTCCCATTTTTAAATGCAGTCCTGCCTTGTCAGGACCCTTTGAATGCTCTGTCTTCCTGGGAAGATCACAAAATAGAATCATAGAACTATTAAAGTGGGAGAAGACAAAGCAGATCATCAAGTCCAACCTTTGAATTTTATGAATATAATGATTTTAAATGCACCCTACACTCTCTGTCTCCAATTCACTTCAAAATGTCTTAGCCCCAAGTCAAATTCTGTGTCCAGTGCAAAGGAGGATTTTCTTTAGTTCTAGCTAAAAACTTGAAGAGTTGTCCAGAGTGGTTATTTCGACTTCTCTTTCCTTTTTGTTTTTTGTTTGCAGGCAATAGCCTAAAGAAGATCTTTTCCTTTAAATATCAAATTTTAGCTATAAAATTTCAGGTTTCTTCTTTGAGACCCCTTCCAACCCAAACCATTTTGTGATTCCATGATTTTTTTATAATTTATTCTCCCATACTGTGCAGCTGTATACATGGACTAGGTTCTCCCAGACCTTCCTCTTCTCAAGGCTGAAATGAGTAATTCCAAACCTCTCTGCGGTCCTCGTTGAGAGAAAACCCCCCTCAACAAACATTTCTGGAACAGGATGAGTCCTAAACTCTGGGCAATTTTTTTTTTCTCCCGCACAGACTCACAGATCTCCAAGCTAGGGACAGATTTAGGTATCTGCTCTCTGGCTGAAGAACACCTCAGCAGATATTCTGGAAGTAGCCACACTTGTTTAGAGATTAGGAGAAATAAATAGTGTGATCAGAGGTGGGTGGTGACCATTAGCTCAGGATTTAGCAGTGTTCAGACTCTAGGATAGCCACAGCCATTGCCCACATGGGTGCTGGCTGGGTGTCTCCTGTCACCAGAGAAGGGATTTGCATCTGACCTAATCATCCCAACCACCTTCTGAGAGGTAGGAGGGGAAAAGGCCCTTCTGGGATGCAGTTTGTCTCATCCCCAGGCACCTTTCTAAAGCAGGTCAGATGGGTCAAGCCCTGGAAATGTCTGCTCCTCTCTGTGACTGCCAAGTGATTAAAGCAGACACGGATCTGCTGGAGGCATCTGGGGGCAGAGCAGCACAGCCCAGGTGAGGGTGGGTGCCTCTGATTTCACCACTCCAAGTCCCCAGGCAGCAGAGATTGAGACATGGCCATAGCAAACACATCCCTCCTCACACTGGGTGAAGCACTCAGTGCCCAGGCCACAGGCAAATGCCAGCCCTGAGCATGTCTCCCTCACTGGGTGCCATGCTCAGGGATGATTTTTGCTGTGGGTCAGTGATGAGCACGACAAAGAATGGTATTCACAATCCCCTTTGCTCCTGCAAAACCTCAAATCATCTCTTCCTTTCTATAGAGTGACTGCTTCATTGGAGCCAAGCACCTCATCTACTGCAGGAGCTCTTCAAAACCCTCCTAGACCTGTGTGTTTCCCAAAATATTTAAGTACTGAAGATACAGAGTTAATCTTCTTTGGAGCCAGGCACTACTTTGCATTATCTGGCTGCCATAATGTGAATTTCACAATGAAATTTCCTCATTTTGGGCACAATCTTGTCATGTTAACATCTGCAAGTGTTTTGATATCACCATGAAAGTGGCAGAGACACATGTCACCGTAGCTTGTATTGGTGTCACAGAAGCAGTTTGTCCTCTGAGCTGTTTCCCCACAAAGAGCCCAGCACTTCAGAAGAATGCAAGGCGTGCTAGAAAGGTTTCCATTTTCCCAAAGAACCAAGGAAACCATGGGCTTTAATCATATTTATGATTCCTTTAAACTAGATTAGTTGTTCCTGGTGCTAACAAGACCATGGTGCTTTTTGTCACGTTGGAACTGTGACGAGCTTTAGCACATCCGGATTTGTGAATAGAGGCTGACAGGTTTTTATTCACAATTGTTTTGATAGTAGATTTTTCCTTTTTTTTTTTCCCCTCCACCATTCTTTCTTCTTCAGATTCCATCTCTATTGATCTTTAATGGCTTCCAGATGGGATCACGTTTGGCCATTTTATAGGCTGAGCTCTGAAAGACTAAGCAAATATGATGTAAGCAAACAGCCCATTAGCTAATAAAAAATAAAAAGGCACTGCAAATATACTAATAAAGTCTGTAATGTCATAATATATTAAGGAGATGACAACTGCACAGGAAATGGGCCTGGCCTGGCTGCACGGAATAATGAGGGAGTTTTAACAGCTTATGGTAGAGGTAACAGCTGCTGGGTAAGAGGGAAACGTTGCTTACATTTTATGTTGTAGATGAAACAATAAATTAACCGGCCTTCCTGCTAAGGCCTGGACTGTCAGCTAATCCTGGAATTCCTTTGTGGGAGAAGGAATCTTCCCACCCCTTCTGGTTTCTACAGGGTTGGGGATACCAGCAGCAGGAATGAGTTGTTGAACACCATAATGTTGTGCAGATTGTGCCATACAGTTTATCCCAGCCACAGAGGAGTCCTGTCACTCCAGGCCCTTGTCCCAAGCCCCTCTCCAGGTCTCTTGGAACCCCTTTAGGTCCTAGAAGGGGCTCTAAGATCTCCCTGGAGCATCTCTACTCCAGACAAGATCCTCAACCTTCTCAGCCTGTCTCTATAGACTGGGTGTTCTGGCCCTCTTGTCACCAGAGAACAGCCATTCCTGCATAAATCCTGCAAAAAATACCCTGGAAAAGAGACCTTCAGTTTGAGCAGCAAATAGATGCATCAGCCTCTGTGTGTGTGTGTGTTTGAATGAGTACGGGATAGGAGAATGTCTATTCCAGAGCTCTTGGTGTCTGCTCTCATGTGATGGCATGGGAAGCATGACATAGAATATTTTGGGGTGTCTCTGACTACCTGATAGGACCAGGGTGCATTAGAGGTTGTAATGGCAAGTGAAGAAGCTAAAAAAAAAGAAAACCTTTCCCATTCCAGGGCAGGTGTATACTCAGAGACAGCTGACTGAGTGTTTCGGGCAGACCTTCCCTCAGCCTAAATCCAAGGTTTTGGCTGTTCACAGTTGTGTCAGAACTGGGAGCAAAACTCACATTTTGCTATTGCAGTTCTTTATTCATAAATCTCAAGTTTCTTTCCTTTGGAACAGGCTGCATTAAATTCCTGAGATACAGACTTAGACTACCTGCCATTCAGGTCTTGTGTGTCTTTACAGTGCCAACCCTGGAGGCCAATATTAAAAAAAAAAAAAAAATCTGATTTTTTGGGCTGTATTCTGTTTTATTGCTTGGAAATAATAAACACTTGGTTTCCCTGTCACTTCTGGTCTCCTAATTGCAGTCCTAATATGAATGCATACAACAGCAGTATGTTTCTATGTCTGTACAGAAAATGACAATAAGATTAAGAACATGGGCTTGATTATAAAGGCACCATTAAATTTTGGCGTCATCCACTTTGTGCACTCCACTCCTTCCCTTCACAAACAAGTGGTGCTCCCGTTTGTTTTTGGCTGCAGAAATCTTCATTAAAGTTGAGGAATTAAATATAGCACTTTAGCTAATTAATTATGGTTTGATCATTTTGACACCTCCAAATGACTCAGCCACATACCTGGAAGCTTTGTCAACTCAATTGCATCTTTATTTTTGTTGCCTTTAACCAACAATGAAGACTAATGCCACTCTTTCCAGTTTTCAATCACCTCTACAGAAGTGCTCCCCTGGCAATGTGCAGGGACAGACCTAATTAATCCCTCATCTGCCCTGCGCCGTGTCTATACATCACACTGGCAGTTGGAACTGCTGCTTGTTTTAAGGCTATTGCTGCAATGAAATGCTCATCTGTTTTTCAATAATTTTACCACAGGTGGTGATTTGTAATTAGAAAGGGCAGAATCCGAATTTTGATTTCTTTTTTCCTATTATCGTTATTTTTTGTTATTATTGTTATTTGTTAGGAGAAGCAAGGTAACAGTGGGAATAATGATAATAATAATAATAATAATAACTGCTGCACGGCAGGGAGGGAGCATTAACTTCTGGCACCATGAACAATAGTGGATTTTGAGCTCATGGAAAGAAAAGAGCAAAAAATTTGCACTGATGTGTCTTCCACACAGGTTAAGAATCAAAGGCTTGGAGAAGTCAACAGATTTTTGCTGAACAGAGAGGAGTTTCAGAAGATCAGAACTTACACAGAGCACTCAGAAACCCCACTACCAATAGTCACAGAATCACAGAATAGTTTGGGTTGGAAGGAACCTTAAGAATCTTCTACTTCCAACCCCCCTGCCATGGGCAGGGACACCTTCCACTATCCCAGGTTGTCCCCATCCAACCTGGCCTTGGACACTTCCAGGGATCCAGGGACAGCCACAGCTTCTCTGGGAAACCTGTGCCAGGGCCTCACCACCCTCACAGGGAGCATTTTCTTCTTGGGATTTAACCTAAATGTAGCCTCCTTCAGATTAAGGCCATTCCCCTTTGTCTTATCACTTCATACCCTTGTGGAAAGTCCCTCTCCAGCTCTCTCCAAGGCTCCCTCTAGGTCATGGAAGGCTTCCATAAGGTCTTCCTGAAGCTTTTACTTCACACTTTTCTACATTTTTTTCCTACTTTTTCTAGTCTCTTTTCTACCTTTTTTTCCACCATCTGCCTCATCTGCTGCTGTTCCCTGCATAAAAGAATCTTGTGGCTGATCAGCTGTGGGTGCACAGGTTCTTCCTTTCTGACACCAGGTTTTGGAGCTGTGATTTACCTAACAGCAGGGCTAGTGCCAAAATTCCTGGATTGCTTTAGAGTAACAACACAGCATCAGGGAAGAGTTTGGGTTGTAAGCATCTTAAAGAACATCTCATTCCAGCTCTTCCCTGGACCACGCAAGTTGTTCAGACTGAGATTTTTTAGAGACCTTGGTGTGTGTTTTGTCTAGTAGCACTTTCAGGAGAACATTGGTTCTAATGCTCTTCTATTTCAGCTTATAGGAACTTGAGATCTGAGCAAGTATTTCTGTCTTTAATACTCTCCTGAGCCCAGAACACTACCTCATGTTCCTCTAACTTCCTTGTTGACTCCTTGTTTCCTTTGAAAACCACAGAGTGATATGGGAAAAGGTTTAGGTTCTACTACTTTCTGAAATGGCCCATGGTGCCTTTTAATGAAGACTTCCCTCACATTTCAGGGTAAAGCTGAATTAATTCCGCTTTTCATAAGGCAATGAAATATGAATTAACTTAAAGGAATATAAAGCTATGGCTTTTACATTAACACAGTCCCGTGAGGGAGCTGGCTTGCAGGCCTTTCTTTAACTGTTTTGTGTGAGCTGGAACAGTTTCAAAAGCACAGGACTATCCCACACCATGCTATTGTTTCAGGAACAGCAAAATCTTCAAGGAAGTAGAAAATCTGTGTGCAGTTCCAAAACAGACATTAAAACTCTCTGCTGGTTATGAGGGGTGTGCCACCCTTCTGAGAGGTTTTACCCTGTTGTGGGGATAAAGGGCTGAGCAAAACTGATTTTAAAGTCTCCTCTTTGTAGTGTTAGAAGTCTTTTCCAAACTCTGAGATTCTGGATGTTGCTGGTAAGGAAAGGAGAGGGTTAGGGTGGTTTGCTGCTTCTGCTGCCAGCAAGGATGGGATGTGCAAGAGGAATTCATGAGTTTCCACTTGATCAGAGCCTCTCTCCACCTCAGCAGCCTCAATGAACCTGTTTTTCAACATGTGTGTCTTAAGTAAAATGTTTTCCATGATGGTACGCTCAGCACCTTCCTGGCTTTCTCAGACCTGGGTTATGGTGGCCTGTTGTGGTTATTTGGTGTTAGGAAAAGCTTCCCATCTGGTCTTCTAGATAAGGTGGGTTCCTCACCTGTGTTCACAATCCCTTTTTTAATGTTCTCTGTTCAATCTCATCTGTTCTCGTTGATCTTCTCACTCGTGACCTCACAGTTCCCTGACCAAAATCCAGCAGGACTTGAAGGACAGAACTGTGTGAGCCCTAAATGTTAGATCAGCCTAAAAGTCTTGGGTTTGAGGGTTTTGTTTGTTTCTTTGTTTTAATTTTGGCCTACTAAAGGGGAAATGGACTGAATGGGAAAAAAAGAAAAAATAAAGCCCAAGAGACAGAGCTGTGCCTCCCCCTCCGCCCTGTCCCCAAACCAAATTAATGAACTGAGCACCCAGACAAGTCACAGGCTCTGGGAATTACCAGACAGACCCCATGCATTTTTTCTGGCTCAGTCTATTCCCGAATATTACTTTTCTCTTTCCGTTTTCCTCTCTCTCAGGGCACCTTGCCCATCTCCTAATGCTCTGAAATCTCTTTCTACGTGGCCAGGCATTTTGTTTTAATTTTTTTTAATGAATTCAGCTCAGCGCCCACACATCCCCTTAACCATGGATTTGTACGCTCAAGAGAAGACATGGAGAGATGTTGATGTTTTTGGCTGGCATTCATGCCCCCAGTACCTTTTTTTTTTTTTTTTGTATAATTTTTTTGGTGTTTTTTTATTATTTTTTTTTATGAATATACATGTTTTCTTGGCTGCTTGCACCGGAGCCCATCTGTTAGCATGGCATGGTTCCTGCTCACAAGTGGAATCAGACCCTGGTTGGAGGGGGTGGGTTTCAGGCAGTGCTGGGTTTTTCAGCAGCAGGACCCCTCCAGGAATGTGCTCCCCTGTGTCAGCACTGGCACCACCTGCCTCCCTCCACATCCATGCACCAGTTGACACCAGGGCACCAAAGTCTAGTGGGGATAAACGGGTTAGGGGAGGAAGGCTCAGGGCTTGGGCGCTGCCAGGAAAACTGCTGGTGTTGGAACAGTGTCCCAGAATGAGCATGGGATGCTTTAAAAAACCCACATGTATCCAATAACTGAAAAGGAAAACAACACTGGTGTGAGACAGAGCAGGAGACACCAATTCCTAGGCAGTTTAAAGTGTCAGCTGAGATCTGAGGAGCTGATTCTTGTGTGTTGGAATAGACATCTGAGACAAATTGCTCGGGGTTTGGTTGGAGGAAGGGCTGTCTGCAGGTGACACATGGTGAGTAGCACATGAGCCATCCTTAGTCATTCAGGCAAAAGAGCTCTGCTGACAGGTGATGCAGGAGGGTCTGGAGTGCAGGGATGACTCTGGAATATTTGGTTTTCATTAAAAACAACAAAAAAAAGCCACCTTTTTTTTCTTTTTCCCTCATTTCCTTGCAAAACCCCTTTCGTCTCCAGAGGAAGAATCAGCAGAAACAATGTTGGCCAGGGAAGTGGTGGAGTCACCATCCATGGAAGTGTTCAGAAAACATATAGATGTAGAATTTGGGAAAACTGTTTAGTGTGAACATGGTGGTGCTGGGTTGATGGTCAGAGTTGGTGCTCTCAGAGACATTTTCCAACATTAATTATCCTGTGATTCTACTATTAAAATTTTTCTCCATTTGGTACCTTGTACTGCAATTAGTGGAAGTTCAGATGAACTTCATAAAAGATGTGTGGCCTGAAAACCTCAATAAACAGAGGTTTAAAATTTTGTCCATCAGTTTAAATTTGAACTGGCTGTTGGTGGTAATTCTTAACACTGATTTTAATATAGTCTTTAGACTTTTTTAGAGAAGTTCAATGTCTGCCTTTATCTGTTAGCCAAAAAAAAAAATTTTTTTACATAATTTTTCAATTTTTTGTCCAAACTTCTTTTTCAGCACTCACTCAACCTGAAAATAGGGATGACTTAGAAGGTGTTACAAAAACAAAATGGATAAATTATAACAATCCACAGTGTGACCATTCCTTCATGATCCTGGAAAACAAATGTACCGTGAGGGGAAAAAAAAGAAAAAAAAAAAGAGTCAAAAGACTCTTAATTGATCAAACCAGAAAAACTCAAAGAAGAAAGGTGTAAAAGCAACAGATAGGGAAGGAAGTTCCACTTTTTTGCAAAAAGATAAGTGGACAAAAGTGCCTTTGGTAACTTGTGCCTGATTTCTGTGGCTGGATAACAGGTATGTCCTGTGCTCTCTTTACAGGTGGGATTTCCTGTGACACCTGCATGGATCTTTGCCAGGGAAAAGAGCAGAACTCGGCCACAGTCAGCTCTCAAATGTAGATTATTTCAGATGAGACAGCCTGGCTCATGCTTTGACTAGAGCAACAAAACAAAGATTTTCCCCCTGACAATAAAGATACTGATTAACTTTCTGTACCCTTTTTTTTTTTTTTTGAGTTTTACATTTCAGGTTCTTCAATCACAAATACAAAACTCTACATATTGTAAGAAGCAATTGTTCTGCTTACAGACATATCCAGGCTTCTCTTTTTAGGAATATGACTTAAAGTGCTTCAGGAGAGCAGTTATGGACAAGTCCAGGTGGCTGGAGTGCTAAACTGGTGGCAAATATCTTCCAAGCACTGGGAATGAGATTATAAAGAATAGGTAAAAATCCAGAGAAGGATGAAAACTCGAATCCAGAATTTCCCCAGTTTAAGGTGAGGTTTTTTCAGCCTTTCAGAGTAATTACTGGTTGTATTAATGAGAGAAGGAAGATCTCAAAATGTTGTGACGGGAGAGCAATAATTTTGCTGTTACACTAAAGCTGTGTGTGTGGTCTTCATTCAGTTAAATTTGGATTTTTTCCTTATTTATTTTATTTAAATAAAGTAAAAAAATAGTAAAAAAAAAATGACCTGTAACCTTGTAAAGGAGGTGACCATGTTAAAAATAAAATCTATTATTAATCTGGATTTATCAGTTTATGGCCAGCAGATACAGAGAATAAATAATTCCCTGGTCTCCAAACAGGGATGGTGGGATCCAATCCCATGGTTGCTCCAGGAAATTTGCTTTTCAGTTGCTCAAGCTGTAATTATTTAAACTCTGTTAGTAAATTTAATATCCATCATTCTGGCTCTTTTTGCTCATGAACTCTGAATTTAAACATGGTCTTAAGGGGAATGGACTAAGAAAACCCAAATATCTGCGTGGTTCTGTCCCAACATCCCCTGTATCAGAAAGGAGGATCCTGATTTGTCTTTTGATTTACAGTTCAGCAGCTTCTCAGATGATTATGTAGCAACTTTCTTTCAAGTTAATCCTGGATATAAGGAATAATAATAATAAAAACATACCAGAGTTGCTTCTTACTGCAGCTTCTTTCTAGATTTTCTAGCATTAAAGTTGATAAATATTAATCAAATATGTTGAGTTCAGTATATGATTAATTGTTCTCATCCTAAGCTGAGTCTCTGGGAAGCAGAGAAGCCTAAATTCTTCCCTCAGTGGAGTGAGAGCAATGGTTGCTCCATTAATTCAGGACACTGGTGGGACAATGAAGGAATTTCATGTTGGCAGCTCACATTTCCTCTAGCCTCTGGATAAAAGATTTGATTTTTGTGCTTGCTGCCAATCCTTTAACGATCTTACACACCCTATAATCACCCTAAAAATTTGGAATAAAAGGGGGAAAAAAAAGAACTGAAAAGGAAAAGAAAAATCCTGCGGGCTGCCTTAGCCAAATATCTTGAACTTGAGAGCTATTTGATCATTAGTCTAAGTATGGATAATCAGTGTAATGGTAAATAAAGAAATTATACACTGAAATTGAAAAATTGCTTGGTAAAAGCCCAAAGAATTACTTCTTTTCTGGAAGCTAACATTCCCAGCGAAAGGAAAACGCTATTTCCCCCTCATTGTGTATCACTTCTTGAGGTGCTTTGCCGCTCTGTCTGTATTTTTACAGCACTTCAGGACTGGGATTTCCCTATGAAATGTGGCTTCACAGTCTGCCAAAAATGTTGAGATGTACAGAGAAGCTACATCTTCATCATGCAGAGCTAACAGACATTAATCTCAGCTTAGGTTTTAAATATTACCTTGTCTCCCACATTTGATTTCCCCTGATTTTTTTTTTTTTTTTGCCCAAGTTCTGTCTTTTAGGTTGTAGAACAAAATTGGAAAGATATTTTCCTTCAGGTTTGCATTGCTAATCTTTGTGCTGGGGATGCTGTGGGAGACTGAAGAGCGTTCACAAGAGACCAATTCACAAGGAGCCACTGGAATAAGAAGTGTTAGCTGCAGAATTCCAAACACACACACCTGCAGAAAACAGGGATTTGAGCCTGAAGCCTTGGCGACTGGGGCAGGAGGATGCAATGGCAAGGTTTGACTGTTAATAGGCAGGCAGGGCACAGGAGTTTTCAGACTCCATACCACCTCTGTTAGTTATCTCTACATTGCAGTTATAAGAGAAAAATCTTTGCCCCAAAAAATTCACAATCCAGAAATGAACAGAAAGAAGGAACAAAATTAATACACATGATCATAAGATCATGGAATCATAGAATGCTTTTTTGTGGGCCATTAAAGGTCATCTAGCCCAACCCCCCTGCAATAAGCAGGGACATCTTCAACTAGATCTGTTTGCCCATGGCTTCAAAGGAGGTGTGGAGGAGATGTATAGAGATAGATGAGGAAATGTTTTTTGGAGAAATATGGAGAGAAATGAAGGAGACCTGTGGAGGATGACTTTACTGGAAACACATCTGGAGAGGTGCTCCTGGAGGAAGGTGCCTTGTGAAGGAAGAGGTGCAGCCTCTGTAGGGACTGTGACCCATGGGTGACCTGTGCCAGGGCAGGAACAGACACCTGCCCATGACAGATTTGAAAATAAAATAAAAATCTGATGCATGCAGCACCTAAATCCTCTTATTTTTAAGTACGCTTGGCTGGATCAGGGTGCTGTGATACAGCTATGTGTGGAATGAGGAGAGATTCACATTGCTTTGAAGCAGTGAGGGTTGTGCAGGTTTCTTAACCTTGGCTCTAGAAATACAGCAGTCACACACCAGTGTGTGGCTCCATGACAGATTAAAAAAAAAAGTAAATAATTCCAATGCACACAGCACTTAAATCCTCTTATTTTACATACCAAGTCCACTCAGTCACTGATACTAGANTTAAAAAAAAAAAAAAAGTAAATTATTCCAATGCACATAGCACTTAAATCCTCTTATTTTAAGTACCAAGTCCACTCAGCCACTGATACTAGTAACAGACTTCTCTAGTATCATCTCAGTATTCCTCTGGATGTTCTACTCCATGTGATGTGACCATATTTGTGATGATTTGCTCAAACCTAATTAAAGAGTTTTTTAGAGAACTGGCAATGAAAGTTCATCTCAGATTATCCAGAAACTATCCTTAGTAGAAAACCAGTTTCCTCTGCCTCAAATAGCCTATTGTCTTGATAGTCTCTTTTTTATCAAATCAAATATTTCCCACTTTTAATAGGCTACTGGGCCTTAAAGCACAACCTCTACCTCAGAAACACGACAATCTTTAAACATCTTCTGGGGATAATCCCCATCTTTCTCACTTTTTAACTGTAGCACTAAATCTTCAATCCATTTCCATCTCCTTTTTAATCTCAATACCTCTTTTGCCCAATTATTCATCACCTGAATTTGTCCTGGAAGAAAGCAAAAGAAAAAATTCTGCTTTACTACAGGAAAATCCATGTCACAGATCAAATTAATTTGTGTTTTTTTAAACACTGTTATTTCATTTAAGTTGAGCAGTTGTTAAAGATTAATGCTAGGTGTACCAAGAAAGCAGTCCTGGATGAGTTTCTTTTTTTGTGTCAATTATCTTTCCTGAGAGCACAGACAGCAAATAATGTAACTAAAATCATAGAATCACAAAATAATTAAGGCTGGAAAAGCCCTCTAAGGCCATCAAGTCCAACCACTAACCCAGCATTGCCTTGTCCACATCTAAACCCTGTCCCTCAACTCCACATCTACACATTTTTTGAGTACTTCCAGGAAAAGGTGACTCCATTTCCCTGGACAGCCTGTTCCAAAATTCATTGCAAAGTCATGGTGGGTGTAGTTTTATGCCATGTATTCACCTTGGATGTTTGTGGTGGATAAGAAGTAATATCCCCTCTCAAATATAATGATATACTTTGCCTGTACAGTCAAATTATCTGTAAAATTCTGAAGACAGAAGGGGGAGAGTGATGTTGAATCCCTCTGAAATCTTGAATACTCACATATTCCGTGGTTGCCTTCATGCTATACATTAAACTTGTGATATCACAGTCGTATTGTCCTCATTATATCATGTGACTCCTTTACACAGAGCCACTTTTTCTAATATGATGGGGATAAAGTTCCACCTTTGTTTCCTGGGATTCAGTTTTCTGGAGGTGCTTGTCAGTACATTGGGCATAAAAGGCAGGAACTCCTCAACCCCACAAACTAAGATCACAATTTGTACAAAAAATGTCCAACCGCCAAAGTTTATTGAGACCTCTATTATCACACTGAGGATTGTCTTTTGACAGCTAGAGGCAGAAATATATATTTATTTCTGATAAAATGAACAGGATACAGCCCCATAAAGGGGCAGTAATTAGTAACTATGTGCTAATCACAGTGTGTGATGTACCAAGAGACACTTTTTTTTTTTTTAATAAAATTAGTGCATGTAGGAAAAAATGAAAAGGCCAAGTCCTGGATCTCATACCCATTCCTCCTCCTCTAATTTGTGCAGCTTCCACTGCTCCAAGAACTTAGCAAGACCTGTTGCAGGATAAAATGGAAAATGGGGATTGAAAAACAATGGAGATTTTCCAAGAGTGAGATCTGTAGGAGTAATTGAAAATACAGTGGCATCCTGCATGCAGTTAAATGTGAATAGACAGAGGACTGGAGGACCTTCCCATGGGTGCATAGAGAGAGCAATCCTGAGTTATCAGGAGTGGACAGACACTGACCTCAGAGGCTTTTGCCATCTCTAATTCTAATGGTTCCTCGAGCTGCATAACTCAGAAATACAGGGACATGTATTTAAATGATCTGTGAGGTTTGCACATCCAAGGGATGTTTCAGCTGTTGTGACATCCTGTAATGGGCTTGGCGTAGAGAAGGCAGGAAAAGCAAACCATCCTCTTGACCTGGATTTGCCAGAAAAGTCTCTGCTTTCTCCCACTGATGAAAGCTGTCATTTCTCCTGTAGTTCCCAGTGTGTGTCACTAGCAGAGAGAAGGGAAAAGGAAAAAGGGAAAAAAAAAAAAAAGAAGAAGAAAACCTCAAATCCTAAAAGTCATCATAACAAACTTGCCGCTGAGCGAAGTTGCTGTTTGGCTGAGCGTGGTGACTGCTGTGCTGTGACAGATCCTGTCAGGGAGGCACTGCCCCAGCTTGCAGGTGTAAGCATGACCTATCAAACTGAATGGGAGCTGACAGAAGGGATTTCTGCAACGTGAAACGGAGAGCTGACATGAAAACAGTGACGTGTGAGGGACCGAATCACCGCGAGCACAACTGTCACAGATGATGTCCAGAGATATGACAGGAGAATACTAACTTTGCTTGATGTCAGTTTAGTTGTCCTTTGTGTTTGGAAGAGTAACTGCTAGGAAGGGAACAAATTATAAAACCTACAAGGGAGAAAAAAAAAACCAGCAAAAAATCCACGTGCACATCCATTTCAGCTCGACATCCAAAGCAGTTTTTATGTCTTCTCCCAATATTATTAGCATAAACCATTTTATTTGTTGGATTTTTTTGACATGCCTTCTTCTGGCTAGTATGGTAGATTTATATGAACTATTTTAAGACTGATACTTTATTTAGCCTACTGACAACACCAACAAAGATCTGCTGTGACCACTGCTATCAGCTAACTGGTACTTCTACAAGGATGAAATCAGTTATCTTTTCACAGCAAGAAGTGAATATTTTCAGTACTTTCTGAGTATAAAAATTAAAACTGTTCCCTAGGATATCTAAAGTTTGTGTCACATTGTTTTTCAGACTTACTGCATTGAAAAACACTTTGTTCCTCCTCCTGCCGTGCTTTTGTGTAGCTCTTCAACTCTCTGGGCCAGGATCAACCTCTTCCTTGCACTTTTCTAAGTGCAATAAAATCTCATCAAGAACAGGCATCTCTAGTCTGTTCCTCATGGAAATAGCCCCACTGTTGAAATGGTTTAAACACATTGAGATTACAATAAAAACATAAAAGTTGTCATTTTTTAATGGATTATTCAGCCTGACTGGGAGTGCTGATGAACAAACTCTAAAGACTCTGTAATTCAAGAGACAGGAGATGAGCCACGACCTTCCTGCTGCCCCTGCCTGTGCCAGGTTGGATGGCAGGATGGACATGAAGGCAGTGAGGTGTGAGGGCAGCCCTTGAAAGGAAAAAGGCTCCCACTTCTCCCATGGTTTCAACTAGAACACACCAAAAACATTTCTCCAAGCCTGAAAGCAAAGTGGATTCTAAAATCCTTCTCTCCTCTGTGACTGAAGTAGATCCAATCCCATATTCTTATTTTTCTGAGCAAGCAGACATTGCCCAGGACAAATTACAGATGATGAGTAAAATATAGACTGGACTGAGCCCCAAATGGTAAATTTCTTATTCTGTTGCCTTAGTGATTTTATGTAGTTTAAAAACAAACCAACCAGACAAAAATCCCCCAAAATTCAAACAACTTGATTTAGGTCAAGTTCATATAATAGAAGAACAGAGTTTATTAAAATTGATATTTTTAAATGAGGCCAGAATTTAAATTTCAAGGACAGGTTGAATGGGTCTTGGAGCAACCTGGTCTGGAGGAAGGTGTCCCTGCCCATGACAGGGGGTGGAATGAGATGAGATTTAAAGTCCCTTCCAATCCAAACCATTCTGGGATTCTGGGGTTCTATGGATTGGGGTAACCAGAATATTTTTGTCTTATATTTGACCTTGAGTGAATCCCTTTCTCTTCCTCCACCTTTTCTCCCTGGATCTCATCTGCTTGATGGAGAGATCCATTTTCTTTCTGAGTCAAATTCCAAGTCTACAGAAGTCTGTAGGAGTATTTCCATTGACATCTCAGGGCTCTGGACCAGCCCATCAGGAATTGTGCCATGCCTCATTCAGATGTGAAAAAATCGCATTTGAGGCCTCCAAATGCTCCAACGTTGTAAATAATAGTCAACATTTCATCAAATCAATTCAGCTGGCTATCAAATCAGATCATGGTTACAGCTGATCAAAGTCTGAAATGTTTGTATATAAGCACTGTCTTTACTTTCATTGGTTCCAATGAGGAAAAAAAGCCAAAAATTCAGAATTGTCTTAGGAGGTGGAATTGCTGATGCATTTTCATTCAGAAAATTAATACAACCTTATTAAAATTCCACATATACACAGCCTGAAATGTCTTCTTTTTCAGGTGAATGACATATTGAAGCAAAACAGACAAAATTATTAAATTTGAAACTATTGAAACAGTGTCAAATTATACTTGATGTGCTGGATTTTTTTGAATTACTGTGCATCAACAGTATGTTAGAATTTAGTGAAACTCCCATTTTCTGACAGAAAATGATTTTATCCAAAACCAATTGAGTCTTTTTCTAACACCAATTAATTCTCATCGTAGAACAAATCACATAATAAATGGTACATGTGATCAAAGGTCTAACAAATTGCTCAGAAATGTTGAGATTATATGATAGATTTTCTTTCTTTGGGAATCATATGCAGATATGGCACCAGCCACAATATGATAAAAGACTTGGAAGAAACAAACTACCTGTAAACATTTCCCATTCATTATCCTGAGTTTCTGCTACCGTGTGACAAATCATTAGTCGTAGTGTAAGGCAAGCTTTAAAAATGTAATTACTTAATCATGCAGTTAGTTCCCCATCAATCCTACCAGCACTTGTTCTTAACTAGCTTTAAAGAACAAAATTAGGAGTAATTTGTAAGCAAAAGTAATTGAGGGAAGGCTGATATTGCCAAGGTGTTGACAGCGCTGCACATGGTGGTTGTTTTTTTTTTCTTTTAATTCTCTGGCAAAGCAGTGGTCTGCAAACTTTGCTGAACAGAACTGCTGGCTGATGGAGCCTTAAAAAATGTCCTGGTGTCCTGTCCCAGGACTGAGGTCAGGAATGGGAATTGTCCTCACTTTGTGCCACCACCTTCATGAGCAGCAGAAAGGAGGAAGGGGGTGAAGGAGGCATGGGTCCATGAGACTTGGATATTAGTCCTGAAATTAATCCTGTTTGGATTTCAGAGACTGTAGGATCAGTAACAGCACAGAAACAGAAAAGGGAAAGGATATGTTGAGAGCAAGAAGAAACAGAGCTTGTAGTCAGTGGATGTTATATTTCATGAAACTTGAGGGGATCTAAAATAGGGTAAAATAAAAATGGGTGATGAATGGAAAATTTTTAATGTGATCTGTTTCACTGGTGAGTGTAGATTAATCAAATCTTGAACTATCAGNTGGATTTTTTTCAATATTTCTTCTTCTTGCGAGGATTAAGTTTCCATGCAGGATACTGTAGATGGAGGTCGACTGTTCAGGGAGATTCCTCTACAACAGTCAAGTGTGCCATGGAGGAGAAAAAGACTGAGAATAGCCAAGTCAAAAAATAGAAAAAAAAAAGTGGAGCTTTCCAAAGAAACTTGCCTACTTTCTATCAAATAGTTAATGAAAACTCTTTTCAAGATGTGTCTCTTTTGAAAATTGATTACTTCTTTTGGTCTTAATTTGGGAGGAAGAGGTGTTGGATCACTCTTTTGCAGCAGCTGGCAAGGCATGATGAACTAAGGAAAGAACAAAATTAAGAGTTTTCTGATCTACGCCCTCCCAAACGCTTGCAGGGATACAGTGGAAGAGAGTGACTTTTCAGAAGAGAGAATCCTGGTCAGGGATGAGTGCTGGAGAAGCATATTCAAAGGGAATGTGATCTGAAGAAGAACGTGGAAATGGCTGGTGAAGGTTAAAGCTCACTACAGAATGTGTCTCCATCCCAGTTTAACTGAAACTTATTAAGTGTGATTGCAACCCATTTCTTTTCAATAATCGTGCCTGTGGGCTTATTTAGGACATAATGTTGGATGATCTCTAAAGGCACAGTCCTTTTGACACCTGGTACAATCACAGCACTTTTGTGTCAGCCACCTCTTGGCTCCACCAAGGGTTAGGGGATTTAATAAGAACCACACTATCAGCTCATCTCAATAACTTCTAAATTGCTTGAAACTCTGGCTATTAAAATCTTACCTTTTCCCCATACTCTTGCCTTGACTGTGAGTCACAAATAGGGAGGGAACAGAAGGAAAGTGGCTTTGACAGGGCATGGGGAATTTGGGTTCAAAATGTAAAAAGATGTATTTAGATTAGACATTAGGAAGAATTTTTTCCCTGTGGGGGTGGGGAGGCCCTGGCACAAGATGCCCAGAGAAGCTGTGGTTGCCCCTGGATCCCTGAAGTGTCCAAGGCCAGGTTGGATGGGACTTGGAGGAATCTGATCTGGTGGAAAGTGTCCCTGGCCATGGAAGGAGGGTCAGAACTCATTGGCCTTTGAGGTCCCTTCCAACCCAAACCATTCGGTGGTTCCATGAAGTGCTGCACACTCACAGCTCCAGCTTGGTGCTTTGCCCCACAGGATTCCAGAAGCATGGAGGAAATCATTCCAAGCAATGCACTCGGGTAATGGAACTTCTTTTCCTTACAGAATGTGAGGGTGGACCGTGATTTTCATTTACTGTTTTAACCAGCAGGTATTTCAGCAACAGAAACAAGACTGTTTGCCTCTAAAGAAGGGGTTTTGTACTCTGTAAACAGATAAGGCATTTATGGAAAGATGAGCCAACTTGACACATCCAAAACCAAGGAAAAAGGCAAAGTGAACTCACCCAACAGAAACCATTTTCTCCTCATGAACTCTCACCCCAAACTCCACACTTGCTAAGCTCTAAGGATGGGTCTTGTTTAAACACTGCATCATGTGATGGTACCCAGTATTTAATAAAAGCACTGAAGCTGTTTCACGGTGCCACAGATTCACTTGCTGAACATGTCATGAGGCAAAATTTTATAGGCATTGTAAAATCTTTTTACCACACACAGCTGCATTACCCAAAATGACTCAAATCTGCAGGGCATCTGAAACACACACTACAGCAATAATAGGCTTTGCTGCTTAAAAAGTGATTATGACTAATGCACAAAAACAATTATCACCAAGCTTAATTGCAAAGGATTAAGCACAGTATATATATGTATATAACTATGCATACATACATTTAAATTTATGGTCGTATCCATCACATTCCATAGCTAGGATTTTGGGAAAGAGGATCTAACAAAAATAAAGATGAGGGGAATATCAGTATCTCATGAGGAAAAAAACCAAAGGAATATAAAGCAAAAAATATAACCCCACAAAACCCAGAAAGAGCTTGTTCAACAGAAGATATGGAAGTCAGCCAGAAAGCACAGACAGTGATCTGAGTGTTAAAGGGTGAAGAGGGATTTACTGAGAATGAATATATTGAATTCTGTTGGAGCTGAATGCTCATTGACTATCATTTTGGGAGCAATCTGCAATGGATCCTCAGGTGCAGACTGCAAAACATGAAAAAGGTTAATTTCTATTTATTCCCTACATATATATCCCCATCTTACAGGAACATAAGTTTTAAAAGAGTTTATAAGCCAGAGGTGCAACCTGTGTCTTTATTTATTCCCATCCTTGGAAGTGTCCAAGGCCAGGCTAGACAGGGCTTGGAGCAAACTGGTCTAGTGGAAGGTGTCCCTGCCCACAGCAGAGGATGGAATGAAATTAATTTTAAGATCCCTTCCACCCAAACTGTTCTATCTTCTATGATTTCTAAAGTCCAAATTAACTTGGTTTTCATTATTTTTTTTTCTAGCTACTTTATGAAACATCTTATTTTTTTGCCTCAATAACCATATTTTCACAAACTTCCATTCCTAAATTATCTGTCCCATGTACTGATATTCTTCCAGGCTATCAAGATTGTCTGGCAGTGTGATCTGGAGAAAGGTGCTGTATTCCTACACTGGCTAAATCCAGGACAGCAAATAGCATCTGACACCTGGCTACTGCCCAGCCCCACCAGATCGAGTCAACTCAGTATATGTATAAACTTTTCCTATAAACCAGCAGAACAGGTACCAACTGCTTTATTACAATCTTTGTTTGAAGATGTTATTGTTATTTTTTCTGAGCTTCCAGCTGTGATGGTCCTTAAAGAAGGAGGCAGTTGTGATTAAAGCAGAAACAATTAGGAAAAATGAGCTAAACCCTCAACTGTTGCCAGCTTCATTGACTTCAAGAAAATTAGGTCAAGTGATGTCAATTGGGGGCCCCACCAGTTGAGTTATCTCTTCCTTCTGCTTCAGGCTTTTGCTGTGACCTTCAGTAATTACACCATGCAGCAGGCACACAAGTGGAGAGACTAAGTTGTTTAAAATGAGGTGGATAAAGCAGCAGAAAAAAAAAATACAATGATTATTATTAGTAGGAATTGCAGTAAGGCCCATAGGCTGGAAAAGGCAATATTTGTAGTGTGCAATCAAACATGGGTAGGATGATGCCTGGGAACACTCTGTTCCACCAGCAAGGCTCTGCCAAGCAATCCTCTCACCCCTGGCTGTGGATCACTGTGTTAATAACTGTGTCAAGGCTTCCTTGATTGTGCTGCTACAGATGAGTCGTTTGATGCAGCTTTAGACTCTGAGGCTGCCTTTGAATTAGCAAACCTGCAGCAGCAGGTCAGTGGCACAGCGTATCTCCTCCCATTAAATCCTTAGCACAGCCACTGGATTGTGTTTAGCTGTATTTTTACAGGAAAAAAAACTTCACATGAATGGTTTGGGCAACAGCACTGGAGCACTCCCGATCAGCAATTTGGATTTGAGGGTGATGGTGACTGTGTGTGTGGGCATAAACATTTCTGTGCCAGGTGCTCTGACTCTCAGAATGGTCCCTGGCTCTGTTTATATGTGCAACATATGAAGCTGAAAAAAACCCAGCATAGCTCTGTGGTATCTGTTTACTCTTAGATATCTCCCATTGAAAATTGAGGTTCCTGAATTCATGGTGTACAATAATTACATATTGGCATAAAGACCAGCGAAATACAGGCATTCTGCTTGGTTGCTCTACAGGTATGGACTTTAGGATGGCTTTGGCTGGATTTATTCTTTTTTAAATAATTAGAATGCCAGAAATTTGGGGCCCATAGTGATGCTTCATTATTTATATTTTATTAAGGATTGATTTCATTTAATCTAAAATTTAGGCATGTGGCATTAACTCAACAGCTGCTACAGTGGAAGGAGAGACAGACTTCTTCAGAAGAAAATTTGCCCCACGTCTCTTAGATGTTTCTCTCCAGATGGGACAAATTTCCTTCTGGATGTGCACATCCTCCTCTACCAACCTTTAAGGGAGCCCAGATGAGTTGCCTGGAATGTATGCCTGGTGTTTTAATGATAAAATTAAGGAATTAATCACATTCACAGACGTGGAGTTTGCTAAAGGAGGCAAGAACATCCAAAGCCCTATGAAAGTTAATGAGAATTAGGTGTTTAAAGCCTAAATTTGGGTAGATCAGGGCTGGTTCTTCTGGAGAAATACAGATTTTTTTCTGATTTTTTTTTTTTCCATTCAGTCTTATTCCACTTGACATTGTTAGGTAGAATTACATCTTGAACTTTGGAGGGATATCTTAAATGTTGAAATTCACTTGTTTGGAAACCAGAGGAAAAGTTATGCAAAGCCTAGAAAAGTCAAAAATTGATGTGTTTATTTATTTTTTTCATAGACTTTTAAATATATTTATGTGAGCTTTTTAATATTCATCTTATATTTGAAAAATTAGTTCCATTTTCTTTACCCATTATAAACTGGACTTTTCTTGTTAAAAATCTGGTGACTTTAAAAATTCAAAGTTTGAGAAAATGTCAGCAGAAAAACCTGATATTTTACTCAAAGGCTGCTGTGTTTTGCATTTCTGATGAAAAAAAAAAAAAAACAACCCAGGAAAATATTTATTAGCTCTTTGGGAGAACTTCT
>VXBB01013337.1:14130-77651 GCA_013399915.1 Illadopsis cleaveri | reverse complement strand
TTTTTTTTTTTTCCTTTTTTTTTTTTTTTTTTTTTTTCCTCTGGAGAACCAATCTTCAATCTTGTTTCTATCCTTTCTAATAAAAATCTCCGATTTTCCCCTATCAGTTTTGAAGAGACCAAAACGCTTCGTTTTCACGAGGGGGAAAAAAATAGCAGTGATTAAGTCGAGCTCTACACCTCTCAATAGAAAACATATTTTTTTATGAAAAGCGGCCACAGCTGCACATAACAACATGCATTAGTGCATCTTGCAGGGAAATGAAATCGAACAGCAAGACATGATCATAAGCCTATCTTGGAGTGTAGTCAATTTGTCCAGTAAATATTGTGGCATTAACAGTTTTATTTGTTGATCATTTCTGATGTTAATGGTAATGGGCCCCTTTGGTATTGGGATATTTATGTCTGACAGCATGGTGCAATTTACATTAATAAGACTCATTAATTTCAGATGGTTTCCACTATGGAGGAAGGAAATATTAGAAGTGTTTTGTGGATTTCTTTTTTTTCGGCATTAGTCTCTCTTTCTCTATGCAGCACAGAGCCACTAAGCTACTACATGACTGCACAACAGTGAATGCTCCCTTGTTGTTGCTATTAATGATTTCCTTGCCTGACAAAGTTGAGAGTGGATAGCTGCCTCTTGGAGGAACTATCTTGCTTCCACATTTTCTTGGATTTTTCTTTTCCTTATTTTTTTTTTCTATCCCCCTTACCCTTTCTTTTTCTTTCCAGCCTCTTTTTTAGTTGGGTTTTGGGTTTTGTTTTTTATTTTGGCTTTTTGGGGTTTTTAAAATTTTTTTGGTTCACTGGCTTTTTGGTGTCTGTAGAATTCATAATCCCAAGCAAAACCCGGAAGCATTTCTATTTCCTCCTCCCGTTTCCTACATCCTCTTGGCTTCCATGATGATGACAATCCTGGCCATCATTTAGAATCTGGATGCTAAAATTAATTACAACTTTGTGGAAGGATCTATAAGAGAAATGACAATTCCTTCCTTGAAAATGGCACGAATGACTCAGTTCTTTCCTGTGTTCAATTTTTATAACAGGAAATAGAAAGCTAATTACTGGTTATTAAGGGCTTTCTAAATCTCTCTCTCTTTTATTAGTTGGACAATGAACAGTTACTTCATATGAGATGGGAAAAGTCAAAGCAAATAATTTATTGGGACTGATTTCCATAATGGGTTTTCAGGCACAGACTCACGGCACTGGCAGCTGTCATGACGGCCACTGTCCTGCCTTAGCTGCAAAATGGTTTTCATTCTTCATGAAAACGGAAAATTCAGTATTTTAACTCTTTAAAACTGAGGCAGACATACTGGACAAGAGTGCACTGACTCACACTGTCTAATTTCACAGTGTGAAGATTCTGATTTCATTTGGGTTGAAGGTTAGGTTTTTTTGGTTTCTTTGGGGTTTATTTCAGTATCTTCTCTCATTTTATTTTGCAGTCTCTAAAAAACATAAATTTGAAAATGGTCTCTTTTTCAAGAAACCCAGAAAACAGGATACATTCCTAAGGAACTAATTTAAGGAGTTAATTGTATAGATAAAGCTGAGGATTAGGGCTTTGGAATTAAAATGTGAGGGTTTAGTGCTGGGAAAAAAAACCCAAACCAAACACTGAGGGTTTTATTCAGATCTGATTGAAAAAAGGAGAGTTAGAATTGTTCAGCCTGGAGAAAAGAAGGCTGCAGGGAGACCTTAGACACCCTTCTGGTGCCTAAAGAGGCTCCAAGACATCTGCAGAGGGACTTTGAACAAGGACATGAAGTGACAAGGCATGGGAGAATGGCTTCAAACAAACAGAGGGCAGGGTTAGATTATAGATAAGGAATAAATTCTTTCCTGTGAGGATGGTGAGACCCAGAGAAGCTGTGGCTGCCTCATCCCTGGAAGTGTCTGAGGCCAGGACAATAAGATGGTTTGGGTTGGAAGAGACCTTAAAGGTCATCTTATTTCATCCCCTGCCATGGGCAGGGACACCTTCCACTATCCCAGGTTGCTCCAAGCCCCATCCAACCTGGCCTTGGACACTTCCAGGGATCCAGGGGCAGCCATAGCTTCTCTGGGCACCCTGTGCCAGGGACTCATCTGTAGGATCATCCCAACACTCACCACCCTCAAATACTTCCTACACCTTCATATTCTCTCCAGGTGTTTTTAACCATCTTCTTTTTCTATCAGTTCTTCTTTCACTGACTGAATAAAGAGTTGAGGTTTGATGAGCACAAATAGCCCTACACAGAATTCCTCCTTTTCCACAACTCATTGACAGTTTCATTATTTCTGTTCAAATGAACAGGAAGCGTAAATTCACGCTCTTCCCTTTTTCCTGACCGTGGGCAGATGCTGAACAGCAGTGGGAAAAATAACTCTCTCCCCATTTCCCTGAAGCAAACCAAAATTGCTGCCCCTGGAGCTGAGTGAGATTTCAGGGGCAAGCTGAGAAATGCACATTTCTCATGACGATGTGCTGATTAAACTTTCCTCTTTGTGCGTTCACGTCCCTTATTTGCATCAAAGACCAGAGTGGCTCTGTCTGTAATGCAAACTCCCCCTCTGTGAGTACTTTCTAATGCTGCCAACAAAAAAATGCAATAAAACAGTAAAGGGAGATATAAAATTAAAATAACAATGCAATGGAACAAGTTTACTATGCCGAATTAATGTCCTTATGGTTCCATCATATTAATGCTCCAATTCATATTTACATGGTGACTGCAGAAAAATACAGATAAGTTTTATTTTCTCCCAGTGTCCCTCCTTCTTTGCAGCCATACTGTTGTTCATATGACCAGTTTCTGGGTGTCTCCTACTAAATTCCCCAAGATGCAACTTTATAAATGCACCAGGCAATGTCAGGGTAAGTCCTCTGCAGTCTGAGGGATGAAGAGATCAAGAACTGGACTGCCAAGGAGGACTTGGGAAGTTTGGAGGTGCTGGTGGGTGAGAGCTGGCCATGTCCAGTCTGTGTGCTCTGGGACTCAGAAACCCCCCGTGCCCTGGGCTGATCCCCCAGCATGGGCAGCAGGGGAAGGGGGAATTCTGCCCCTCAGCCCTGATCAGGTGAGATCCCATTTAGAACTGCCTCCAGACCTGGGGTCCAGCACAGAAGGACACAGACCTGACATGACCACTAAGATTATCAGAAGCATGGATCATCTCTGCTATGAGGAAAGGCTGAGAGAATTGTGATTCTTTGGCCTGGAGAAGAGAAGTCTCCAGGGTGACCTGACTGTGCCCTTCCAGTACCTGGAGGAGCTGACAAGAAAGGTGAAGACAGTCTATTTTCAGGAGCATGTAGTGATAGGACAGAGAAGAATGGCTTCAGACTGAGAGTAGGTTTAGATTGGATTTTAAGAGGAAATCCTTTATTCAGAGGTGGGGAGGCCCTGGCACAGGGTGCACAGAGAAGCTGTGGCTGCCCCTGGATCCCTGGAAATGTCCAAGGCCAGGCTGGACAGGGCTTGGAGCAGCCTGAGATAGTGGAAGGTGGCCCTGCCCATGGCAGGGGATGGGACAAGATGACCTTTAAGGTCCCTTCCAACCTAAAGCACTCTGTGATTCTGTGATTCTAATAAACCACAGTCAACAACCCATTTTAATCAACCCAAGGATGTACCTTAAGGTAATTTATCTGTTTAGGGACAGATTCATCAACTACGAGAATTAAGACCTAATTCTGGCTGTCTTCTCCAACCAAATCTTACCAATACCTGAAAGTGATGTAATGTTTACTGTGAGTGAATAAGAATCAGAGACTTATTTTTCATTTTTTAGGATAGGCGCAGATGGGAATCATGTTAGATTGCACCCTAATATAAAAATCTATGATTATTTATTTGTAATTTTGCAAAAGTTGGGACATTTGGCTAGAAAATTTTTTGTCTAGAGTTTACATCCAGCTGCTTGCTTTTTGTTTTGGTTTTAGTCTTTTTCCTCTTGAAGGGTAGTAAGTCTGATGATTTTTTTTTTTTTTAATCTTTTGAAATGTTTATACTGAAGGACTTTACTATTCAAAAGAACAAGAAGAAAGAATCATGAAGATATTATTAGTCCTGCTTGAGGAATCACTTAAAACAAGATCAGGGTTGTTGTTCATGTGAAACCTTCCCAGATTTGGCCAAACGAAGTTTTTTGGAAACTGCTCAGTAATAAGACAGTGCAATTATCCAGTGGTTTAGTCTGAACGCAGCATGATTCAGCTCCTCACGTCTCCTGGAAGACTGTAGATCCTTGTCTGCTTTTCCCAGCTCCTTGGTCTCAGGGCTGGGCAGCCTGGGACTGGAAGTCTGTAAAGTACATGGGGACAAGGGAAAACCTTATGAGCAGCTTAGCAGGGGGCTTTTGATGTGGTGGTAGAGAGCTGCAGCCAACTCCTGCTGCTGGATGCCTCTGTCAATGGGAGCTGAGGTTTGAATCCTGTGGGTAGATTTGTGCTGGCAGAGTGCAGATCAGAAGAAGGAAAAAGAAACTGCGGAGTCCATTAAAAATTATGTGATGGAGAAATACGAGTCTGGTTTTGTTGGTTTTTTTAAGTTTTAAACCTTAGGTGATCACCTGGACAGAGAAATAATTTAGGGTGGTTTTTATGGAAACGAAACCACAGCATGCTGTTGGAGACAGTGCAGAGGAGAACACAAAGATGCTCTGAGTGTTGGAGCCCCTCTGCCCTGGAGACAGGCTGAGAGCTGGGAGTGACCAGCCTGGAAAAGAGAAGGCCGAGGGGACATTTTAGTGCCCCTTCCAGGGCCTAAAGGGGCTCCAGGAGAGCTGGAGAGGGACTTGGGACAAGGCATGGAGGGACAGGGCACAGGGAATGGCTTCCACTGCCAGAGAGCAGGGATAGATGGGATATTGGGAAGGAATTGTTCCCTGTGAGGGTGGTGAGGCCCTGGCACAGATTGCCCAGAGAACTGCCCCTAGATTCCTGGAAGTGTCCAAGGCCAGATTGAATGGACCTTGGAGAAATGTGGTCTAGTGGAAGATGTCCCTGCCTATGGCAGAGGGGGTGGAATGAGAGAATACACTGATAATATACCTTCCAATCAAAATCTTCCTCTGAATCTATGATTCTATGCTCTCAGATCCTAATATATATATATATTTATTAAGGAGTAGTTGTATGCTGGCAACCTTCACCCTCAAACTGCTAAATTTCAGAATTTTCACATTTAGCATTCTGGGAAGATTCCTTATTTTTTTTATTATTACTATCTGAAATCTGTGCCTATCACCATCCAAGTGAACCCACTAATTTTTCCCTGTAGTTCTGGGTCTATCCATGTCCTGTTTCAAAGAGGAGGCACTTGACTACTGGGCTTCTCACAGTGCCCTAAAAGCTGCAGTCTGTTTTCTCCAAGAAAACTGAGGAAAAGGAAATAAATTAGTTGTAACCACTCCCAATGCCAATTATCAAGTTATATATAAATATTGCTTTCTCCACCCAGTAACCAGACAGCTGCTTAGAGGTAGCGGTAAAGAAATCACCTTCTGAAAAGTGCCTGTGTCCTTGACAAGAGCACCAGGATATTTTCATGGGACAGCTGCATTTGCAGTTGTTCCTCCATATCTGAACATATTCCCTAAGTGGATTTGCTGTTGGTTCTCTGCTGAAAACAAGGTTCCTATTCTCAACGGTGACACAGCTTGAAATAAATCTACGTTACTTTAAAAAAAATTTTTAAAAAGCCACCGTTAAGAGTAAATTAAAGCAGATACGTGGGCTTTGATCAAGTTACAAGCGGGCAGAAGTGTTAATATACTGGAGCATTTTCACAGAGGAAATGAATTACACCACGGGCCATGCAACTGTAAAGTCGAGCGGAAATTGTAACAAAAAAAAACTATCAGCGACTGAGTCTAAACTGTGAAGGATGTTGGCAAATGTCCAGGAAAAGGTATGGCTGGTGCCAAGCTTGCATAAAAGAATGGTTTAACAGTCACTCCAATTGCTATAACTGCTGTGATTTTTTTTTTCTTTTTCCCTTTTTTTTTTTTTTCCCTTTTAGCTGTTTTTCCTATTGTAACTAATCTCATTAAATAAGGCCCATTGTCTCTCCCCCTCAGACAACGGGCTCATTCACAGGAGCTGTGCCACGCATTGAGATCCTTCAGCAGGGTCTGAAAGGGACAAGAGCACATCATGAAAAAATAGGACGGATTGAGTGCGTTCCACCCTGAAAGGCAGGAAGAAGCCTTCACAGCATGTCTGAAATTCAGCACCATTTGAAGACATCTATTGGAAAAGCTTGTGTGAAATCCTATCAATGTTTAAGATTATTGGGAGGTGGGAGACAGAAGTGTTTTGGCCACGTCTGATGATTCCATAAACCTATGGCAGTGTGACAAAAGAGGGGATCAGCCACCAGGATTAGTGTGGGGGTGACAGAAGGAAGGCAAAATTTAATGCAGAGAAAGGTCAAGATTGAGGATCTAATACAGCTCCCTGAATGGAAATGGGAAGCTTTGCATGAAGTAATTAAAGAATTTAAGCAACTCTAGTTATAAAATACATGATCATTTATCCACCCCTTCCCTTTATAACAAGAACACTTGGCTGAATGAATGTTGATCGTGAAAAAACCTCTCAGAAGATAAAAGAAATAATCCAAAACTTAGTTCTAACAAGAACACAGAGATGGATAAATTAACATCCTAATAACTATTATTATGTGTAACCAGTGTTTGTAACTAAAATTCCAAGAGAAATCTAAGTATTTGGACTCATTCTGACACCCTGGGAGAAGAGATCAACTCCCAACTCTGTCCAGGTCTCTCTTTTAGGTAGTTTAAATGCTCAGTCAAACTCTCTGCACCTCCCCTGTAGGATCTTACAGAAAGCTGATGGCTCATAGACTGCATGTTCTATTTAAAGCAAAAAATAATTAAGAATTTGTCTTAAAATTTCTTTATCTGAGTGTGACCAATACCTTTCAATCTTACTACAGAAAGTCAAGATCTTTTGCACTTTTGACCATCACTGAGCAGCACATGCTGTGGTTGAGGAAAATTTCCCTGGCTAGGAAAAAAAAAATCAGCATATGGATAGAAAAAAAAATGTATGGGCAGGTAATCCTCAGGTATGAACATTATCTTCAGTGCAATGATAGCTAAAATGTGAGGTGAAACTTATTAGCTAAATAGCTAAAACTTCCAGGTGAGTTTCCATTCAATGTTGTACCCGTGGAGGACAATAAGTGGAATCCATGTGAATTAAATAACTTGTATTCTGAAGAAGGATGTTCTTGCTAAGGAAATGCAGCACAAAGCAAAACAGAAACATCACAGGACCTGTAGCAATAGGAGTAAAGCACAAATATTAAGTAGATTAAGAATAACTGCATGTTACATCCCAGAAGCTTTATTCCTCAGCCTTGGCACTTCTCTCCATGGTGGTTTTCATTAGTGGTTGCAGTTAAGAACAGCAAGAATCTGTTCTTTTCATTTCCATTAATATTTTAAGAAACAGAGTCATTGTGGGCAAATCAAACTCAACTGGTACATGAGGTAAGTCCCTCAGCCACAGACAATTTGGATCCCATTTTACACAGAGCTAACCTAGATTTAAACCTGCTGAATTAGACTTGACTTGCAGTCAAGTCAGCGAGAGCCAACTCAGATTGTTATTATCAGGTATAAGAAGATTCTGGATGCTCATCTGGTGTGAGCCATCTATGTACAGCACTGGAGCCAACAGAGCTATTTATATTTAATTATTTGTACAGGGAGATAAAATTATTCATAATTTACACCTGCTGATCTTCATCTCCCATGGTTTTAGTGCTTTACATAAAAGTTTAGTACCTGGACAGTTGCTGTGTGATACATCTGGTCTGGTGGTTCAGTGACAGAGATTTTTCCACTAACAGTAATTTAAGCTCTTTGCAGAGCCAGGAAAAATATTGCTGATTACTTTTAATATTTGGTTACTCCATTAAAGTGTTTAACTTTAATAAAAGTACTTTTCATGTCTTGCCTGTGACATTGCATGGGTAATGCACCAGTAAGTGGGAACACACTGAAGAATTATTTGATGACATCATGGATCTGTCCTACATATTTGTGTACACAGATAAATTTTGAATTCTTTCATTAAAAAGTTGTGGTTGTGAAAAGGTATGGCCTTACCCTGTATATGAAAATTCCTTACAGAAATTCCGAGAATTTCCTTCCATCTGCCACATGTGAATTGCAAGGTAGGTAATTTCCATGCATTGACATTCTTGCAAATATTTGCTGTGCTTTGCATTCATTTATAGAAAGAGTTTGTTGGGGTTTTCTAAAGGAAGAAAAGGTCACCCACTGTGAAATAAGATAATGAGATTTAAAACTTTATAGGATGGAAAATCTTTGGAGAAATTTTGTTTACTTTGTGGCTCTTACGCATAGCAAGGAGCAAAAAGGAGCCCTTCTTGACACAACACCAGGAATAATGTGCATAATAAACAGTAGTGATTATTAGTACCAGCTCTTATGTAGGCTCACACAATCAGAAGAGTCCACCCTGTTCTCCACTTTTCATCCACTGCTGCTGCTGGGCAGTGCCACCATGAGTTTGGCCCACTGGTTTTTGGCGTAAGGTCCAGAATCTCACCCCACCAAATCTAAGAATCACAGAATGGTTTGGTTTGGAAGGGACCTTATAGCTCATCTCATTTCACCTCCCTGCCATGGACAAGGACACCTTCCACTATCCCAGGTTGATCCAAGCACTGTCCAACCAGGCCTTGGACACTTCCAAGGATCCAAGGGCAGTCACAGCTTCTCTGGGCAACCTGTCTGAGGGCCTCATCACCCTTACAAAGAATTTCCTCCTAATATCCCATCTAAATCTACCCTCCTTCAGCTTAAGGCCATTCCCCCCTGTCCTGGTACAGCTTGCCCTTCAAAAAGTCCTTTTACAGCCATCTTGAAGGTTCTCTTAATGTACTGGGAGGTGCTATAAGGCCTCCCCAAAATCCTCTCTTTCCTCATCCATCAGCAAAGTGAACAGCATGGTTTGGGTAGTAGAAGAATTATTTCATTTAAGAAGTTCTTAGACCTTCCTGTTGCTTATTTACAGGCAGCTTTTCTATTCCTTATCTATAATTCAAATACATTTACCCATCATTTTACTGGCATGAGCATGTTGTGAATTTCTGACATTGCCTATTCCACCCACGTGCCAATAGGATATGATGGTATTTGGGACAGGAAGAGTGGGATGAACTGCAGCTAACTCCATCAGCCACAGGAATAGATTCTTAAATCTCAGCCATTTTCCACATCTCCTTTCAACTTCTTTAAAGCATCAGCTCTGCTCTGAAAATGTTGGGTTCAAGCATCGTATTTTTAATCACTCACAGGTGTTTCCACACTGCCCCGCTCTTGTCGGCAGCACTGAGGAAGATTTTGGAAGGCAGTTCAGCTCAGTGAATGTACAGTCTTCCTTCAGGATTCATTGTGACATTCTTCCCATCCTATTGACTGAATTAACTCCCTTTTAGACTGAAACTGGGGTCCAAAATACTCAGGTGGGCACAAATATCATGGACGTCTGGAGTTACGAGAGCTGAGTCACAGCCCAATGATCCCGTCTGATGCAGTTGTCTATATGTGGAGTCAGTATCCTGCTCAGATTTAATTTCATTTTAATTAAATTTTGATTTCTTTAATATATACTTCTTTAAATTGTGTCTGTCACCAATTGACTCCCAACTTTCACTGCAGTTAAAATAAATGGTTTCTAAGTGTAATACATTTGCAATTCTCAACCTGACTTGCAGAATAAAACTCCAAACCCAGAAGAAAATCTGATATCTCTGGACCTGGTGAAGAAAAATATCCCTTTTTTATTGAACTTCATGCTCTGTTCTGGTTTACTCTTATTATAAACTGTTGTTGATTATCTAATTCTTCTGGGCATATGAGCAATGCCAGAATGTCGGTTTTACATTAAAAGGATGTAGTTTAAAAAACAAAACAAAACCCTAAATACAGAAATAAAATATGTGTTTAATTAGGGCTTTAATCTTTCCTGAGCTCATTAAAAAAAAAAAAAAAAAAAAAAAAAAAAAAAAAAAAAAGTGGGGACTGGATGCCCATAGGGTCTGATAATATTTTGCTAGAGTGAAAACTACTTCTACAATATATATTAGTAAACATCCATTTGTGTTAGTAATTAGCTTCAGTGTTTTGTTATCCATTTATTTCTCCTGATTTCATGTTCCAGTCCAGATCATTGTTAAATGAGCAGCACCATAATAGCCTTGATAGAAATGTCTGGACAATTGTTTTTCAGTTAAAGCTGAGCCATAGCTGAACCCTGTTTGCCCCACAGCTGGGCTTGAAGATCACTCCCAACATTTTCTCTTGGGCAGATCAGCTGGACAGAGAAAAATTCTATAAAAAAACCATGTAGTGTGAAGCTAGTGAACCCAAATTTAAGAATATTAAATTTCTCCAGGAAATAATAATAGAGTTTTCATTAGGCTGCAATAACATTAAAAAAAACCAAACAAAACAAAACAAAAACCAAAAAAACCCAAAAAACCCACAACAACAATAACAAAAAAAAACAAGAATGGGAGAAAAAAAGGACAAACAAAAAAAGAACAATTTCAGGGAAAAAGTGTTTGCAATGCACAGAAAAAAGGCTTCTAGTATATGAATCTGTAACCACAAACTGATAAGCAAAGCACAAGAGGCGTCAGGAAGCAAGTGAAATTCCTTCCTCCATTAAAGAAGGCTGATCGAGAGTATCTGTTGAAACCATAAATAAATAATCCCAGCACATAAATCTGGAGGAAAGAGAAAAAATGTATTGAAGGAGTAAGGATCATTGTGAAATTTCCAAATGTCATCCTGAAAAACCCAGAGATATTTTTCAGTCACAGGCGTTGAAAGTTTTTCACTGACAGATGGTAAAGGTATCTCAAAGGCAGGTGAGGAACAGAGTGAGGGAAATAAATATTTCTAAGTGCTTCAGAGGAAACTGAAAATACTTTACTGGTCATGTGAGGGACAAAAATAAAATATTAAAAAAAATTAAAATGTTAATATTCATTAAATTATGAAATCTGAGCATACCTGCGCATATGCTTATGCCTATATCCCCTGTCTACAGATTTCTGGTGTGCATATCAAATGAGAAATGCAGAATTGTGTGCATTTTTTTATATATAATTAATTTTTTTTCCGGTTTTTTTTTTAAAGAAATATTTCCTGTAAATGACTTATTGTGAAAAAAATATTTGCAAAATTGTGAAAAATTTAAATATCTCACTAATGTAAAAAAAAAGAACTGTTCAGAACACTTCTACCCAGCCAAAAGAAAAATGAGCTGGGGATATTTTCAAACCATCCTGTCCAGTCAAATATTTTTGTTTCAATTACTTCTTTCTTTTTACTCAAGGTAAAGGTGTTGCAAGGATCTCTTTTGAGTGTGCAGCATCCTTGGGTTTTGTGTGTGAGCTCTCAGCCTGTTCCTGGTCATTTTTTTGATGACTGCCAGGCAGATTTGTCCAAAACCTTGGCAGAGAGCTGGCCAACAATTACAATCTATGTCAGACTTTGGAAAAATATCTCAGTCTATGCTCTGGCTCCTGTTAACTGCAATAGACAGAAAAGGGTAATGTTAATTTTCTGTGTAATATTGGCTGAGCAATTAGGTTTTCAAACCTTTGTGCCTGAAGTTAAGCATATAAATTATTTTTAAGGTATTTAAATAAAATTGGCTAGGTTTTCTGAGAATCTTCTCAGTCAATTTGCTTTAGACTTCATTAAAACTTTAAGTGATCAGTGTAGCAGCATCATCCATGTCTGGGTTAAACTGAGACTTTTCCTTTTTATATTTTAAATCCCAATTTGGATTAGGAACTCAATTCTGAATTATGTCCTGAGCTTATTTCTGAACTTGCCAAGAGCAAAATTATTATAAAGCATCCCAGACAGATATCATGTTCAGGACAGGGACTTAATCCATATAGGAAAACAAGAATTATCCCGCATATTTTCACATGGAAATTTCAGCATGTGTTTTCATTTGAAACCAAAAGTTTTTCACTTTTTTTTCTCAGGGCAAAATAAGATGCACTTCCTTTCTCTAATGCTTCATATGCTTAACTGGGAAGTGGGCACCAGATGCATAATTATGTTTTTATTTGAATAAACTGGGATATCCCAGCTGACTTTGGTTACTGATATTATTACTGAGCTATTGGTATAATTGGTATTGGTATTATTACTGGGATATTGATATCATAGCCTGAATACATTTTGACTGATAAATTTAACCACAGAAATCTTTGCTAGATTTGAAGAGTTTTTCCAAAATATGTCGCATGACATACAGTACATTTCTGTGGGAACTTGGTCTTAAATAGCCAGTCTTTTCCAAACATAACATTTTATTCAGATTTCTAGGGTCTTGGAATTGGTATTTTATGACCTATTAGGTTAATTGCTTGGGATCATCCACACTCTTTGAAAGATCTATCTTCGACGGGAATGGGTTTTGCCTGTTAATTTGCCAAACTGACACAGGGAGATCAAGTTTATCCAACTGCTGCAAGGTTGTAATGTGATCCCGTTTATATGTACATACCACACATAGCAAAGTGGAACCTCAGTTTCTTATTAGAATCTCTGAGTGATGTGATAAAATAAGTGGAAAGGATAAAAAGACAAGAGAAATGTATAACTGGATTATCAGAGCAGCCACAGCTTCCTCTGAGATTGAAACTTTATTGCTTTTAGATACTGTATGTAGATGCAGTAATAAGTGGTCATTGCCCCCTAAAAATCACAGAATTATGGAATGGTTTGGGTAGGAAGGCACCTTAAAGACCATCTAGTTCCAGCCCTCTGCCTTGGGCAGGGGCACCTTTATCCTGGTTCTGGCCAGGGGAGGGTTAATTTTGAGGTGATGACCAGGACTTGGGGGTGATTCTATACCTCCTCACATCATTTTCTGGGAACAGGACACAGGCTTCCTTCCAGGCTGGGGCAGTGTGGGAGAGGTCAGGTATTTTCTGCTATTGGGGGGTTCCTCAGGGTTGAGCAGTAACGTTTCCTTTCTTTTACTCTCTGCCATCACAGAACTGTGTGTGTCACTGTCCATTTTCTTACCTCATTGCCATTTCCAGTAAATTGTTCTTATCTCAACCCACTATCTTCACCTTCTGTGCCTCCAATTCTCTTCAGCTCTCTGCAGCAGAAGGGGAGAGGGAAGTGAGTGAGTCACACATGGTTTGAAGTGGTTTCAGTGGGAACACTAAATTGAAGAATATAATTCCTAAACCATGACACGTTCCACCAAACCAGGTTGTTCCAAACCCTGTCCAACCCACCCTTGGACACTTCCAGTAAAGGGGCAGCCACAGCTTCTCTGGGCAGCCTGTGCCAGGGCCTCCCCACCCTCACAGAGTGTGAATTCCTTCCTGAGTACAACAGAAATTAATACGAGAACACACAACCTCTACAGTAGATAGCTTGTGGAACAACTTGCCAAGAATACAAACAAATTCATCTTCAAGTGCAATCTGAAACCAAAAAATAACGGTGTCTGTCTGAAAGCTGTGTTTCAACTGAATGAGGAGTGATGGGCTTCATGCAAGAACCTGAAGGTACAAGGTGCGAGGCTCATCTTGCACCTTATTGAAAAGCTGTGCACGTAACACCAAATTTTCCTTATATCCTGTGGAGGTAACAACTCCTTTCCTAACAGCAGCATCTCAGGTGGGTGAGATGGATCACTTCCAATGTCCTTTCCCCAACATTTTGGTAAGCAGCAACAGAGGAAATGAATCCTCCCCTATGATCATCTTTATGGAGCCTTGAACCAGGGACCTGCTTGGCCCTTGACAGCAGTACTGGTAATTGTGGTGGGATCTGTGTTGCAGCAAGGATTACTCCATTTGGTGGTTATGCCCTTCACTGGCTGGAAGACAAGCCCTCATAAAATGAGGCAGAACAATTTAATTTTATCCTTTTAATGTAGCTGCTGTTTTGTTGAGGCTTTTCTTAATCAAGGATGGAATTTTAATGCGATCTGGAAGTTGGGGAAAAAGCTTGGAAGCATTGTTACTGCTATTTATATCACTGTTTAGTTAGCAGTAGTGGGAAGCTTTAATATCATCCTCTGCATTATTAGGGTGAAATAAATGTTGGGAAACATTGGTCATGACAAAATGAAAACAAAAAATAAAAAGAAGAGAAAAAATGTTCTCTCTCCTGTTTTTATAATAGCAATAACATCTATAAACCAGCCCAAAGAATAAGAAGTACCATGTTAGAAACAAACATGGATATAAAAATAGTAACATGAACAACCACCAAATCTGCTCTTCAGACAGAAAACAAGGTAATTAACTCTGCTCCCATCCTGATGGTCTCATTTGAATTTATGCAGTTTCCTATATTTTCTCCTTTGTTTGTTCTATTCTCCTTTTGCCCGTGTGCTCTTATAATTTCTGTTGTTTATTCATGGCGGAGCTGGTTGGAGCTTTCAATCAAAAAAAAAACAAAACCACAACAAACCCAGAATAGGAAAAAAAAAAAAGAAAAAAACCAAAACAACTGCACTATCCTCCAACTGGCCAACGTGGAGGTTGGAGACCACATGGGGATCAAAGCGATATGAGGACAACAGGGGTTTCATTAAAATGTTCTCCTCGCTGCCTGAGGAAAGAGCAGTGAGGACAGAGCGAGAGGGGGAGGGGGGAAGGGAAATCATCTGGCCCAAACAAGTTTAACTAAAAAAAAAATCCAAGCAAACCACCTGTGGTCTCCTTGGAAACTGGCTTGCAACCCCTCCAGCCACCTTTTAATGAAACCCCAGAGCCCCTTTATTAATTTATTAAAGAATCTATTTTCTGAAGATTCATAAACCGCGCATAACTCATATTCCAACACATCTCTGCTATGCTAATAGCGTGTGCTGCCATGAATAATTAATTCTTTAATTAGTAATAATTAGAGGTTGTTGTATAGGTCAAACCATTGGGCTGACAGCATGCTACTGTCAAAATGTCATTTGAATTAACAGGACTGTGGCCCTTTCTACCCAGAATGATTCCTTGTTTGGGGTCGGTTGTGCCCTCCCCTCCAAATTTTATTGTTTTAAGGGTGAGTTGCTTTAGAAGATGTGGAACACATAAAAGGAAATGTTTAATGGCATTTACAGCACAAAAGAAAAGGCTGCAGACCTTCAGCAGATGCTTATAATGATGGATCTTGGTCTGGGCATTGTCGCTCTCTTTGTGGGAAAAAAAAGGGAAGTGATAAAAGCAGTTGCACTGGCATTCTGGACTAAGCCAAGTCATGGCTTTTTGCTCAAAATGATGAATTTTTGGTCAAAATCACTGTTCATTCTCCACATCCTTGCAAGGTCTGCATTTGCAGGTCTAGTTCTTCTACTCAATGGGTGACCAGAAGAATTTAATCCTTGGAGTTGATACACCAAGGTTCAATTCCTTGTCTGTTTATAGTCTGAAGGAATCTGAACCATTTTCCCCCACTTTTTCAAGGTAATACAGAAGCCACTGGTATAGAAGGAATCTGAACCATTTTCCCCCACTTTTTCAAGGTAATACAGAAGCCACTGGTATAGACAGGCTTGAAAACTGAGTTTAGTCCTGCTCTGCACTATGGGAAACAAACCATCCCCACCAACAAAAAGGTAACAAGTCACCCTGTGAGTTAAACCACTTGATTGGATAGAAGACAGTTAAGAAGCAAAGGGAAAACATCAAATTTATTAGAGAAATATGCTGAAAGTATTGGTTCTGCCTCTATTTTTTCCACTCCTGGCTGCAGCAACTTCTGGAGAAGGACAACAGCTCAAACCAAGGCTGAAAATTTCCCAGAAGAGTTCTTCCCTTGGGACATGAAGCACACCAGAATTTCTCCTTTTAGGAACAACTGGCAGAGCTTGTCTAAACTTTGGAACAGGTGCTCCAGGGAAGTGGCAGACTCACCATCCTTGGAAGTATTCAAAATTGGCACTTTGTGATATGATTTAGTGAGCATGGTGGAGTTTGGGTAAAGGTGGTATTTGATGATATTGGAGATCTTTTCCAACCTTAATGATTCTCTGAAATGATGGATTGGCTGGACCTTCAATCTGACCAAACACAGACATTCTGTTGTAAAGAACAATTCCTGTATGAGGAATTTGATGCACGTAGACATCCTTATCTGATTTCTTTGTATCTTTTGGGGGAAGAAACAGATATCTTCAAATGCAGTGGGGTTATTACCAAACTTGCACCACTGAAGTGATGTGCTGAGGGAAGGTAAATGCTCAAATGGATGACGAAAATCTGTCCTGATTTGAAAGGGAAAGAGAAGACAGAAAAATAACTGCGATGGTAGCACAAGATAGAGAAAATGTGCATCAGAAATGGTGGAGTAAATCACCTGGGCAGAGACCCACACTCTCAGAATTTCACTGAGCAAAGCTCAAAGACTCTTCATGATGCTGCAGTGCCCGACAGACCCACACACAAAGCTCTGGTGGAGCAAGGGATTTGAATCATGCATTTCATTCCACTTGAAAGATCCCAACCTGAATGGGTCGGTGCTGCTGCAGTCGTCACAGAAATACAAACACACAGCCTTAATCCAAACCAAAGTGAATGAAATGAAGTCCTTAACTCACAGTAGAATGGATTGGAGCCCAAGAGCCCATTTTTTTTCCATTCCTGCTCTGACTAAAAAACACACATTCTTTCTTTCTAGGAACAACCAGCAGCCTTTTTATTCCTCTCTTCCTTGCCTGTTAACAGGAAAATTAATAAGTGGAGGCTAAGCAAATGCAAAAAGGGCTTGAGAATGTTTTCCAGTTAAAAGAATATTAGAAAAAACCTTTTCCATAAAGAGAGAAAAAAGACAGAAAAATATAACAAGATAATAAACCCATAATAATAATATGCAGTGAAGTGGCAGCTATTTTGCTGCTAGTCAAAAAATTACATTATCAGAAATCCTTTTGTATCATTACATATTGATGTTTAAAAAAAATATGAAACAAAAAAGAAAGCCACCAGAGACTGTACATAAAGGTTGTTTTCTGTTGACAATGCAACAAGGTCAAGAAGGATTTTACATGAAAGCTCTTTGAAATCTGTATCAAGGGTCCGGTTTGTAAAGCACAGCAAGTATGGTGTTGGTGGTGGTGAGCATTGTTGTAGATCTGCTCATTGCAATACAGGGGACAATTTATGTTCTCCTTCCGAAAAAGTACAAAGGTTTTTGGTGTGCAAATGATTGAAATTAATATGTTAATCAGATTTTCAAAGTCGACAGCTTGTGTTGAGTTGTCAAAATAACCCCAGTGGACAGTAACAGCAGTAGTGAAGTATTGGCACCAGTGTTAAAAATGGGACAGAGCTCGAACATTTGTCACCAGAGGAAGCATGATCATGGTCATTGAGCAGAAGTTATAACCCAAAGTTAGACAGCAGTTGTTTTCTTCACTGAACATAGAATCACTAAGGTGAGAAACAGCCTTCAAGATCATTAATTCCAACCTTAAGACCATTTATCCCCACGCCCACTAAACCATATCACTCTACTTGTTATTTGGACATTCCCAGAGATGGTGACACCTCCCTGGGCAGCCTGTTCCAATGCTTGTCCACTTTTTCAGGGAGGAAAATTTTTCTGATATCCAACCTGGACCTCTGCTGGCCTATCTCTAGACCATTTCCCTTTGTGCTATCAAGAGTTGCCTGGGAAAAGAGGTCACACCATACCTCCCCACAACTTCTTGCCTGTTGATTAATCCACTTGCCTGTTCTTCCCCATCCAGGGCCCAGGAAGTACAGGGGAACTGATAACTGTATGTTCTTGTACAGTTTATTTTTTACCCCCTGTGTGCTTTTTCCTGGCAGAAGACCCAGTCTTTTGTTCTCTTTACCCACTCGATAGATCTTGTAATTGTCCCCAACAGAAGTCCACAGCCACACATGGCTTTGTGGAGCTACCATGAACTCTGTGAACCACAATCTGTCTCTTCTGTTCTCCCTTCTGTCCAAAGAACTTCCCCTTTTCTGTTCTCTCACAACCAGCTGCACACCATTTCTTCTGAGGATTTTTGCCACTGTCTCTTAATCTCTTTTTGTAAGACAGAATTGTTCTGCCTTTTTTTTTTCCTTTTCCACCTGTTTTTCTGCCTATTACTTTCCACAGTTCTCTTCTTCAGAAAACTTGTTTTTCAACTCACTCTTCCAACAAAGAAACTCTTCTTTTGCCTTCTTTTCTTACTTTTACAAGCATCTACTCAGGCTTTTGCACTCTTCTTTTTTAGTGGTTATCAAAACTCCTGAATTACCCAAATGTTTGATCTCATAGGCCATGCCCTATCTCAGGTCATCGTTGCATCCAGGAGTGTCCTTCTGCCCAGATCTTCTTAGCTAACAGCAAAGGCAGAGGAGGGCCACAGGGATATTCAAATGGCTGGACCATTTCTGCTCTGGGGACAGGTTGAGAGAGCTGGAGGTGTTCAGCCTGGAGATGACACAGCTCCAGTGACTAGAAGTGCTCCAAAAAAGCTGGAGAGAGACACTGGGAAAGGGCATGCAGTGGTAAGAAAGGGGGCAATGACTTTAAGCTGAAGGAGGGTAGGTTTGGATTGGATATTGGGAAGAAATTCTTTCATGTGAGGGTGGTGAGGCCCTGGCACAGGTTGCCCAGAGAAGCTGTGGCTGACCCTAGATCCCTGGAAGTGTCCAAGGCCAGGTTGGATGGAACTTGGAGCAATCTGGGCTAGTGGGAGGTGTCCCTGCCCATAGCAGGGGTCTGGAACAAGATGATCAGTCAGGTCCCTTCCAACCCAAACAACTCTGTGATTCTATGATTTTATGAACTTTATGGACAAAATACTTCCTACCTTAAATCTAGTGTAAATATGTGTAAAACGAGACCCATATCCTGCAGCTTCTGCTTCCAGGCCTCTGCTGTCAGTGACACTCTGTGTTAGTTTGGGTCAGGTTTGTATTGATGCAAGTTTATCTTCCTTTTCCTAAATATATGCCCATTTTCCTCAAATTTCTTAGTTTTCACTGAGATTCTCCTTATTCCCTTATATCACCTAATGACAAACCTCAGTTGAAGAACTCCTCTAGCCAAAAGTTGCTTGTTCTTGGTGTCTGTGGTCCAAGTCAGCCTGTTAGAATTGTCTCTTAGCTGTGCTCAAACAGCTTCTACCACATGGCATCTCCCAGCTCATTTGACCCTTCCACTGACAGTTTAATATGCAATGTCACAATCTTAATGCTCTAACTTTCAGACTTATCATTTATTTGACCAGATCTTTTTGTTTTGGTCTTCATCCCTGCAGATAAACTATTACCATGTATAACACAACACAAATAATGCATCCCCTTGCAGAAGGTTTCATTTGGAAGAATTCTGTTCATGCAAATATTTGCATGGTGTGCTGCTGCACAGATCTGTATGTCCTATTATACAACACCAACCCTATTACAGAATTACAGAATGGTTTGGGTTGGAAGGAACCTTAAAGCTCATCCAGTTCCAGCTCCCTGCCAAGGGCATGGACTCCTTTCACTAGAACAGGTTTCTCCATATCCCACCCAACCTGGCCTTGGTTGGATCTTTTAGACTGATTGAAGCAATCTCTTTCAGTGATCTTGAGTCAGAAGATTCTGCCAGGTTTGTCTGTGAGAAATGGTAAAGCCAAGAATACAACCCAAACTTCCGGGGACAGTGCCAGATAATGCTATGAAGAGTATGTCTGGCCAAGGATCTCAAGCAGTGTTGGCTCTGACTTCAAATCCAAGGTGTTGGCTTAACTTCCTTCCTTTAACTTGTCATCAGACTATCAGAACAAAAGTCTGCTTTTGACTCTTCTCCTTAACTTTCTGTCCATGGCTAGTAGAAGGTCCTCACCACTGGTCCTAAATTCTTTTAATTATTTTTTTCTTTCTTTTTTTTTTCTTCTTTCTTCTTTCTTCTTTTTTTCTTCTTTCTTCTTTCTTCAATCTTCTTTCTTCTTTCCTCTTTCTTTTTTTTTCTTTCTTCTTTCTTTTCCTCATTCTTCTTTTCCGATAGAAGGACTGTAATCCTTCAGGTATTTCATAAATTGTGCTGGTCCCAAACACAGATCAGGAAGGTCTAGGATCCAAAATTCTCAGTTCCTGTCTGAATTGTAAAATTATTTTGGTTTTGTGCTTATAAATAAATGGACCTTCATTCTGGGCACAGGATGTGTCCTGGTTAGTGTGATATCCCTTTGGCCTTGACATTTCCCCTTTCTGGTTACTATCAGAGCTATTATAGATATGTAGGTTGATTAAAACATAAAACATTGCCCCGAGGTGCCCATTTTATTTTTAGCTCAGAGGAGACTCAGTAGCCTTGCAGAGCTTCTGTGTGACTCCTGTGGATTCCTCCCATGTTTCAGGCCTCCAGGGCCAAAGCAGAAGCACTGGGACATTACTGAGCATCTCAGCATTTTAGGACATCTGATCATTCCTTCCCAAAGCTGTAAATGAGCGAGCCTTGCCAGGAATTTAATAAAGGGTTTCTTGACATTTCTCTCTTGAACAGAAATTCCTAAATGGTCTCTGTAATTGGCAGTGCCACACAGAAAATCTGCATTGTGGTTGAGCCACAATATTGTCATCCCCATTCCTTCTTCCCAAAGTGCAGGGCAGAAGCACAGGACCATTGTGAAGACACTTAAAAATCTCTGTATTTGACCATGTCAAACATTCTCCAGATAGGAAACAGAGAAAAGTAGAAATGTCTCAAAAGAGGGAACTTTTTAATACATTCACATTTTTATTTAAAGAGTCATTTCCTCTCAAATGAAATGCTGGCTGGGTTTGATGGGCACTTAATGGACATTGTCCCACTGAGAGTACTGGGAGTGGGGCTGCAGGGATCCTTCTGCTCTGCTTTTGTGTTCCAGAGGGAACAGGTAAAGTCGAAACTCTCAGCTTCAAGCCGAAGAGTGGGGAAAAAAAAAAAACAAACCAGCCTGAAGAGCGCATCTGTACATCTTAGATATTTTTTCTGTCTGAATCACTGGGTTTTTATTCCATAAAGAGTATGTAGATGACATGTAAATGTTATGTAAATTGGGTCCATAGTCCATTAAAGCGCAATATTATAATCACTAATACCCTATAGGCATGGACAGATCAACCAACCAAGTTTTATTTGATCTTTGTCAGAGGCGCTGAGCTCTTTTATGCAATATTTTGTGTACATGGCTTTGTTGTGAAGATCATCATTTCAAAATGTGACTGTTTGGGATAAATAGATGCTGGTGATGTGCATTGCAGCAAAGTTCAACAAGGATATTGCTACCAAAACCAGGATTTGTAGACTGACCAAAATGAAGGAATCCTGCTTTCCATGGAGAAATTTCAACTGAAGTGATCCCCTAATCAACAGACTTGAACAGCCTCAAATTGAATACAACACTTAGCCTTCAACACCTGCTACTTCCACTGCACAAATGAAAAGAAAACAAGGGTACACAAAGGAAGACTGGAGGGCTCTTTGGCCCTTGCCTTGGAAAAATATATTCCTTACTAATTGGCACAACACTGTTAATACATACTCACTGGTTTACACAGCCCTCCTGTTTACTTAATGAAACGGTAGTTGAGGGGTTAATGGGTTAATTGGGGAAAGGAAATGAATCTCCAAAAGTATCAAAATCTGATAAGTGATTTAGCCTAATTAATAATTTACATGTCAACATTTTTCTGGGTGCCACATGCACTTTGGGAATATAAATGACAAAAAGCAAAAACTAGGTAAACTCACAGTAAATTCAAGGCACCAGTTCAAAAGAATGTGAAACTTTGTGTATTGCAACCTCTTTCCTATGGTTTTCACGGAATTGTAATATGTGTGTAAGGTGGTAAACCATGGAATCACAGAGTGGTTTGGGTTGGAAAGGACTTGAAATCAGACAGTTCCAAGCCCCTGCCATGGGCAGGGACACCTCCCAGTATCCCAGGTGTCTCCAAGCCCCATCCAACCTGGCCCTGAACTCTTCCAGGGATAGGGAAATTTGTAACCTTGTCTTGGATGCTTGTTCAAAGGTCGTTTGCAATCAGATCTCCATCAGCAAGAGTTATGCTAAATACTGAGCAAGATACTCAGTATTTCTACAGTTAGTTCTGGAATATTGTCTTAAGATCCAAGCTCATAATATTAAAGATCCAGACTGCATGAGCAGGGAATTGTCAAGTTGCATTCTTGGATGTATGACAATTATATGTGAACTAGAAATCAGACACACAAGATTAGAAGTCTGGAGTGTCAGGAATAAGTGACATGATTAAATTAGAAAGGCACTACTAAGTCAACACATGCAAACCTGATCTTAAGCACAAAGTAGATGAATCTCTCTTCTCCACCATGGAGCTGCACTGGATTTGCATTCCATTTCATATGCACTACATAATAAAATACTTCTATAAAGTTTACATACGTCTGTGCAAGCAGTCCCATATTTTTAATTCTCATTTTAAAATAATTAACCTTTAATCAATGTGACAATTTTTCTGGGTTATATGTGGAATCTTTAATTGTTCAGTTTCTATATTTCAAAGAAAATTAAGAGAAGATAACTCAACATTTATGGATACATACCCGATCCTGAAACTTCTGTTAGATATAATATCTTTTTAAGGCGAATTTGTTAATGTGTTAGGTCTTCTATGGAATACAACAATTATTCCAGCCTGAGATAAGCATGTCTTAGTGATGGAAGCAGTAATCCCTTCATATACCCTGGAACAATGAGATGGGATATGGAAGGCACAAAAAATATAAAGAATTGAGTGTTGACAATTAAAAATTTTAGAGGTATAAATTCTTTCCAGAGAGAAGACAAAAATGTGGATTTAGATTGAGATTATTTTAAAATCCTCCTCTTTTGAGGACTTTATCACATTTGCTATGAAGCATCTTCTTGGTTAAGGGATTATCAGGCATTCTGTTTGTTTGAATGATGGGAGGACAGAAGATGCATTTCACTATCCTTAAACCATCCCTGACACCACCAGATGAATGTCAGGTCTAGTCAGGAGAAACAGAAATGATAGACATTCCTCTGCCTCCTTGAGCAACTTACTCTATTGGAAATGACATTTACCCCTCATGAATGGGTCCTGTACAAAGGCTTTTGTACCACAGACATGACACAAACTTCTTTGGAACTCTCCAGAAGGGCATGTGCACCAGAGTGGATTTCATCTTGGAAAAATACTCCTGTAATTTTGCTTCAGTAAGGCAACTGAGGGGCTCAACTTAAAGGATTTCTGTTATACCAGTAATAAATTCTCCAAGTGAGAAAAGTACCTCTGTACATCTACAACTTCCAGACTGTTTCATCCCACCATATAATAGGATTGACTTTGGAATTGCCTAAACTGACATTATACAGATTTTGTGATTAAAATAATACACCTGAATTTTATGTTAATATTGGTGAAAAAAATTTTAAAGTAGTTACAATCCTTGACATGCAGGACATTTGCAACACCAGTCAATGAATTCATTAATTATTCTCCTGTTTATCTCATCTTTGTCTGCCTTCCTGCTTTTTCTGTCTGTCTATTCATCTATCTATCTATTAATCTTCAAACCAAATATGAGGTACAGCTGAAAACACAAAGCTCTCATTCAGGGTTTCGTATATCCAAGGAAGAACCTAAGTCTTCTCCTAATACTAACATTCCTCTGGCACACAATTTATAAAACTTTCCTTCCTTTTCGATAGACTTTGACTATGTGCCCTTGTCAGGACATGTGAGGTCACTGATGTTGTCAAAGATGATCTTTGTCAGTTATTGAAATGAGAACTAATTTGACCTAATCTAAGCTGACAGACAAAATAGTTCATTGGTAAAACAAGCAAGTACCAGAAACTGGTGCTAAAGAAGAGTGCAGGAGCAAAAAATGTGGATTTACTCTCTCAGTTCGGGTTTTGAAAACAAGACTTTTAATAAGGTTTAGCAAAATGCATCTGCCTACATACTGGTGAGAAAAATGTGTGATATCATACTTTCACTTTATTTACACTTCACTATGCCTTGTTGTGACTTGTTCCTTTGCAATGTTACACAGTTAATTTCACTGCAAGAAAATTATCCCTGTGATTAGAAATGTCATTGTAGAACCTGTGAGACACTGACATTGTGACCAGGGAATTACTCTGAAAAATCTATATCCCAGCAAATTTTGTTCTACCAAGACAGAAAATTACTGCTGAGCAGATCACATAAATCAGGAATTCTTGGTCTTAATTGTGTCAGGGGAAAAAAAAAAAAAAAAAAAAAAAGAGGAAAGCNTGTGTCAGGAAAAAAAAAAAAAAAAAAAAAAAAGTTGATTTTCCTGAACGTGATAAGACTGATTGACTTTTCTCCAGGTGCTAAATATACCTGAGCAGAGGTCTGTGCTCTCTGTACCCAGTCCCAGCTTTCCTGCCTCTGTGAGTAAACTAGAGATGAACTTTAGTGGGATTAAGGCCGGGGAAGACAGGCAGTGCAAGGAAGATTAATGGGAGTCTGCATGCCATTAAAATTAATCACTTAAAATTAAAGATCTCCTATCTACTGCTGCCCCTCAAATCTTGTTGATATGACAGTGTCATAACTGATCTATCCAGCTCGTGTTTATCTCTTAAAAGATAAATTGAGATGTTCCATTTCTGTGCAGTCCCAGCGTGATCTGAGCCCAGCAGATTTCACATATATGTGCATGTTCCTTCTATACTGACTTATCAAAAGGAAAGGAGAAAAGCAAAGATAAAATAATATTAAACACTAGACCCTAATATTTAGCAAGTGACTGCCTTTCCCATGGATCCTATAAAGCTTTCTGAAAGTGACATCTCTTAAGCATTTGCTTCACCCATCAGTGAAAGGCAGTCACCTAAGGCTGCTTAGACTGCTCTGAACATTTTCCTTTAAACAGCTTTGAATGGAAATTGGCTCTCTGTTCAGAGTGAGAATGTTTATGGAAAATATTCATCTCATTGAATAATAATAAAAAAATGTTGTTTTCCACTGTCAAAACAAGCTTGTTGTTTTTGCTTTGGTTTGGTTTGTTTTCTGTCTCAAAGCAGACAACTCTTGAGAGTGCATTTAGAGGTAAAAATGCTTTTAAAAAGTTTTACAGAAAAAAAAATGTTTTTTTTTTTTCTTTTGTTAATTGCTGAAACCCTCGTGTTAATTACTGATACCAAGCTTTCATGCCTTAATTTGATAGGTAAACTACAATGCACCTATACATGAGGACCATTGAAGTGCCTAAAATATCAGTATATTTCCCAATCCTATACTGGAAATCACAGGATCTTCAAGTGTTCAGAATTAAATTTAATAATTGAACACAATTCAGCAATTTAATAATTAGAATAATTCAGTACGTGAATAGTATTGAAAATTGAGAGAACCATGTAAAGTTGAAAGTCAGAAAAGTGTTAGCTGATCAAGCAGTGGATTTTTGGAGTTTGCTGATATATGTATAAATGAAAATGTCTGACAGAAATAATATATCAAGAAAATAAAATGGAAATGTGCTCTTTACATTGAGTTGAACAAGTTGAACTGTTTTATTAAATAAGGAAAATACAATTTCACTTCTGACAAATTATATTCATTTTAAACTTGTAAAATTATTTATATATTATTTTGAATTGAAGAGTCTTCTAAGATAGAAAAAAAAAGGTAACATATTTTCAGTTTATAGATTTCCCTTACATATGTGCACCATCCCAAAAAATAAAAATATGAGAAATTTCATTATTCACTCATAATACTAAGGTTTTTCTAAGAGGCTTTGATTCAAAACTTCCCTTCAAAGATCCAATTCAGCAAATCCTGAGAATTATTATTACATATATATATTATAACACGTATAATCCATTATTACATATTTTATAGAGAGAGCTCTTCCTAAGATTGTTTGATGTGTTAACCAAAAAAATTACTTACCTTTCTTCAGAACTTAAACTAATAGTGGGGTTTCTTGAATAGTGTTGTTTTTCTGGCACCTTGGCCTAAAACAAAAAAGATCAGGAAAGTAACCTTAGATGCTGAAAACCAACCAGCTTGTTTTCTGGGAATAGGAGCAGTTTCAGGTGTTCCTGTGTATCAACAAAAGCCACTTCTTTTCTGTTCTAATGTTTCAGTGATTGTGATAATAAAGATGAGGGGATGGCCTCTGATATTGGTAAACAGAGATTAGAGCAGGTAAAAAAGACAAATCAATGCATTTCCCTTTTCTCGATTCAAGACACATGGTGCAAAAATCCGTCTGTTTTCCCAATGTGTCTGAATTTGTATGGATATATTTACAGTTTCATGTGGCACGGCCTCTTCTCCGGGCAAGCTCCTGTATTATGCATCAGATCCATTCTCTGTGCTGTTTTATGGAGTGCAATTTTCCCTCACAGTACAAGTCAGATTGCAACAATGATATATTTAATTAAAAAATTAGATACGCTTCTACTGCCTCACTTTTCTTTTTCTTTCCCTTCATCCATGACACTGACCACATCAAGTCAGAGTTTAAAATAAAATTACTCAAACCACTGCTGAATAAGTGAGAAACTCTGCATGCTACGGGTTCTGTCTCGGCCATGAAGGATGAAGATGTTTTGTAAAGAGCTAATGCCTGCCACACTGCTGAGTTATGGGTCACTAAAGAAGCTGAACACTCACCTGAGGGATAAAGCCATCCCTCACCTAATATATTTTGCAAAAGTGCAATGTGCTCATAATTTCTGGATGTCTGTAAACTCAAGAGTTGTTACTGCTGCTCTAGTTTGGTTCAGGGGTTTCTATCCAAACCCATGTTTTGTGAAACCTCCCTCCCTCTCACCTCTTGCAATTAATGTGCAGGTTAAAAAGTTAATTGAAAAAATAAGCCAGCAAAATACAAGCCCCATTTAACCCTATAAAACCAGTGCTTTCAAGTCACTTTTCTTTGGGAGAGGAGTGAAAATGGACACCTCCTGTCATGGTCTGAAGATCAAAACCCTTGGGATATTGGAGATCCAAGCCTGGAAGTGCAGGCACTGTAATGTGCTGTCTCACATGTACTGAACCTGCTGCCAGCACCTTCTACCCACCACTGCCACTTTTTCCCATTGAGCATCGTCCAGTCTCCATTCACTGTGCAGTAAAACAATCTTGAATTTTACATATGATCAAATTCATGTGTAAGACTAATGTGCAGTCTCAAAATGGTTGCAATTCTTTGCTCAGCAGCAGCTCCCTTCTGTCTCAGTGTTGATCTGTGTTACTAATTCCGTAACTTCTTCAATAAATTCCTGCCATGGGGCAAACCCTTCACATGCCTTCGTGTTCTGGCCCAGAGAGGGAACACCAACCAGAGTAAATCTGGATAAGGAACTCGCTGCGACACAAGAACTGGGTATGATCCAATCCAGCCTAATAGTTGGGCTTGTGTTGATGGTTGATTGCACCATGCAGCATCCAGAAGTTACTTAAAATCTAAATTATCTTATGAATTTATGATTGATATTCTATGGCTTACATTAAGCTGATAACACACACATGTTTCAGTATGTTGGGGGGATTTTGTGTTCAACAGCAACAGCAAAACTTCTTCTCAAGTCAGAAGTTATTACAAAAAGCTCTGAGGCAAGCTAGAGAAAAGATTAAGGACGTCCCAAAGGACGTGAGACCACAAACCACGAGAGGTTCTCTAAAGGTAAGAAAGTATCAGGGGCACACAGCTGAAAAAAGCTTGATGTCTTTTCTAGGCTGGAGGATTTGGGATGTCTCACAGAACACGACAGCCTGCTCTTAAGCAGCCTCATAGCAATAGGAATGGCTGCTCAGATGGGGTTGGGACCTGTGTGAGCTGGGAATTACGTGCAGTGATGCTGTAGAGACATGAATGGATCATCATATGATCATGAACATACAGCTATATCTACCCCGGGAAGCAAAAAAGTGCTGATCTGTGAACATGCAAAAATTATCTTGGTTATTCCTGTTAAAATGGTAGCTTAGTACCTGTTCTGGTTTGGGTCCATGCAATTGACCTTCCTCTAAACCATTCCATTTGGGAATTAACACAAGAAAGGGCCTTTTTTCAGTGGGTAAATGTATGTCATCATCTTCTTTCGGAGATTGAAGGAAACTAACAAATTATGTGGGTAAAAACAGCAAATGCACTCAAAGAACTGGTCCTGGCATTGGTTAACTTGCATTTAACTTGTCATTAAAGCACCCAATAAGTTTCATTGAGTCTCAGAGAGAAAATGTAGGATTGCTTGGCTGGACTGAGATCCAGAAATGGAGAAGGGATCTGATTTCAGTGCCTGCTTTTTTCATTTTCATATTTTAGAAAGCATTTATGGAATAGCATAAAGACACAGCTGTGCCCCAACAGGAATAATTTTTTAACTCCTTTTACAGCTTCTACCTGGGTCACTGATCCTCAGAATGGATGTTTTGGGGAGCTCAAATAAAACTCTTTACCTTCGCTGTAGTGATCAGTGGGAGTATTTCTGAGTTGTAGGAACTGATATTGAGGGAAAATTATTTTATTGAGTTATGAAATGTAAAGGAAAAAAAGGAAAGCTGGACAGTTGGCTCAAGTAATTAATCTTAGACTATAAACCAGGGACGACGACAGACACCTGCAGAAGTGATACCTCCTCTGGCCTTCAGTTCCTGGCCCAGAAGCATGACGTTTCTATTGTCCCATCCTATGGCTGTCAGCAGGTGTCCAATGCCATTCAGACAGGTGTTGACCATATATAAAGACCATAATTACTCTACAAATGTATTATTTCCATTTCCAAAAGTGAGATGAATGGATCTCACACTCTCTGGATTTGATGAGTGGGCTATGTTTTAACTATTCATGGGTGCCAGAAGACAACCAGGTAGGGAATGTTTTCAGCTCTCAGGAATATGAACTTCAGCAGAATCTGAGAAGCTGAAACCCATAAAACATGTGGGATGATGAAATCAGATCCTTTAAATTGGTCTTCTTTGCTTTTATCAAGCTCTTCATGTAGGTCTGCAATGGACTGGAATAAAACTGGACACTGTGTTTAGATGGAGGCAGTACTTTTTGAAGTGAAATGAGCCAATCCATTTAGACGGATCAGAGGCAGACCAGTAAAGTCAGGGAGGTGGCAGACTTAATCTGGAGTTGGCTCCCATGCCTTCAGGAAAGAAAAGGGCTTCAGAAAACATGTGCTGTGTAGGATTGGTGTCATGGGATTTTGCAAAGGTCAAGAAGATTAGCACAGAGGTATCTTCATTAAGGGCCAGTTTTAAGGAGAAAAAGGTCTGGGATTAAGAGATCCATAGCAGGGTAAGATGCATTCCTTGTCACCCCATGGGTGCTCTCGTGGCAAGAGTTTCCCACCCCCTGACTTGTGTCTGTAGGAAAACTGGTCTGCCCTATTTATATGTACTGGGCTCTTCCTGCTGCCCGAGGGTGTGGGACAAAGGGCCAACTGGAATCCAGGGTGGTATTCCCTTTCTCCATTCCAGTGTGGCCACATCTGTGTTGTTCCCCGGGAACCAGTGGGGCAGGTGGCACATTGGGCATCTCTCCTGACCTGCACCACCTCTTCCTCTCACAGAAACTGTGCCAACACCTCCAGAGCACCTCTCAGCAGGATTTTGCTTTTCCCAGGAAGGGAAACGAGGCACTGTGCAGAGCTCATGCCTGGCATGAGCTCGTAGCTGAAAGTCTTCCCTCTGAACCACCAAACTGGAGCACGAGTTTCATCAAAAAGTGCTCTCCAGGCCCAGCAGTCTGTGACAATATCAGAGCAGGGCTGTTATCAGCTGCCTGTTACTCTGTTGCACACCGAGGCTTCCCCAGGTGCATCCCCCCCAGCTAAGGTGTGGGACCCTGCTGAATACCAGACCCCTTTGTTGCACATTATCGTGTTAGCAGACCTGTCACCAGAGTTACCTGTGTAGATGCAGAACACAGAGATTAATCCAATTAAACCTCCACTGACTTTTCCACATTCCTCGTGGTGCAGCCCGTGTCTCCTCTCAGGTGGGCCTTAGAGCATGGGGAAGGTTAATCAAATGGTGTTTCTGGCGTGGAAACCCATCAGAAAGCGTGACATAATGAGGGAGAGGAGGAGGGAGTGATTAGCTAAGCTTTAACCCGCCATAAGTGCCCTGATCTTTGACCTTTTGGTGTCAGTTTTAATTGTAAGGATGGGCTTTTAAAAAAAAAAAAAAAGTCATATAAGTAAAAGTATTGCACTCCCTGACCCCGAGTTTACAAAAAATACAGATTTCAGGGGTTTTTTTTCTGACATCTGAAGACCACTAAAGAATTTGTATGATTTATACTATGAAAGCTAATATAAATAACAGCTTTAACAATGAAAAAAATTATCTGGGAATTAAAACTAACAAATATGCTCAGATTTTTATATAATTTTGATTATGAAATCTATTTAATCACATAATGACTCAGATCGTAAATTTTACTGATAGATACTTTTCCCTGATGTAGAGCACGCAGTGGCAATCCAGCATGACAGATTGTATCCTAGGCTAAAACTGTGTCAGACACACAGTAATCAGAAGATGCTATCATATAATTTGCACTGGGGCCAGCCTCAATCTTGTAAGCATTCTTTGTTCAGCTGCACTGAGTTGTTTTTCAGCTAGGTTTCCATTCTGTGAAATAATGCTTTTATTTTTTTTCTGTTATTAAGGTTTTTTGTGTTTTTTCACAAGTTTCAAACAACGGTATCCGTAATAATTAGTTATTATTGTTGTTGTTATGTAACAGATAACGATACTAATTGTTATTAATACTACTGATACTGTACAGTGGATGACTTTAGTCTGTTCTGCAGTCAGATCTGAGGTTAATGCAAAGATTTTAGTAACCACTGAATGTGCAGAGCTCGATATGAGATTAATTTCTGCTAGTTCAGCCATTTAGGCTAAATTAGACTCTCTAATTAGGCTCCTGTTATTGAAAAGGTAAAAGAAATGTTTCTCCAGAGACTTTTTTACCTTATCCCTTTCAGAAATTTATTTTAGGATGAGAAAGCAACCTTGTGAGGGTGTTCACCTCATCTCACAAAGACTGATTCAAGTGAAATTCCTAAAATTTTAATTGCTAAAGTTAGAAAGGATTAATATCTCCTGTAGCAAACCTTCTGTTTTCAGACACTACTTGTACCTGTATTTTATGGATATGTAGAATATTAGTATCAACAGTTGTCATTCTGCAAAAACTTGTATGTGGTTTTTAACTAATGTGGTGTTAATGGTCATTCCAAATCTAAATTCTTCTCAGTGGGTCTCAAAAAAACCACAGGACTAGACATTTTTCCCATGAAAACTTCAGGTCTTGGGTTCAAGTTTGCTATTTACCCTTTCCTTTCCCTCTGTTTTAGGGGAAGCATGAGAATGAACTGATGGTTTAGGGACTTTCTCACATTATATGAGCCTTCAAAAACATTTTTTTTAAAAAATATCCAGGCATTTTCTTTCTGTGGTCTTTTTATGCTGAGCAAAGATTTAGAAAATGCTACATACAGGTGGTTTCTTTTTGAACAGTTTCAGGGATGGTGGCTACATGAATTCCATGGGCAGCCTGGTGAGTTTTCATGGATTTATAGATATTTTGGGGCATTGAATCATAGAATGGTTTGGGTTGGAAGGGACCAAAAGATCATCCAGTTCCAACCCCTGCCATGGGCAGGGACACCTTCCACTATCTGAGGTTGCTCCAAGCCCTGTCCAGCCTGGGCTTGAACACTGCCAGGGATGGGAACTCCACAGTCTTTCTGGGCAAAGCTGACTCCTTTATTATTCAAAGAGTACTATAAAGAGATTCATAAAATTAAAAGCCTGATTGAACACAGTGGCAAAATTAATGTGATTTTAGGAACTAGAAAAAAAGGCCAAAGATTTTGCAGATTGACATGATTTATTTATAGAGGGCTGAGGGCTCTGTTTAGCAGAAAACGTTACCCAAAATCCCTGGAGTTGGGTCTAGGTGATTTCAGATTGTAAACAACAACAAAATGCTTATCGATGACCATAATTAACTATCAAATCAACTCACCCAGGAATAGAGGGGACTGTGTATTGCTTGAAGTGCTTAAATCAGAACAATTTGTAAATTGAAATGTACAGCATAGCTCAGAAAAGTTATGGGCCAGGAATAAGAATAAAATTATAATATCTTTAGGAAAGATGGTTGTAATGGTCCCTTCTGGCTTTAAAAATCTAAGAATATATGAAACTATTTATTTCTTTCCAGAACACCTGAGGAAGGGGAAAAGTGAAGACACCAAAGACATATTTGTGTAATGACTTAAAATAGAGCTGTTTTCCTGCTCTGATACTTTTTGACTGAATTAATTCTGTACTTCTATATGATCGCTGTAAATTAGCAGTGGGAAGTAGTAGCATTTATTATTAATAGTAATGGTAAAATAATAATGATAACATATTCTGCTTCTAATAGCTATCTGTTCTATCCCATTTTCTTCTCCTACTTCTTCTCCTGTGAGCACGAAGAGTTTCTTGGAACACCTGGATCTTTTCATTTGGCTGTGTTTTAACGTTGTTTCTAGCCAAATATGACAAACCAAGGGACTCAAACCCTCCATTTCAAATGCTGCCCATTTTCCCATCATTATCTTAAGCATCCTTTAAGTGGGAGACAGTTTGCTCGAGGAAAGATTTCAGTCCTAGTAGTTTAAATACTTGTGATATATATTTACATTTATAAATATACTTCAAAAATGTCTTAAAACTGGTGCATATTTGTGTATATTTGTATGTGAGAGCAGAACTTGAATTTCTTAAAATTACTATTTCTTTCTAACTCTCTGTTTGTATGTACAACAGAGTTGGAAGACAGACACAACCAGGATCTCAAACCCTTGAAGCAATGTTAAACCTTGTGATTATGAAGCCTATTAAAGAGCAAGGCAGTTTTGCCAGAACCTAGAGCTGTGCCTATCTAGCCATAAAAATACCTGTGATTTTATTTAGGTTGATGGAGGATGTTCAAATACTGTGTTATTCCTTATAAAGCCACTGGCTGATGCAGTGAACACCACTTCCCACATCATCTTTGTGCGTGGGTGTTCAGTTCTTCTAGTCAAGCTCCACATACAGGAAAGGTTTACTTAATCCAAGTCCAGAGTGATGCCATCCTGGAAGTCTTCAAGGCCAGGCTGGATGGGGCTTGGAGCAACCTGGCCTAGTGGAAGGTGTCCATGCCCATGGAAGGAGGGTTGGAAATAGATGAATTTTAAGGTCCCTTCCAACCAAAATCATTTTATAATTCCATGATCTTCTCTCCCTTACTCCAGTGTGTGCAGACCTGCTTTCTCTTCTTCAACTGAAAAAAGGTTGAATAAATGTTCTTAAAAGTTCATGCTTCTTGTTTTGGTTTAGTTTTCAGTCAGACCACCCAATCCCACATTTGGATTACCTGAGCCATGGTGGATGGGAAAATGTGACTGGCAGATCCAAACAGAACCACACAAGCCCATGTTTCAGGAATATCTATACCCATTAAGAGGTAGAACCATTACATTCCATAGTTATTCCAGAGACATGTGACAGAGCACTGCTTGTACTGATGTCTTACCATACAAAAAAATAAAGTTTACTGATGCAAATCCCTCTTTCCTGTGAACCTTGGACTATGACCAGACACAGAGGATGCTGACTGACTTAGATCAAAACTATAACAGCTGTGCTAAGTGGACCAGTAGAGATGAAAAGGGGAAAAGACCGATGCCTGTACTCAGCTGATGGTGGGTTTCTTTGGCACAGATATGTCCAGGCTGGCTTAGACTGCCAAGGAAATGCAGGCTCAGGTCATGCTGGTGTCCATCAGACTGCAGGCAGCAGCTGGCTCATGTAAGGACAGTTTAAAATCCAAGTTTGCCCCTGTCTGCACCTTTCTACACAGGTGTTTTATACCTTTCCCCACCTGCATGTGCCTGAGGGAGGTCAAGTTGTAGTTCATGGTGGAGCACTGGTGTTCAAGGTCTCCTGGTTCCTGCTGGCTTAACTTCCAAACACTCAGTTCCAGATGTCATAACCATGGAATCATAGAATGGTTTCAGCTGGAATGGACATTATAGATCATCTCATTCCAACACTCCTGACCATGATCAGGGACACCTCCCACTATCCCAGGCTGCTCCAAGCCTCATCCAACCTGGCCTTGAACACTTCCAGGGATGGGGTAGCCACAGCTTCTCTGGGGAACCTGTGCCAGGGCCTCCTCATCCTCTCAGGGAAGAATTTTTTCCTAATGTCTAATTTAAACCTACTCTGTCATTTTGAAGGCATTCCCCCTTGTACTGTCATGCCAGGGCCTTCTAAATAGTCTCTCTCAATCCTTTCTGTAGGTTTCCTTCAGATACTGGAAAGCTGCAAATAGAAGGATTCATAAAAAATGTAGAACAGATTTTAAAAAGAGTGGGCACCAATATTGTGAATTACGAGGGAAAAAATATAATCAAAAAATAAATCAAGAAGTCAGCAGCATGTAAATCTTGCCTGTAAAAGCAATTGCTCACCCATGTTCAAGCAGTGTGACTTCCACAAGCTGGAATTGCTCAGGAAATGTCCCATGCCTCCACCTGATTAATGGACACGCATGTGTGTGTGTGTGCCTGTGCTCACAAAATCCTTGAGGTCGGAAAAGAGCTTTAAGATCACCAGGTCCAGCCGTGGATTTGTGCATATCTGCATGGGCTCAGTGCCAATCAACAAACCAGCACCGTGGCACAGAGGTAAACACTGGGATCTGACAGACTTTGGGACTAGTCAGATGGTCCGTGGCACGTTGCCAATCCATGGTATCTTGTGCTGTCCCAGACAATTCCCAGGCACAGCTCAGGAGCCAGCATGCACCAGGCACTGTCCCCAGTAGGCAGGTTGGAATTGGCTATTTCATTTTGGAGGGGAGGTTGTTTAATACTAAGGAAATGTCTGGATTGTGCCAGCTGGCCTCGGGGATGGAGAGCTGATCCTGACTCTTGCTTAGCTGACGAGCAGAGATGTAGCCAAAATGTCTGGCAGGAGATTTGTCTTGGTCTCACTTCTGCAGGCTTGCCTGGCAGTAAACACACAAGTTCCTTTCTCCTCTGCTGTGGCTCAGCAGTGAGGAACAAAAATACTGAATTTTGTTGATCCAAGGATGAGGAGAGAGTTGTGCCTTCATCGTGATGGGAAGAAATAAAGTGAAGGGGCCAACCTGAGACAGAGAGCTTGAAAAAAAAAATTAACATCCACTAACTGTAGTGCTGTTCCTAATATGGCCCAAGATTGTCTATCTACAGAGAGGTTTTCCTGAGGATTTGGCTTCATCTTTTTTCTGCCAATAGCCACCTGTATGAGAGACTGATTTCAGATGGGAGAAATGATGGAAAGGGGTGGAGGGAAGAAATTTCCTTTCAAGTTTTCTTCTCTCTCTAAGTAAATACAGACTTCTCTTTCTTCAAGTTCAATTTATAGTACCCATTTAAAAATAATAATAATTAAATATTCTACTTATCATTTTATCTCACAGAAGGCTCACAAGGAGTTGTTCTATAGCCTGAGGCTAAAGCTAGCCCAGATATTAGCTGAACCAAACAGGGCTGTCATTGCAAGCCAGTCTGCACCCCTGCAATGTTTAAAAAAAATAAAAAAAAGTTAAATTAATGCCAAGAGATGAACACTAGGAAAGCATCTGAACAGTACAGGCAAACAGGGATTGAAGAGGAAGACAGGGACAAATACCTGTATTTAGTCATCTGCTTAAGGTGGACTTGGATTATGGGCTCTGAGGGAAGGAGCTCAGAGGTGCATCCAGCTTTCCTACAGTAACTGGTTACATGACCTTGACTCCCCAGGTACCAGGAAGAAGAAGGTCTTGCATTCAAAACATCACTTTATAAATGTCCTTTAGCTATTGCATCTGGCTTTCCTCTCTGGCTCTACAGGGAAATAGAACCTGGCTGCCTGAATAATAGGTGAAATTAATTCTTCTTTTTGGGCACACGCTCCGCAGCAATTATACAGGTTCATTTCAGGCAGCACAGAGAGCTGCTTTGTGCAGCCCAGGTTGTAACCAGCCAGGAGGGGAGCAGGGAGGCCTGTTGCTGAGGGGAAGTGTCACCAAGCAGGAGCAGAGCTGTCAGGGCTGTGCCTTGCCCTGGACCCTGCTCCACAAAGGTTCAGCGGCACCACAATATGTCGAGCGCACCGCTGAGTTTCGGCTCAGTGGAGAGGACAGCACACACACACCTGGGGACTGGGGAACATCTGCTGGAAGAAGTCACTTGAAAAATAACCTTGCAATGGCTTGGGAGAAACATCTGTGCAGCAAATGACACGCCACCAGTAACGGAGGGAGGGAAAGGCAGAAGTCAGGGAAAGCATAAAGAACCATCTTGTGTCAATAATGCGGGGAGCTGGTGACAGCACAGGGGGAATTTAGGTCAGCACAAACTTCTTTGGCTCTACAGCTTTTGTGCACAGGAGCTGGTGCAGCAGCTGTCTAATTGAAATGTGCAGCCGTTTTACCACTGACGAAAGGGAACATGAGGGAGTCAAACTTTCCCCCTTTTCCCCATTCTCCACACTGAAATTCTTTCTCTGTTTTGTTGTTTATTTCTTACAGGAGTTTGCTCACATGTGTTTCCTACTCTGTACATAAATAGCAGGAATATGGGAAGGATATGTATACTTTAGACCAGATGAATTTTGTATCTTTCTACAAGGTGTGGAATCTAAGACACAGGATGATATATTTTGCCCAGAACAAAACTTGATGATATATAAAATAGAGGAAAAAAAATCCCAAACATCTCATGCCTTCACATTAACTCTTATTTTATCCATTATTTTGAACAACAGTGTCATTCAGGCAGTGCAAAGATTCAAATGAAACATCTTCTGACAAGATGCATTCCTCTGGGTGAAATCCCACAGGCTACATATTTGGGAAAGTCAGATTAGGTGGTTACTGTTAGTTGCATGTGCCTGCAGATTTGAAGAGCAGGAAACAATTTCATTTGTCTGAATAAGCAGAAGTCAAAATCACAGCAGGGAATGTGTTAGCAGTTTAGCAGGGCTATGATTGAGGTTCAGAAATGCACCCTGGACCTGTTTAGTTCTGTTTAATGGCAGCCAGAGCACCCTAAAATGTTAAATTGGCATCCAGCTGTAGTTGAAGTGAAGACAGGAGCTGTTTCCTTTCTGCTCAGCTTACACATCCAGCTGATGTGGGCTCAAAGCTGACACATGCCCAAGTACAAACAGGTGAAGAGAAAGATCAGTGAGACAACATCTCAAATTTGCAAGATTATTTTTGCATGTTGGCCTCTGCTCTTGCAGACACAATATATATTAAAAGGCTGGGAGAGACAATATACTCACAATATTTCAGCCATAGAGATGGCAGAAGCACGTTCCTGAAATGTGAAATGGGAAGGCTCAGGGAAGTGAACTTGTGGGAAGAGTTTGAGTCATAAGGGTTATATGGTACAGATCTAAGGAGTATAAAGATTAAATTATCTTTAAGGTTCTTTCCAACCCAAACCACTCTATGGTTCTAAATTATATCAAGGAAGGAGAACAGGTCTGAGGTATGTTGAGTATTAGAAAAGTAGAAGAGGAATCAAAAGCGATTTGGGCAATACAGGTTTGGAGGTAAAAAAAAACAACAACAAAAACAACAAACAACCCCAAACCAAACTGAAAAATTACTCTGGATTTTGTGTCTTTTCTCCAGATGACAACTCTTGGAAGATGTTGGAGAAAGAACCCTGGATTAGATGACGTTTTCATTATTTATTTTTTTTTAGGGATACCTTTCCTGAAGCCAGCAGGACAACTCACTCATTCACCTGAATTCTTTCCTGACAAAATTTTTTTGACAGATTCCTTTTGGTTGTTTTCTGGATGGACAATGGGAAGGATTGGAGAGGGGAAATGGAAAAATGTGAGAGACTAGGAGCAGGAGACTGAGAAATCTCCATTAGCTGCATGAGAATTTTGAGAACATGGTGTTTCTACAAGTGAACAGATGCAATATAGTTAAAGAGAGATCTTTGACCTTCAGACCAAGAACCTTCATTTAGTGAAGTGGAAAAACAGGACAGAAGGAATAAAACAGAGTTAACAGGCTTCAGAGGACTTCTGTCACTCATCACAGTGCTGTGAGAAGGAGATTGAAGTCAAGAAGTCAAAAGCCTTAGGCATGTTTTCACTAATTTCATGTCTCCTTATCTTCCTTTCTTCTTTCTTGACCAACTCACTATGGCTGCACGAATCAGCTCACCAAGTTATTGGCACTAAAGAAATGTATGTGTAAAAGGAAAATTTTGGTTATGCTGCATACTTGGGGTCTTATTATTTGAAAAAATATTGAAATGACACTGTCATAATGAACTTCATCAGTTCATTGTTCTCACAACAAGTACTTTGTGACAGTATGTGAACAATTAATTTCATTTGATGTAACTCGTGAAGGAGGAGGAAATATTTGCTTTGTCTTATTGAAGGAATAAGACCGAAATTGGTGAACTCCTTATCCTTGTGGCTGTCACCAAAGCGCAGATTCTGTAATGTCTCTGTTCTCCTGCCAGAACTTTGTTAACTCCTCATCAATACAACTTTTCTTGTCCCGTTGTTTCTCGCTTTTTACTCATGAGCAAACTTCAGATTCTATGCACTTTCTTTAAAGTAGCCCATTTTTTCAATTGTATTTCTATACATTTTCTACTTTTCTTGGGACAGGGAAACCAGGATTAAATCACATTTAGCCATCCCTGGAGGTGCACCTTATTTCATAGAACCACAAGGTCACATAATATTTGAGTTGGAAAGACCCTTAAATCTCATCTTGTTCCAAACTCTGCCATGAGCAGGGACACCTCCCAGTATCCCAGGTTGCTCCAAGCCCTGTCCAGCCTGGCTTTGGGCACTACCAGAAATGTGCACATCCCTCTTTCTATTTGGCACCCTTTGTGCTCTAAAGGAGTGTCACAAAATTAAAGCTATCACAGGATCACAGAAACAGCATTTGGGATGCTGAAATTTCCAGGCCAAATGCTGCCCCATATTTCATGTTTAGAGTGCTGTAGACACAATGAAGCTGTGTCAAGAGATGTTTAGGGTGGGTATTGGGAAGATTTGCTTCACCCAGAGTGTGCTTGGACACTGAACAAGCTCCCCAGGGGAGTGGTCACAGCCTCAAGCCTGCCAGAGGTTAAGAAATGATTAGACAAAGCTCTCAAGCACATGGTAGAATTGTTGGGATGTCCTTTGCAGGGCCAGGAGCTGGACTTAGATGATTCTTGTGGGTGCCTTCAACTTAGAATATTTTCTGACTCTCTGATGTAACTCAGATGAGAGGGGAGAGTATCCTTGAGAGAGACTATGAGGAAAAATATGAAAATACAAAAATAAGAATTTGGTTTTGGTCTGGTCTCTTTGATAAACAAAATGGACACCTTTCCACTTTGAAGGATTTCATGTGGTTTGCATAAATGAAAGTATTTGGGCCTCATGGAATGAAAAAGAGATTTCTGCTGCATGCCAGCGTGCTGCTGATGAGGGCTCATCCAAAATGCACCATGACCACGTCTCGCCCTGGGTTCCTCTGTAACACATGTAGCAACCTGTGTCTGCACCACAGGAAAAGCTGTTTGAACAGATCATCCTGGGGACCCGACACCGCACCCCAGAGCCTGTGTAGCACTTTGTGTTTGTGCCTCTGTTTATCATACTACAAGTCTTGATTATTCTAATGGCACTGGAACTCTTCAGAAACACATTGCTCATACCCCCGAGGAGTTTGCTGCGCAAACAAATATTCTCAATCTACTGTATAAACAAATGTGTTATTCAGCAGACAGCGTCAGTTCTGCTGCTGATAACTGGGAGAGGGGCTGACAACAACAACACAGAGAATATTACCTCCACCTCTAAGTAGTTTGTGTAGTTTGTGGGATTCATTCTCTGACATTTCAGTGGGATCTGGAACTCTCATTGCTGTCTGCTTTGGGTTCCTCGGTGGATTTTTGCACAAACCAAATGAGCGTTGTAAATCTTCCTTTTCTTTCATGGCCTACAGCTTCCTCACAGCGGGGAGAGGAGGGGCAGGCACTGTTCTCCTCTCTGGTTCCCAGTGACAGGACCTGGGGGAGTGGCCTGAAGTTGTGTCAGGGGACATTTAGGTTTAGTGTTAGGAAAAAAGACTCTTCACCCAGAGTGTGGTTGAGAACTGGAACAGGCTTCCCAGGAAGTGATCACAGCACAGAGCCTGACAGACTTCCAGAAGCATTTCTGGAACATTTCAGGCACATAGTGGGATGCTCAAGGATGTCCTGAGCAGGGTCAGGATTTGGACTTGATGATCCTTGTGGATCCCTTCCAAATCAGGTCATTCTGTTATTTTATGATTTTGTCTTATTTGAGCAAACACCTGTTCACATCTTTGGTAAAAAGAGTGAGTTATGAGATCCACACTTTGGGCATGCATCAAACACAGAAGCTTTGATGATCAAAATACCCAAGATACGAGAAGATAAGAGCTGTCAAATAGTGGAGATGTTTTTGGTTTTTTTTCACTGGAATTATGGTGGTGTTGGCCTTCTCTGCACCAGTTACCCTCTGTTGATCCCCAGAAATCTTTTGTTAGGATATAACTTTTAGAAATAGACCATCTCAGGTGCTCAAAGTGTTCAAATGTTGAATCCCATGTGAAGCGAATGAATGTGTGGGGAGAGGGGAGACTGAAGGAGATAAAAAGGAAAGGAAGTAAAGGCAGATTCTCCAGTCAGTTGTACAATATCACACAAGGAAGACTGAAATGATTCAAAAAGAAATGACTGAGTTTGATAGGCAAAATATGATTGAAAATATGTTTGAAATTGCATTCTAGACCATAGAACTGGGAGCCAGTGCAGATTATCAAAGGCAATGATGGGGGGCTGAAATCGATTTGACTTAGCAATTGCATATTTATTTGTAGTTCCTCACCCTTCTCAGTGCAATGTGAACATCTCTCGATCAGTCTAAATTTTTTGGGGAATACCAAGGTTACATCTCCTTCTTTTTTTCCTTTGAACCAGGTGGAAAGAATCTGAGGACACCTTTAAACCAATCAAAATTACAGTTTCTTACAAAAAAGCAGAAAATCTATTCTTGTTGATCCAACATGAAATGAAGGAACAAAGTCACTCACTTCAACAACAATGACTAAGAACTTCAACACTGCTCTGTTGTTTCAAGCATTTCCACTCTGCACCCACCATTCCACCGTAACTATTTTGTGGATACTCCACAACAAACTGAACTGATCTCAGAGATCCATGTTTTGAGTCCTTACTTCTGATGTTTTTAATGTTTTCTTGCAATTTTTGCCTCCAGTATTATATTCCTTACATGTTCGCTTTCTCTAAATGCAGAGGTGTCACAAAGTGAAGTGTGAACAAAAGGGACAGCACACAAATATAGGATTGTCATTACTTGCTCTTTCCTGCCTTCTTTGGCTCACACAGACAACAATTCTACCGGAGAAGGTTTATAAATGTGGAAGAAAAATAGAGAAATTAAAGAAATTGTTCAACTAGTACCACTTCTTTTCTCATTGCAGCTTCATTTCAAGTCCCTGGAGTCAGGAAGGTCCTTCTGATTGCTCAGTTAGTATTTTTATTGCCTATTTCATTTTGGTTTTATGTGTGCATGCCCAGCTTCACATTAATATTTAATAAGTCTCTGGAGTTGTGGTTTGGATTTCTGAGAAAAAATTGTCCCACCATGGCAAGAAGACCCAGGTATTGATCTGTCTGGGAATGCCATCAGTAGTGAAGTCTTCTCAGAATTTTAGGCAGAAAAGACAAGAACTGAGATCAGGCCACAGCTGGAGGGAAATAGGGAGTTGGGACAGAGCATGAAAAAAGTCCTCAGATGCAAACTGGTCCCGAGGAAAGGCAAGCAGGGGCAGTGGCCAAAATGCAGTGAGGATCTGATTCCTGGCAGAGGTTTTGCTTTGCCAGGGCCCTGGCAATGAGACAATCGTGGTTCTGGCCATTTCATGCCCTGAGGCAGTCTGCTCTCTTGGCCCTCGTCTGCTGGTGCTCATCATGGGAAAATGAATACACAAAATTCGCCCCAATTTATTATCATTCCTTGTTCTCTGGCAATGCCAGGATTCCAGCATTGATGCTGCTGAAAGTCTCTGAGCCCTGCTCAGTGCTTAGACTCTGAGAGGCTGAAAAGAGCAGTTCTGCACAGAAATGTCCATAATGAAGTTTAGAGGTGGGCTAGGAGCAATGCTTCACTGACAGGGGAATGAGCACATAAAGTAAATTTAAATTTCAAAATATTCAAAGGTGACATAGAAAAAAGGATTCTTAGAAATCTCTGCGATAGATTCCAGGAAGAAAGGGACTACATAGCCATATTTTAAATGCTCAGCCAGTGCTCACTTTGTCCTGAGTTCACTGTTCTTTCCTTCAGACCAAGATTCAAATAAATAAATCTATATTTTCATCATGAATGTGTTAACAGCTTTACACTGTCTTTGCCTGGCTAGCTAAAACCACTGTCTTCTTATTGCACTTTCATAAATTTGAAAGCCAGAAGAACCATTATTTCAGTGTAGTTGGGGTTTTCCCCTCCTGCAAGGGACAGGATTTAAGCAGTGATCCCTCTATCAGGCCTCTAACTTGTGACTGAACTAGGGAGTCTCTTTAGGAAAGACATCTAATCCTGATTTAAAGACTTCTTTAAAAGTACTTAACAACTCATCAAGCTTGTCTGGGGTTTCTTCTTTGGTTTATAGAAGTAATGAAGCAAGTCCCCCCATCCTCCCCTCCTGGAGATCCTTCTTAATGGAAAGTAAAAATGCCACAATTACGACACACCATGTGTGGGACATAAAACCTCACTCTCACTCCAGTGTCTGTATCGTATTTAATAAAGTACCAACAGAGCAGCAATAATGTACACTGGGAATCAGGCATCATAAATAAAAGGAGAAAAATGTAATAATGGGTAGTTGGAGAAAAATATGAAAGCAGCTGTAAGAACAGAAACAGACAAAGGAAAAAAAAAAGAAAAAAAATAGAAAAAAGAATCAAAACCCCTCACAGCCAGGCATAGATATAATGTATTTTAAAGTGGGTGCACTTTTGGAGGATTCTTCCAGAAGAGAGGAAGAGATACACAGGCAAGCCTGTACATACACACACACACACACACACACACTTGCCAGATCTTACCAGATGATGTAGTTGAGGCTGGCTGAACTTAATTAACTTGGATGAGTGCTTTTAGATTTTAACCTTCCTTGTTTATTTGCTTTCACTGTGCAGCAGTAAAGACTTTCAGACATGAAGGGAAGAAAGAAAAGGAGGGGTGAAATGGCTCTTGAAGAAAACAATGAGCAGCTCCATGTTTGTCCAGTTGTTTGTTTTAAAGGGTGCAGGATTGCTGCTTGGTTTGGTAAACCAGCACAGCTCTGATACTGATTTATACCATCTGATATCTGGCCCTAGGAGGCTTTTCCTTTCTGGATTTCAAAAATAATTAATAAATCCTCCATCCCACAACCTTGTCTTTGTTGCTAGAAGCATCACTACAGGGGACTGTTGTCTGGCACTGAATCAGCCTGGCTAGGTCTACCACTTCCATAGTTCTCCTAGTTCCCAAAATAAGCTGTTCACATCCAAGTTCTTACATGGGAATGGTCCCTGGCTCTTGCTACCTCTCAGAACATGGCTGGGAACTGCTTTGTCTGGGCTAAAGGCTTGGCTATGAATGGAGAAATTTGGAAAAATGAGCTCCAAAGCCAAGTTCTGTGCTCTGGCTCTGGGAATTCCCAAATTTAGGCACTGACTAAACTCTAGAAATAAAAATTTATATACTGACAGCATGGGTCCTTCATGTCTAAATCTAAGTATACGAAGACCTTTAGCTCAGCTAAATCACAGAAACGTAAAATGTTTTGGCTTTGAATGGGCCTTTAAAGACAACAGGATCATGGAATCATAAAATCGAAATGAAAGTAAAATGGAATGGTTTTAGATTTGAGAGAGTTTTTCCTTAGTCTCTGACAAATTCAGATTTTGACAGACTCCAGCATACTCTGGAAGGCTGCCCCGACACAACTTTTTTCCAAGTCTTTAAATTTTTGTTGCTCATTGCAGAGGATTGTAATGGGAGGTACTTTCCAAGGGAGATGATGGATTCTTCTCAATCAAGGGTTTGCTTACTGAAGTCTGGGGATTTCTGCAGGGATAATCATCTGTATTTGGGAAAGAGAAAAATAATTCTGGTTAATTTGGGGAGGATGTGTGAGCAGAGCTTAGCCCTGATGAAAATAATTGAGGTTCAAGGTCCAAAGTCCAAGGTGCAGCTGAGGCAGATGCTAGTTCCTACCTTCTCCCAAGGGATTCCCACTGCTCCTCTTTTGCAGTCAGAAACAGACCTGGACGGGGCTGAATAGCACCAGTCTGGCAATGTCTGCCAAAGAAAAACAAAGCAGCAACAGGAAGAAACACAGGGGTGCAAATGTTGGTCCATCTGTAATGTCAGACTTTTGTTCTGGCCGTTGCTCTGGCCTTTGCTCCTGACAGAACCTCAGCTCACTGCTCCCAAGGAAGGTGGGTTAGTCCATCACATGGAAAGGCCCTGCCAAATTTGCCATGGGGAGGGGGGAGCTGACTGCTGACCTCCACGTTGAGAGTCAGTGTGGATGAGCAGGAATCACCATGGGTGAGGACTCAAGGTGACAGTGGATGACTGACAGCCCTCGTTACAAATGCAGTTCAGATCCAATATGTAAAAATAGCCTTTTCTCACTCAGCATGGCAGCTCCTTGTGCCTTATTGCTGCCCCAGAATGCAGAAACAATAAAAAGCACCCAGGAGGAAGATTTATTTGTGCCAGGCCCATTGAAATACCATTCTTTTACTTTCAGGTCAAGTGTGACTGAAGTTTCTCATTACTATGGTGAAGCTTTTCAACCTAGGAGGCAGAGCCCAGAAAGGTGCAGATGGTCCCACCTTGCTTCTCAGGTGCTGCTGTCAAGGCAGCTGGTGTCAGGGACCACAATGTGAAATCCAGGGTGCAGTGATTGCAATTTCTACTCCTGGGTGAGAGGGAGAGGGGAAGAAACGGAATGCAGGCCTAAACGTCTGTGCTTTTTTGTTAATTCAGTGGAGAAAAGGATAATTGAAATTGAAAACTTGGAAAACATTGAAAACTTGGAAAACTTCAAGGCTTCTCAAGATAACCATGGTGACTCAAGATGATCTGGGGTGACTCCTTAGGAAGCCAGTAGAAGTGAGGTGGTGCCAGTGGTTGCTCAAAATCACAGAATTGTGAAACCATAGAACGGTTTGGGTTGAAAGGGACCTTAGAGCTCATCTCACCCTGTCATGGGCAGGGACATCTTTCACTAGATCAGGCTGCTCCAAGCTCCATTGAGCCTGACTGTCAATACTGACTTCTTGGAAACATGTTTAATGTGAAAGAAGTGGTTACTTAAAACAAACTAAAGAAAAGAAAAAATATCGTGATAAAAGTGTCCGTCACTTCAGCACCACAACCTCGCACTTGGTAAACTCTTATTGCTAAAAGACCAAAGGCCTGGGCCCACCTGAGCCTGAAGTGGTTTTATCTACCAGATCTCATACACAAGGTACTACCTGCTCTCTGAAATGTTTTATCTTAGATCAATTCTTGGATAAGAAGCAGAAAGAGTGTCTGGGCTGGAGATGAAAATACCAGGTGTCTAATGACGACCTTAAAGGTCCTTTCCAACCTAAACCATTCTCTTATTCCAAGACTTTTTTCAGCATTTGGTTTGTAACCCTATAGATACCCAGTGGTGGATACTGGACTCTCACAAGGTCTCTACCAATATTAACTATTTAATGATCCAGGAAGAGAATTGCAATAAAATGCAATAAATTATTACTGATTCAATTGCTGCATGTTCAGGTCCAAAGACTTATGAACCAGACACGTGACCCACCCCAGAACTCTGCATAATTTTGCAGCACTGTACAACGCTAGGCCTCTTTTCCCAAAATGCAGATTGATTTTTAGCTCGTGAGGTGCTTGCAGTGTGGTATCAGCCAGCTGTCACTGGACAATCAGATGATATTTATGGCAGCTGGAATGTCTGTTCAGCGAGCTGAGCTCATCCCTGAAAAATCAAATGGAGTCTATTTCAAACAAAAAAAGGAAATCAGGAGAAGCCAAGTGAAATAACAAAACTGCTGCTGACTTGAACAATCCAGCAATTCATCACCTCAATGAAGCCCTTGTGAACATGAGGAAGCCACAGAACAAGGCTGAGTCTGCAAAAGGTTTCCCCCTCTCTTGCACCAAGGAATTTACTGAAGCTCAGCCCTTGCCTCCCAAAGATCCAGGCCTGAGCATCTGAGCCTGTGACTGTAACAGTGCAGTGACATCCTGGCTGGCAGGAATGCTGGGTCTGTGGCTTGTCAGTCAAAATCCATCCTGCATCCTGCTGGACTTGTTTTCCCTGTGTGCCCCAGGGTAGCAAGCATTAGCTCCACCATCCCCCACAAGGACATGCATAACTCAGTGTATGTGTGAGTAGTCCAGTGGATTTCAGTGGGACTGCAAATGCATTTACACACCTTAGCAATTCCCTCATTAGTGCACAAAAACCGTATTATATTTCTGTCAAAAGGCAATTTGAAGTTCACTTTCAAATGCCAAAGGCCTGTGCATTTACCAAGAACAACATTTAGCTTTTCCAGCCTCTGCTCCTCAGGGCCAGAAAACTTGTACAAAGGAGGAAAATCACCCCAAACAGGCTTTTCTTATACCACAAGGAGGAAAGAAAAAAATCGTTAGATAAAAAGGTGGCCTACATTCATGGTTAAATATTGGATGTGTAATTTAAATGAGAGAGTCAAGTTGAATGCAAAGCAATTACCAGCACTTAATATTAGTCAGACTAATAAAGCAGCAATTAAACCTCATTATACAGCCATAAAATTGATGTGTAATAGATTGATTGCACCAAATGTTCATACCAATGTTTGATGGCATATCATAGGAAAGGTGAAGTCGTTCATTTAATCGGTAGATCAAAAAAAATTCCCTGAGATAGATTTAACCTTATTGCATTTCTTGGCTTCACATGACATCCGTGACAGTACAAACAAATAAATAAACACAATGAAAGAAGAGGGAAAAAAAAAAAAAAAAAAAACAACCTAGAGACCAGCTTGCTCTATGGCAAATACTCTCTATTCCATAGTATAATATTCCTTCTCCCGAGAGATCCACAGTTATTTGAGAATCTTCTTGCCAGCAGCACAATTTGGATCTTGCACAGCAGTGCTGCTTCATTGTTCACTCCTTGAATTGAATATGAGGCACTGAAGGAAGCCAACATGTAAATGTTTTCCTGCCTGTTTACAGCTGACATGGAATTCAGCACCTTGGAGTATATTAAGTCCAGTGATTAAAAGAAATTACTGTTGGATAACCAAAAGGGGAAGCAGTGAGGGGACCACTAATAAAAATCTTCTAAACTCCTCCAAAATCGTATCTGAACACTTTTATTTTGGCAATAGCTTCAGATTTAATAATTATATTCAATCAGCGTCCATGGGCTCAGCATGTTAGGATTACTGCCTTTTTTTAATAAATATTATTTATGTGAAATCATGTGATGAATATATTTTTTAAAGTTTAAAAGATTGCTTGGTGGTTATAAAGTATCACATTAGCTGAAGACAAAATTTTGTGCTTTGGTTCTTATGGATTTTCACGACCCATTAACCTTAGCTTCCCATCTTTGCATTCCACAGCAGCATTACTACACCACAGCCACCATGCAGCAATAAAGATAAATGAATCAACATATTTTCTCCTTGGTAACATTTTCCTTGGTCAAAAGAGCTTGATCTTCCTCCGTGGACCTCATCTCTGCAGCAGCTGAAGGGTTCACGAACTGCATATCTTCATGGTCAACCTTTAAAAGGGGAAGAAATTATCTGAAAGACAAAAGTACCTTGGCTTACAAAAGGATCCTGTGGCCAAGTAGGATTTTAAATCCTGATCTCCTGTACAGCTGGACAGCATATAGTAAGCATTTTCTGTAAGGAAAAAGAAATCTATTTTAAAAAATCAGAAAGCGAGGTCAACAGAAAATTAGTTTTTTACGATCAGGGTTGTCCTGAGGATTTTAAACTATCCAGACATGGAAGGAAAGTAGGTAAGAGGTTTATAGCCCATCCCTCATTTTAGTGGTTTAGTTAGCAAGTTTTCCTCCACCAAACAAAAATCACAGAATAAGAAAATGGACCACTTTTAATCAAGCTTTGAGTTTCCAGCTAATTCTGAGAGAAAGTCATCCCTGGAAAAAAATTGTTGCTTTTGTGAACCATTCTCTTTCCCTTCTCTATGGCCTCCTTTGGTTCATGCTGATCAATCATGGTTTAAACTTGTTCTGGGTTCCTGCAGAACAATGATCTCAGGACAGATTCGTTGCTCCCTCATCCTACAGAGCTGAAGTTTCCTTATTTTCAGATTCCTGGAGATTCCCAATGCCAGCTTCTGTAGGAATGTATGTGCTACATCCCTGCATGGTGAAGTGAAAGGGCTCTGAGCTCACACTCACATCTTGTCGTCAGTTCGACTCCAATGGCAAGGAAATTGAAGATCATGGTGGAGGAATGGGATGGTTCACATACCTGTGGGAGTCTGGCACTTCCTTTGGAAAACGGGGAAAATATTATATGGAAATAAAAAGAATAAATTCCCTGATATATGTACTTACACACCATTATTCCAGTACAGTTTAGGTAAGAAAAACAAATGCTTGATGCTTATTAAAATCCGGTACTTAAATCCCTTGGAAGGGTGCTGGCAGCACAGATCTCATACTTCCATCTAGGCAGCACATGTTCTACTGCTCTATGCTTAGACTCCTAAAAGCAGAATTTAGCATTTCCATCCATATTTGTCTTCCCTAATGGACAATTTTAGAAATTATGCCAACCCAATTTAAATGCAACTGACAAAAATATTACCTCTTTCAGAAGTCAAATCTCCTTTATAGTAATAATATTTATTGCCTAAATATTAATATTGGAGCTGGATTTTTGGCACCTGTACTTGAAAATCCTGATCCATGTTTTTTGAAATGTCCTTTGGATTAAAGCTTCAGCATTTAATTATATCTCATGGCAATATACCAGTTTTCCTGGTGCATATTTTTTATCATTTCCTCCCCCTGTTCACCTCAGTATAAAACCTATTGGAAATTATAAAATGTGAAAATGCAATATATTGATATGGACATTTTCCAAACACTGTATCCAAAGCACCCAAGTTTTTACTCCTTTTTTCTGAGCTGCTCCCTCTGAAAGCTGTTGCTGCTGTTCTAAATCAATGAGGTCTTCCCAACCAGTGTGTGTTTTGGATCCTAAATGTCTCTTCTGACTTGGTATGCAGCACCTCAAACATGCTGCTGCTTGTTCAATCCTTATCAATATCTCCAGCTAAAATGGTGCTGTCCTTTATGGAGAAGTCTTTCATTGGATTTATTTAGTCTAAAATGGGCTAAAAATTTATGCAGAGACACAGCATCTGTCTTTGAAGAGGTAAAAGGATTGCTAAAAAGAGGGCAAATGAAAAGTTCTTTACATAGCAGGTGGTTGGAACCAGATCTTTAGGGTCCCTTCCAACCCAAACCATTGCATAATTCTATGATATTTTCTGAGGAGTGGAAAATTAAATGACTTAAAGCCAAGCCAGGGAGACTCATGAGAGGTCTCTGATAAAATATGCTGACTGCAGACCTGAAACAGATTGTCCTGAGGGGCTGTTGAAGCTAAACAAGTTTTTAAGAACAAGTCAGATAAGAATCTAACAGGAATCACTTAACTGTAGCTGATCCTGTTTGGGGGCAAGAGAATGATCTAAGCAAGGTGCTGAAATTTCCTCCTACCTTGATTTCTCTGAAATTGCACATTTAAGAAGAAAGTCTTTCTCCACTAGAAAGGAATCATTGACAGGCTGATAAAAGTGATGCTTAGTGCTGTTGGCAAGAAGGTCTAACCTTCCCATACCTCAGGATTTAATATGGCCTTTTAGTTGAAGAAGGATTTGATGGGAGGTTAATGGTGTTTTGGCCAAGGTTTCAGAAAGGATAAAAGTGTTTGGGAAACAGTGAGTTCTCTAACAGAATGTTAAATCCACCAAAGAAAGCAATTCTGAGTCAGGATTGAAATTATTTTCAAATATGGGGAGGAAAATAACGTCAGAAAATTAGGATAATGTTTCAAAACGTGTCATTCAACTCGTTAAGGCAGTCATTATTGATTTGCTCTTAAAACAGCTTTAAAATAAATACATCAAATAGCTCTCCAGCATGCTCAGCCCCCTCTTTGACTAACTTAGACCTGACAGCCCTCTCTTAGAAGGCTCGGGTCAACTGGGATAACTTCTTTCCTGAAATATCCACCAGAAATCCCTGCGTGGTATTTACAGATCCATCTCTTTAGCAGCAAGAGACAGCCATGCTCCATGAGCATCCCCAGCCACACATGGGGTTATCCCAGCTGTGTGCCCAGACCAGGCATCCATGTGGATGCAGACACATGTGCTCCTTCAGCTGATGCCAGTGTTGCCTCCAGGGAGGTGGGAAAGGAGGGTGGGGACTGCTGTCCCAGTGTCAGCCCTCTCTATCAGCAGGAGCTGCTGCCTTCTGCTCCCTCATCCCTCCCTCTGTCCAGGCCAAAGTAGGATGAGGAGTGTGGGGTTTGCTGTTTCCAGCAGCCTGCTGGCCAAGGCAGTCCAGAATATTCCTGTCAATAAGAGACAAAACCAAACAGGTATGACCCTTCTAGTTTTAGGGAATAGTAGAGGTGATGGGAATAATTGTCCCTATTCTTTATGTGTGGATAATCTGCAAACGCAGGCTGGGGCTTTCACATCTCTCTATGGTGTGAATCTCTATTTGGTGTCACTTTGCATTATTTGAGAGGGATTATTGACAAGGGGATGGAGTGACAGAAGGAATGTCTTCAAACTGGCATATAACAGGTTTAGATTGGATATTGGGAAAATATTCTTCCCTGAATAGTTGGTGAGGCCGTGGCACAGGTTGCCTAGAGCAGCTGTGGGTAACTCATCCCTGAAAGGGTCCAAGGCCAGGTTGAATGGGGCTTGGAGCAGCCTGATCTAGTTGAACATATCCCTGTCCATGGCAGGGGGTTTGGAGATGGTCTTTAAGGTCCCTTTCCCATCCAAATCATTCTTGCCTCTTTGTTCTGATGTCAATCAGTCCAGCGGCTCAAATACCAGCTAAGGACACTCATGAATGTTCAGTAATTCTTGTGCTTCTGATGGTTGAAGTGATGCTTATGTCCTGTGAGAGAGGAAGAACCAAGTGGTCTGGAGCAGAAGCAGTAACAATGACCAGCTCTGCTGGTTCCTTTGAACTGCAAATCATCCCAGAGATCTCTGTGATTGAAATAAAGGAGAAAATTCCAGCCCATGTTAACAAAATGCAGTGGATGCACTTGGAATAAATGTGTAAGCACTGTAAATCTTCACTGGATGATCTCCAAAAAGAGAAATGTGCATCAGTTCAGCCAAGATGTGAGGCAGTCACAGCAAAGTGATCTGACATACTCCTCAGTGAGGCAGCAAGGCAGCCTGATTGCATTCCCAAGATGGAGAAACTGACTGGATCTGGATTCTAACAATAGTCAGGACACTCTGATCATACAGAAATGTTTTTTCACTGGCATAGGCATATAAAAAAAATTACAGGACAGGAAAGAGGTAGGAATAACCAGTGGAAACAACACCAAAAGTCTTTATCGTATGACTCTTTTCCTGCCAGTAGTAACACCCATTACTGAAGCATTAATTATATATCTGAATTAAGCAAGTTTAAGTCGTGTATTGGCCACAAATTACACCAATTCAGGTCCAAGTCTGATTATTCAGATCCACCTTCACAACATTAGGGACCGGCTTGGATCTCCACTTTGGTTTCACAGAGTAAAGTTGCTTTTTAGGAAACTTTGTGTTTGTATTTTCAGAAGACCGTGATTTTCTGCTATGTAAAAATCTGACATTTATTCTTTATAAAGATTGTTCCTAAAATATCACCTTTGCATATAAAGAAATTCAAGCAAAATATTTTTCCTATTATTGTATTTAGATATGCAAGATCTATTTTTATGCTCCTTTTTTTTTTTTTTTTCCTTTGGTCAGTTGTTCAAGATTTCTTTGCAAGTGGGAGAATAAACAGAAATGAAGGTGGGGAAAGAAATGGAGAAAACACCGAAAGGCTCCAGATTGTTTTCACTCAACATTTGAAATTTTCAGATAGCTCAGGAAAATAATTCAAAATTATGTCAATGTAGAGATATTACAAAAAATCATTAAATGAATGCTTTTAAATCAATTCTACTTGTAGGATTAAAATCTGAGTGCCTTGGGGGACACTATACGAGCAGTATTTGTGGACTGGCTGGAAATATGAAACAAGCAGACATGTCCTGAGCTGAATCCATTCCTATAAGATTTCCAGCCTAAGGCAGCATTCCTTGAAGGATATACATATATCTGCTTAACTATACATATGATGCTCCATCCCACTGAAGCCAACAGGAGCATTTACTGTTCTTCAAGTCAAGCATTTACATAAATCTCTTGGATAATGCAGTTTAATCAAAGACTCAAGTGCTTGGATAAATCTTAGGTTATTCAAAGTAAACTTCAAAGCTTTTTACGTTCACTTAGCACCAATTATTACCCAAACAAATCAAATGGACTGTGTTATATGCGAGGTTTTAAATTCATAAATGTAACAGTACAGTGGTTTTTTCTATTCATCTGCATCTTTTTTTACCTCACTGAGAAAGGATTCCTTATTAAAGCTGGTTAAAAAAAAAAAAAAAAAGCCAGAAAATGCCTGGAACAAAGTAACTGTAACTGTAAAATGTCCTTAAAGGCCAATTAGAAATTGCAATACTGGGAGTTTTATTACAACTAACTCCTCCTTAATTATCAATCAATGGATTCTGTTGGAAAAAAAAAAAAATCTCAAATTCACAGCTGGGAAAATGATGCTAATTATTTTCTGTTAATTAAGGCTGTGCTGGGATTCAGACTTGCCATCCTTCAAATACAGGATTGACATATCAATGCTAACATAATGCTTAGGGTCTTTTCCGAAGGCTTTATTTCTAATGATAATAAATTGGTGTCACATTATTTTAAGTGTCTTGAGCTATCGTGCTGCTACCCAACCCTGATATATACTGAAAAGCCTATATCTATCTTGGTATTCATACCAAGTTCTGATCTGGAAGTTGAATATTCATCATTTTGCACTGTAGCTGTTCTATTGTGAGGGTGAAGGAGCGTTAAATCACTTGGAGCAAGAAGGAGTAAGGCAAAAATATCGAATGGTGGCACGATTCCCTAAATAGCAAAATTAGGGAGAATTGAACACTTGAGTAAAATTCTGAACACTTAATATTCAGTTACATAGTTCCTGTTGACCTTCACAGACCAGAATCTCTAGTCCAACCTCTGGTCCTCCTTCATTGTGGGAGTTCTCTAAATTGCATGCTGTTAATTTATACTTTTTTTATTTTGTCTTTGGAAAAGACAGCCAAACTTAATTTTTTTTTAGAGATCTCTTGCTTGGTTGATGTTTGATCCTCATGATCTACTGCATATCTTATAGCCAAGACTGATGAAAATCAGAAATAAGAGAGTGGAAACAGATAAGTAGAGGAGGGAAACCATTAAAAATTAATATTCTGCTAGACTTGGTGTGGTGTATATAAGAAATAAAACTCATGAACCCAAACATGACCTTAGGCATGCTTGGCCTAAGATTTAGACAAGTTTTAAAGATCTATTACCAGTTTAAGGCAAAATGGGCAGGAGGGCGGTGCTTTGTTTTGGGTTTTGCTCAGGATGAGAAATTCTTGAGTCTACTTTTAAAAAACAGACGACAAACAGCTCTGAAAAAACACATTTTTTTACGAGATTCTTGGAAACCATAATATTCAGCATTTTAAGACTTCTGGGGAAGGCTATAGAGGTGGTGTAAGTGACAGATCAGGACAGACTCGTCTCCCTGTGGGGTTTGCCACCCTCAGGACTACGCAGGTGAGAACTGTTTGCTGTGGGATTTAGATTCTGGAGCCTGAGACTGTTTGACAGATGCCATAAAAATGACTTGATCACACTTCTGCAGTTGGCCAATTCAGATGAATCAAGGGACCAGGTGAGTGAGTCGCCCACTGAGCCTTGGCATGACAGGTCTGAGGTGTGGCCTCCACCTTCCTTCCTAACAAGTAGAGAGAAACAGGAAAATGCTTCCACGAAATAATTTTTTCTCACTGGAAACTAACATCTGAAGTCAAAAGAATTTCTCAAAGATCATGCTGTGCTACCTCTCCCCAATGACCAAAAATTGATTCTGACTCGCTCTGACTTAGATGTTCACTTTTAAGGAGCCCTTAATTAGCAGTTGCAATATTTCTAGTCTGTATGCCTATTGAAACTCATAATTTCTTCTAAGTTCAGGACTGGAGAGAATGCAGCATCCAACCAATGCAGAAGTTTGGTCTTGATGATCTTGGAGGTGTTTTCCAACTCTAATGATTCCATGCTTCTATGTTTGCCACTTCATCTATTTTTCAGACCTGGAACATTAATCTTGTACTTTGTGTACAAAGAGGTTGTTGAGGGTGTTTCTGGTGGGTGATGGTTGACAAGGCTGTTAAGGGTTTTTGTGAATTTAAACTCTACTCTGCTCTTTCTGAAACAGACTCTACTCAGTGACCTAACTGGTCCTATTTGGTCCTGTTCTCCTACAAGTATGAACTTCCATTTCAAAGTTGTATTTATGTAGCATAAGTGCACAAATCCAAGTCAAAAAACACATAAAGGTAAGTTAGGACAATAGATTTAACTCAACTTTTACCACATCTTGAAAAAACACACTGAATGAAATCTGAAGTATCTTTACATCTACCTGATCCTTATCTACCCCTAAATAAAAAATATTTTACCTATGCTTAGTGATTACAAAGCTTTCTCTCAGCTTTTGTAATTCATTTGTGCCTTCTAGCAGTCATGAGTCATGGGTCTTTTACACTTGTCAAGTACACCTAATCCCTACCCTTCATGGCCCAGAAATCCTAAAGATGGCTGAACATGTAATTGCCTTGAAGTGTAAAATATTTCCCACATTATTTATTATAGCATTGCCTGCTAGCACCTCTATAGTTAAGGTTGTGTCAGCATTTTTATTATAAGCCCCTATTTTCAGCTGTAAAAAAAGTGCTTCAGGCTGGAACCAGGAATGCAAGTGATTTTATTTTTTTACTGTTTTTTAAAATAAAATTACCTTGGACGTTTTTAAGTTATTCCATCTGTGGTCAACAACACACCCACACATGTCTATTTACAGCTGTACATGCAAGTGTGTAAGGAAGATCTAACATGGTATAAATGTATAAATGTAGATATTGTCAAAATAACCCCCATAACTGTTCATTTATGTTTTTATCTCTTGCTCATGCAAATTATATCTGTGTGGGAGCAATTTCAGTCATTGCACAAGATTTACTTTGAGTTGGTGCAGTGTCCTTTATCCAATGATGTCTATAGATGGCAATAATAAAATATTTATTTGGTTTTACATCTTATATTTTATTTCTGTGTGAATCAAACTGTCCTCTGGAATAATTTCAGCAAAAGAATTTTGTCTCTGTTCGTGGACCATGAGCAAAACTAGGGACTACACCCGGGGGTTAATCCACCAAATCCATGTGATTTAGTCCAATGTAAAAGGTGACTCATCCTTTCATGTCTGTCTTTCACACAGATCCAAGAATGGAGTGTAAACACCTTTTGAGATCTTGTTGCTAAGCACTCATCTGCCTCTGAGCTTAGACCACAGTGCTCTTTTCCACACCAAGGTTGCATTGCATGAGTAAAGATTTAACATCAACTTTGCCAATTTACATCTCTCTCATGAACTGATTTACTGTATCTAGTGGAAAACTCTCACAAGGAGGCATTAAGTACAAAAACCTTGTTATCCAGCCTCATATAGGATGGATCATGGATTACATGGTCAAGGTCCAATGAAATTTGGAGTTCTGTTTTGCCTTTATTGCTATTATCGTTAGTGCTAGCACTAATAGAAATAATATATGAATTATCATCCTGGCTTGATCATCCTTGTGGGTCTCTTTCCACGCGGGATATTTTGTCATCCTATGAATCTTCTATGATTAAACTTGGAAGAGTAAAAATGTTTCTTCTGTCTCTCGAGTTTAGATGTTTTAACTACTTACTATGTACTTAAATTTATGTTCTACTTGTTTTTCTCAGTATTGAAAAAGTAAAGGAATAAAAGGAGGAGATTAAATTTTTGTCCATTGTTGTTGGTGTTTAACAAGGTGTTTCTAGAACAAAAGTTAACCTCAGTCCTCTTGTCATCCAACTGAGCATGTGCCTTCATTCTGAAAATGGGAGGGGAAGTTTTCATGTTGCTTCATCCATAATAAATGTGGTGCTCTGACCCTCAAAACATAAAACTCCAGCTTAATGTTTTTGAATGTAATTATACTTCACAGCCTTAGTGGAATTTACCTGTCTTTCCCCAGATATTTCAGAACTGCTGCCATTTCTAAGTCAGATAAAAACTAAAAAGACATGTTTTTTGTTGGAGGGTTTGAGAGGTTTTCTGGTTCATTGGTTGGTTTTTTGTTTTGCTGGGGTTTTTTTGTTTGTTTGTTTGTTTGTTTGTGGTTTTTTTGGTTGGTTTTTGGGGTTTTTTTGTTTTGTTTTTTTTTGATGGTGTGTTTGTTCCTGGGGTTTTTTTGTTTTGTTTTGTTTTGTTTTGTAGTTTCTGTGTGAGGAGGACTTTTTTTAAACATTCTGGATTCATCTTTGAAACAAGTCATTATTAAAGACACAACAGTTCATGGAAGCTGTCCAGAACACATGGATTCTCATGACCTTGATTTCAAACCTGATGTGACTATGCTTTTAATTTAATTTCGTTGTGGAGTTTTAGGTTTGTTCAGCCCTTGGACTCCCCATTCTGTGCAAGAATATACTCTGAAAAAAATGGAAGCCAAAGCAAACGGTTTCATAGTTCCCAGTGTAGAATATCTGGGTCCCATGCAGAATTTCCAACAACATTTTCAGCTTAAAACTTATTATGTCAAACTATTATGTAGAGCTGCAACTTGAACCATTGTTAGTATGTTCTAAATAGAGCTGATCCACAAGAAAGAGACACAATTTTCAGCTGTGTTAAAACTTCAAGGGATACGTAAAGGAAAAATAAATGAGTGGCAGAATTCCTTTAGTAAAGATATTCTTATACATCTGTTTATGTTTGTGGAAGACCATTGAGATTATAAGCCTTCTACTGGATGACTTCTCACTGATATTATGTTATTCATAAAGTTTTCAATCCCCTTGTTAAATCCATTTAGGAGTTTAACTCCTGTTATCCTTAGGGAGAGGTGTTTCCAAACTTAAGCTTTAGATGATTCAAAATATTCCTCTAAAGAAAAATGTGGAATTTTTCTGGTCCAATGAAGATATATAGTTGTCTTCATATGAAGCTTTAATTCACCCTGGTATTTCTCATTATTCAGTTAAAAGAAATAGTTGTCTTTAAGCCTGATTCATTTATCTTTAGTATTTTATCTTAGAACGGAATAAGAGCTGGATATACCTGTCAAATTATATTGATTATTTGTGGAGCCAAGAGCAATGTAACCATCTGCATTATGTGATATTTACATTAAACTCTTTTTTCTGGATGTTATAAATATCTACATGTATAGCAGCCAAACCTTGAAAATCTTTAGATCAGTGGTTTTGTCATCATAGACAGCAGAGAATCCAGCTTAGATACAGAAATTCCATGTTTTTTCTTTGTTTATGTTATTCCTTAATCTTTACCATGGTGTCACATAGGATTTTAAGGGAGAGGACTCAGTTTATGTAGAGATAGAGGCTGCACAAATGTAACACAGGAAAAATGCAACCTGGTCCTTATCCACACTAGGAAAAAGAAGAGAAAATGGGTGAACATGGTCAAGAAAACACAGTTTTAAAGAACACCTGAGAGAAAACTGTTATTGCTTATTGATCACCAAAAAGGATACAGCCTTCATCCACCAAGGACTCCCCATGGACATCAATTCCTGCCTGTGTTGCTCCAAACTTCCCTCTTCCCAGATTCAAACAGTAATTCATGTATGATTCATGTATGACATGTGATTCAAAGCTTTCCTTGTTTTGAGAGGGAGCAAATTTTTCCACATTTATTAAGGCAGATATTGGGAAGGGAGCAGTATCTATCTCTGACTCATGTTAGAGTATTTTGGATTGGGATTTGTCTTTTCCTGGTTTGGGTATCTGACATTCAGTCATTTTAGTGCCATATACAGAAGGGTGTCCTGAGAAACAGGCAGACAAATCTGAAAGGAGATTCATTCCACCTGATCTAGACAGAAAGACAAAGAATTACCTCAGCTAATACATTCCAGTGAAATTGTAGCCATCAAGTTTGAGTTTATCATCTAAAAGATGACTGGTTCAAAAGCAATGTCCTTAGAAGGAATTTATTGCTTGTTTTAACACAAAATAAAATCACACCATAAGGCCAAAATAAGAAAAGAAACCCTTGAAACCAGTAAAGGTTTCTACATGTCTGTTGTATCTACATTTCTACAGAGCATAATTTCATCCCAACCCCAAATGCTTTAGCATTTCCCATGCATCAATGAGGGTTTATATTTTAGACTAAAGGGAATCAGAGACTGTCCTGAGATGGAAGGGACCCCCAAAGCTTGTCTAGTCTAGATCCAAGGTGTTTGCTCTCCTCCTCCTAGGCTTTCCCATGATTATTGACAAAACTGGGCCGATTCACTCAGGTTCTGGAGTTGGGGCACACAGTTCTCACCCTGTTATGGAAACTACCTCAAAAATCATAGTCCTTACCTTACAGGTAACTCCTGCTATTGTTAAACTCTTCTTAATTTAACTCCACCATTCAGCTGAGTAACTGAACATGCAATTTCACTTGAGACACCCAGGTCTCCAGCCCCAAACACTATCTTGTGCAGTTTTATTTTGTTCTCTGAAGATTCCTTTGATATAGAAGGTGATATTTTATAGGATGACCTATAACCCTGTCCAGTCTGTAATAGTTTAATATCTTTTCCTTGCCTTACCTGTTGTTTCTGCGGGAACTCTGTGTCTGCAAGACAAAATGAAAGAAATCTTTGTGGAAATAATCATCAAAAGCATCCCTGTTCCCAAGTTCCTTTTCTATTGCACAGCCTCATGGGAGAAATAGCTAAAATTATGGGATGACTTACCTATTTCTTTCCACTAACTACAGAAGGAAATATTACACAGCCTACTGCTGTGTAATATTTTAGTTGTGAGACTGAGCCACGATGAAACTCAGACTTAGTATTTTTTATTAGCTATTTTGGATAGAAGAGAAAGGAAAGAAAACACACACACCTTGCAGTAACCATTTCTCTTTGAGTATCAGATTTGCTGACTTCGTTTTCCTTGGAGTGTCTGACTAGTTTTCCCATTTCAGTGAAGGAAGTTCCTTTAATACATAAAACTTGATGTATTTTATTCACCAATTTGAATGTCATGTGTTCTAAAGCTATGTTTAATTCTTTTTCTTTTCGAAGTATAGTTGCCTTGATCTGAGTGGAGTAGCAACCGACATTTGAAGAGGGAGACTCAGTGAATCAATCAGAAGAGAACAGCCCTGAAACTATGACTCTTCCATGACTTCCTTGGCACAGTGCTCTGTAACATTAAATGAGATATACAGAATAGATTGTATTTTGAGACTGTAACAGATAATTCCACATCTGTCACACCACACTTTCTGTGGTTAGTCCTATTTTTTTCCCCTTTCAGCCTAGTACATTTGTGAATTTTACTGTATAATTTTTGACTTTACCAGAGAGAATAATTAAAGCTGATCATCAAGGATTTCTCTTTACATGGCTTTTTAAATGTTATCTAATAGGTGAAAGTTCTGTGAAACCATACTGGTGACATTTTAGCATTATTATTTCCTTCTGATCACATCAACAACATATCAAAACTCATTGTTGCAACACCTAAGAGCTTCCATGTGATAAGATAGAGGGATTTAAGAAAAGAGAAATAATAATATTCATTATGATCATCATCATCATCTGTTTCTAATAAATACATGGAAAAAAGGTCTTCCCAAGTTTGAAATCTCAAAAGAAAATTAAATTAGCAATTATTTTCATATCAGTATTTTCAAAAAACTTCGGGGACGGAGAGGAAACAAACCTCCCTCTGTGGTGTTTTTTTGTTTTGTGTTGTTTTGTTTTGTTTTTTGTTGTTGTTGTTGGGTTTTTGTTTGTTTGTTTTGTTTTGTTTTGTTTTGTTTTTTTGGTTTTTTGTTGGGTTTTTTTTCCCCTACGAAAGACATAAAATCTCGGTATGAGACTCCTAGGTTTGTTTAAGAATTTTAGACTCACTGGGGAAAGAATGATTGAAACTCATGTTTAGTGACTGATCTCAAATTAGCAGGCCTATTTGTACTTCTCTGTGGATGTGAGTCTCTTCAACAGGACTGGAAAAAGATGCTGCTGATACACACAGGAATCTATACTAGAAAAAAAATTATGAAATTAAAGCTGCAAAAGGATGGTCTAAATTATGAAATGGAATTTGTAATGTGTAATTAATTTTCTTTTGCAATTTGTAGCCCTGTGGTCACAGGATCCAATCCAAAGGCTCTTGCACTCAGCAGGGCTCTTTCCAGTAACTCCAAGTTTCAGACAAATAATTTGGCACTGGAGGTGGTGTAAGCTCTACTTTGAAAAATGTTTTTTTATGAACTCGCTTTGTTATTTTTGGGGGTTTTTTTGGACAAACACAGCAATTGGAATTCAGAATGTGGATTCAGAACTCCCTCTGCACCTGAACTTCAGGGACCTGAAATCTGGTGCTGGAGTCCTGATCTTTTTAACAAACAATAGGAATTTTGCTACTGGCTTGAATTAAATCAAGATTTTACTCTAGAAGACTAAGACCTAGGACTTATTTCTTAGATCAAACAAGAACACTAGCCCTAAACATTTATCTTTGATGAGGAAGTGCAGTTTCAAGTCAGTTTGGGCTTTGAAATCTACAGTTTGGACTTATTTCAAAGATGAGTTCACATGATGCAGCAGGCCTTTTAATCTGAGAATTTCATGCTTAAAAAAAAAAAAAAAATAGCTGGGAGCAGAATTAGTATGTACAGCATAATAATAGTCCAGTTCAATTTCTATTTAGTTAGGAATGGTTGCTTTGAGAGTTTGTCGGAAAAAAAGGAAAAAATGTGATGAGAAGAAATATTTACTGTGCAAACTTTGCATGCCAATAAAGAAATTGTAGAGACACTATTGTTAGGCTTGACCCTGTAATTATAATTGAAGCACAAAAATGATCAAATGCAAGACCATTTACAGTTAATCATTTTGACACTGCTTGTTTTTTTCCTATGAAAGAAGAGAAGAACCAAACAACATTATACCACAAGAGTCTAAATCTTAAGTGGTGCAAATCAACTTAACTGCTCCTTAAACAATCGAGCCCCTTTGCCTCAGCTTGGTCTCACGTATATTTGTTACAGTTTGAATCAGCTTTACTGAAGGGAAAAATATAAGTTTGATGTCAACATGGTCTAGCAAAGAACTTGCTATGCAACAGAATCTATTTATAACTGCCTGGATTAATTCTTACAGGTTGCACAAGGAATTTAAAAAACTGTTTTTCACATCAGAAACAGTTTCATTATTTAGAATATTTGTATTTTTTGAACACGAAAAGCAAAACAACATTTGTGCTGGGAAGTAAATTACATTGTAATCACACTTACATGCTCCTGGTGAGACGAGCATTCCATAGTGGTAAACATATATAACTGGAATTGATCTCACATAGTTATTATAAGCTATGAATCTAGAAGTACATGACCTAGTCTGTTTTTTTTTCACCAGCTAAGCTCCATCAAAAAGTTTCTCATCTCTCTTAAAAAGGGAAAAATTGGTCTGGAGTTATATTTTTCAAATAAAGGTATTCTGAGAGCAGCTTATATGAAACACATTTAGGAGTCCAGCTCTAGGAGTGCCATATTCACCTTATCAACTCAGAAAATACTAGCTAAAACATATTGAAAAGGGGGAATGGGGCTAAAAGCTTCACAGAGATAGTTAGAACCCTTTGTAAAGGATCCTTAAGTTCCCATGTCCACTTTGGCTTAAAAAACACTTGTGGTCTTATGATAAATTACTCCAAAAAGATCTTGTCCTTATTAACAGTGAGAACAGATCTCAAACTGCAAAACTATTCTGTTTCTCTTCTAGGGTTCAAGTTGCAGACTTGATATTAAGCTTCTAAACTGGTGTGTGGTCACATAAGCAACTAAGATAGCAAACAATGAATAATCTTGTTCATGAATGACCTGAGAATTTCTAAGATGAAAAGCATTGCTCCCCCAAAATTTCTCTTTATTGAACCTTTTACTGAACTTTTTCTTTTTTTTTTTAAACTTATTAATAGTTTGGAATTGTAATGAACTATAGTTAGAGTGGTAGTTAAAACTGCTTTAGACATTTTCATACAGCTCCTGGTATAATCAATAACCTATATGCAAAGGTGTCACAATTCCTTGTGTCAATTTTATATTTGCAGGTTTCAGCTCCTTCTGTTGGTTCCTTGCTGCTCTGAGTGTTCTCTTCCTTCATAACATCATCCTGGCCTCATGGTGCTTGAAAGATGAGTCAAATTAATATGTTTCCAGGATTCATGGGGAACTGATTAGCTGTAAGGTAACACATTGCCATTGTGATTAAGAATCCCTAGGGGATGCTGGACATCATTGGCCATGAGGAAAAAATCAAAGCTACTTTTAGTATCTACAGATGGGGCCACCTTCTGCTTTCAGCAATTGGCCTAAATCAGGATTATCTCCATTGATTTCCATGGTGTTTGTCAAGATTTATACCAGATGAAAACATACAACATTTGCCTTTCTGGCAACAGAGAGAAGATTATGTCCATTTGAAATTTCACTGGATCAGAGCTACTCCAAGAGAGCCACTCAATCAACATCTCCCAGATACCAATGCCATTACTAAGGCACTTTAATCCATTTTAGCATAGTTATCCCTTTTGGTGTTTGGTGCTGAATATTCCTTGTGAATCTCTCTCTGAATATCAAACAGCTGTGATTTTTGATTCTTTATGTCAACTGGAGAAGCTTTGCCAACAGAATGACAACTACCCATTCTTTATATTACAGGTACTGCAAAAGTTACTGGTGGCTTTCTCAGGTGGGAAGAAATTTTGTGATTGGATTTCTAATCCATTCATTTCTTTGCTCTTCTAGTCACCT
>VXBB01013337.1:1630-9130 GCA_013399915.1 Illadopsis cleaveri | reverse complement strand
TTCCATTCATGTCTGTGGGCCACTTTTGATTTTTTTAAATGATAGTAATATTAATCCTGAAAAATTCCATCCAATTATATTTTTCATAGACAGAATTATTAAAGCTTAATTTCAGAATCAAAATAATGTAACTTTGTGAAAAATAAGAGTTGTAAAAACTTTATCAAAAAGTAAAACAATTTTTGCAGCTGAAAGGAGGAATGCTTGGGAGTTGAAGGAAGACTTTGTTTTGGTTTTGGTTTTAGGTGATACTTTTGCAAGGCTTTTTCCTTTCTGTTTTCTGATTCTTCTCTCAGATGGCAACTTGATCTGTCAGTTTTGTGTCACTGCTTGTTTATGCCATAAATGTCATTTGGAATGACAACACTAGGAAAAGGTCAGGGCTATTACTAAACAAGCTTACCCCCTGGAGCCTAATACAGTCAAGACACTGTGATTCAGCTGCTGGGAGTGGCTGGAGAGATGGCAGCAGGGAGAAATATTTAGGGATTTTTCGGTGCTGGTCCATGGAAATCATACCTTGGGGCTCAAAATGGGACAAAGCCAAGAGCAGCCTTATGTGTTTGATTCAGGTAATGTATTCAGAGGAATTAACAGCAAGCGCCAGGATTCGAGGAGCCAGCAGAGCTGTCTGTTTCTTTTTATTAGTGCATGGATGCTAAATACTGCTCAGAGAATGAAGTTTGATCAATAAATCATCCCCTAGTTGCTGTTCTGCATTGGCTTCTTTGCCTGGACTGTTAGAAGAGGACCATGTGTTTGCCTTTTTTTCTTTTCCCCCAGAGTGAAAAATCTGCAGTAAGTAGAAACATGAAGGAAAGAGGAAATCAGCTCTAGCTTAATGCTGTTTGCTGTCATCTGTGGCTTAGGTGGATAACCTTGCATATAGGTGACTCCTGCTGAGGGAGGGCGTTAGCTCTCTAAATAACAACAGCAGCTACTAATCCAGCCCAAAATGATAATAACTGCATCAGTTGATTGAGAACCACTTAAGCAGGAGGATTGTGGGGAGAGGGGGGGAATCATTCCTTAGACATCTTCAATCNTTTTTTTCCTTCCTTTTTTTTTTAAATCAGATGATGCTAAGATTTTAAGAATTCTAGATTGGACACCATTTTGATAGACTGCCTAAGAACATAATTAAGATTAGTTCAATGAAGATATTCACTTATTCAACTTGAAGAACCTGTGTGCCTACCATTCTTCTTTGGAGCTACAGCAAAATAGAGAAGTCTGTGTCCAAAATAATGATCCTTGGAAAAGCCATGGAAATAAAGACATTAAATACCTGCTGAAATTTGTGTTGAAGCACTCACTGGCTTTTTTTAAGTAGTGAAAAGAGAAAAACTGAAAAATAAGTAAGCAAACAATCTTCTCATCAAGGAATGATGAAAATGTGAAGTTGTAAATACCTGACAAGTAACTTCTGGTTGTTCGGCAACCGGAATTCTCTTTGCTGTCAGAATTCCAGACAGAAGAGGAAAGTTGTCAATGAAAATATAAAGATGAGTTCATATGCCCGAAGGTTTGTCCTAAAACTAAATCTTTGGAATTGTTAGAAGACCGTGTATTTTCCTTGCGGGATGAGTTGGTAAAATAAATCATGCTTTATATAAAAAATACACTTTGCTGATTAACAAAAGCCAGGTGTAACAAAAAATGAACCCTTTCAAACTTTCAGAAGTTTTTTTCTTCCTCCTTTCTTTTTATTATTTTTTCCATTTTAGACAAGAAAAAGTCTCCTAATGTTTGCCATTAAACTGTGTTTTCATTTCTTTATCAGATAAAGTTTTGAAAATGTGAAAATCATGCTATTGCAGCTGAACTAGGGTTTATTTATTTTATTTATATTTTACAAGCACTTATCTAGAAATCTTAATGTTCCATGAAAACAGTGCCAGAAATAAAGGTTGATCCAGCTTTATGAATCAAAAACCCAAACTTGCCATTAACAATACAAGATCCATAAATATTGATAATCTTCCTTTATGATAAATGGGAAGAGGGAGAAGGAGGGAAAAAAAAATAAAACACCAGGGGAGACTTTGTGGTAATTATTATTTATTATTCCATGGTGAAAAACAGAAACATTGACACGGGAAGTCTGATTGGTCCCATCTGTGGCACAAATTTCCCCGTTCATTTTGAGTAGGACTTCCCTCAGCAAGGATTCCTTCTTTTCCAATAAAGATGTGCACACTCTTGAGGAGGGTGAGACTTTCTGGACATTTATCTGTAGCTATTCACCCAAATTCGATAGGCCTGCAGCACTTAATGAGAAAGAAATCACAAGTCACAGCAGGGGATTAGAGCCAGCCCTTGCATGGCTCACATGTGGCACAGCAGCTCAGCTCTGCCACGTGCCTCTCCCTGCCAGAAGTGCTTTCCCCGTGCTCCAACCCCCTGGGTTTGCTCCCCAGAAGTCTGACTGGATTAAGAAAGGAGTCAAATGCTGCTGTTGGTCTTATCAGAACAGATCTGAGCCCAACACGAAAAAAACATAAGGAATCAGGATCATGGTATTTTCCCTCGGTACTCTTGTCATAAACAATTGGTGCAACAGAAAGAACATCAAGGGGCTGCTCTCTTACTGTGAAATATTCAGATTCCCCTTCAATTTGGGCTGCTTTGGAGAGCTAATGACTTCCTGTACTCTTCAAATGCAAAGCCAGGGTGTATTTGTGAATGGAGGCAGCTCAGCAGAAAGTCTGAGAAGCAGCACAAATCTTCATGGAACACTGTCAAGAAGAATAGAAGGAAATTCTTTCACATTTCTGGCAGAAACATCTGTCCGTTCAATGTGGCAAGATGCAAAACCCCAGCAAACGTGTCTGTTTTGATAAAAAGCATGGAACAAAGCATGGAACAATAGTTCCACGTTATTGCAGGAGACTGGGGGCTGTGGGAATCAACAACTGAACTGTCCCATCTCAGCCAGTGTTGAGGGACTTAATACATTCACTTGCCTTCTCCTCTCTACTGGTATGCCCATAATTTCCATCTCTATGAAGCCAGGCATCAATAACAATGAAATTCATAAGGGTGTATTTTGGAATGCTAAGTGATGAATTTTGCATCCAGGCAAGCAACTTTCCTTTGGAGTGAGTGGAAAGTGGAAAAGTAGGACATTAACTTGACTGTAGGTGTTGTCCTAAGGCGCTGGAGAGTTAATATGTTTACAAGAGGCTTGTACTCCATGTGATCTCACAAAACAGAAATAGTAGACTGGAAAGAGGAGATTTGACAAGTTCACAACTTTTCCAGTTCCTCATTTCCTCCATCTAAAATAAATCTGCATGTTCCACTTCAGAAAAACCTCCCATGCTTCTTCAGGATATGCTTATATCAGTCTCTGTGTGCAGAGGCAACCTTTGAAACCAACTCTAGGGCCAATTACCAGCACAGAGCCAGCCATTGCAATTTCTCTGTGTAAAAACTGTTGCCTTTCTTTCCTGAAAAACTGCAGAACAGAACAGCAAAGTATCTTAGGTGTGGTGGTTGGCCAACAATGAACAGAAAATCTGTAAACCCTGAAAACTAATACGGTGTAGAGGGGCTGCAGAGCAAGATGAATGAAAAGCTGCGTGGTGTGTGGAGTGTTCGGGGGGAATTTTTTTTGTTGTTGTTGTTTCAAAAGGAGGGTTTTTTTACCCCAGGCCAGAAGCCTTTGTGTCAGGGAGACTGTCTCATTTCTCTGCTCAAAGGCTGTCAGAGATGACTGAGATTTGAAAATGCTTTCTGATGTTGACGAGGTCAAGGGAGACAGAGCTGCCTACCATCAGTGACTGTGTCAGTGGTGGGATGGGAGGACACGTGAGAGAGAAGATGGAAAGAAGCCAGTGAAATTGTTATCTCTGGAGAACTAGATAAAACAAAATAAATAGTATAAAATAGAATACAGGAGAAAGAAGAGGCACAGGTCAAACAGCAACACCAAAGTTTATGGCATTATTATTCAGCTGGAATAAGGGAAAATATCTTGGTTCCCAACTGGGGATGTTCTGAAGAGAGGGAAACTGACTGGAGGCAAAAGATATATTAATATTACTCCACTTAATCAATACCTAAAATCCTCCAATGTGTTTTTTGTACAAGCCTGCTCTGCAAAGTTAACACCTGCAGTGTTTTCTGATTCCATCTAATTGTGCTTGCAGTAGTTCAAATCAGGGTTGCCCAAAGCAGCCAGGAATTGAATTGGGCCATGGAAGTGGCTGCCAGAGATTGCACCCAACTTGCCCAAAAGACAATGAGCCAATGTCACTGTCACCCTTAAAGATGGACTCTCTCTGTCCTACCTCACAAAGCAGCAGCGGGAGCCTAGTTGGATCAACCTGTGATATTCCATTTAACTGCAGATTTCCAAAGTTCACAGAACGTTGGCCATTTCTTCACTACNCTGTGATATTCCATTTAACTGCAGGTTTCCAAAGTTCACAGAGGAGCCTTTCATGTGGGATGTGGTTCTCCACGGGCTGTGCTTCCCCACAGAGACACCCACCTGGGCTGATCCCACATAACTTTGTGTCTCAAATCTGTTCAAAGGAGCAAGGATTTCCATAGGGCAGCACACATGGCCAGCTTTAGAGTGCTGGCATTGGTTTCCAGCATGCCAGTACACAGTGGTAGTAGGTTTTATCACTGATTTCACAAAATCATTAGATAAAGACAAAAATGGATGTCACTATTTATACCAGAGGCTTACGTTGGCCATTTCTTCACTATGTTCCCCTTATGAGCAGGAAAAGGTGGAATTGTTAATCCACATGTGCAGAGCAGGATGCAGTTTTTTTTCAAAATCTCAACTATGTGATCCATTTATGGCTGTTTGTGGGGCCACAAACCTCCTCCTGTTCCATAATTCCTCAGTTTGCTGTGGTGCCTAGTGGCCCACAGGAGATGCTTCCCACTTTTTCATGTGCTCCTTGAGTCAGAGGAAGATTATAATGTTGTAGTGGGAAAGGGGAATGTCAACATGGAAAGCTGAGCGATTCAAAGGATTCCATCAGGTGATAAATGTTTTATGACCCTTCCTTGTTGATGACACAGGGTTTGAGAAGTGGCCTGCGTATGTGTGACAGGTAAACATTTTTTCTTCTGTATGGGGAGAAAGACATAGGAGAAGGTGTGTGGAATGGATTCATATGTCTCTGGTAACTCTGTCCGGTCAGCTGAGCCCCAAGGAGGACTACAGGACATCCCACAGAAATATTTGGCTGCTCCACACCCCAGCAGACATGTATGGCAGGAGAGAAGGCACAACAGGGAGCAGGGGCTTGGCTCCACCTGTCTGCCCTCACAGCTCCCCACAGGGCAAAACTCACCCCATCAGAGCCACTTCAAGGCATTTCCACTCCCAGATCCCACTGATGGAGACTCATTGCAGTCTCTCCTCTCCCTGATGATTAGCACCCCTTTTTGCCTTGTGATATCAGCTGTTGGAAAGATGGATATCTAGCGCTGGATATCTAACCCTGGATATCTAACCCCAGGGAAATAATCTGATTTTAAGCATTTTTTGTTTTCCCCAAAGACCTTTAAAATTTCATAGTTCTGACTTGATGGTCAGCCAACTACACTCTGAAACTAGCACAGCAGAGCAGGAGCCAACCTTCACAGATTTGTTCCAGATAAGGAAGGAAGCTCCCTTTTATAGTCTGCCTGTGCTGGTGATGTGGAACCACAATTATTTCTCTATTAATAAGTGTGGGGAACAACAAGTTTTGTATTAATATATCACACAGTGCCGGGTCTCTTTCACACTGAGCCCGGTCATGTAGGATGATCTATGTCCATAGTATTAAACTGGACCTCCAAAACTAAGTGGCTGCATCAAAAATACTTATTGGGAATGGTCTCTGGACTGTGCCAAGTCCCAGACTGTGTCAGGATATCATCCAGGGCAATACTAGAATACACCTGCACAATTACAGTGTTTGGTCCCTATGCCTGTGGTCCATAAGTATTTCATTAGCTACTGTAGGATACAATCAGAATTTTAATTTTAATCCTTTCAAAGCTCATATTTATGATCTGACTAAGGCTACAGATTATGCTAATATTGTTGTGCCTTTTTCTTCCTTTTCACAGCAATCCAGTCTCAGATCCAAAACCTGATTGCTCATTCCCATGTTTCTCTTATTGCCAACTACTGTCCTGCCTACCACCAGTTTTACATTAAAACTATTTGTATGTCATGTTGTTAACCATATCAGTGAAATGACAGCAAGGGACACAAAGACAGCAGGACATGACATTAGTCATGTGCATTGTTTGCATTAATTTGCATTAATTGTTGGCATTAATTTCTTTATTTCAAAGTAAAGACATCTCACATTAAATCTCAAGGTGGCTTCCTGATCATTATTTTATCTTAACAGTAGGAATGCAAAATAATCCAGTGTATGACCTAAACTGAGGCAAATGAGGAAAGGGATATTGCATCTCTCTTGTCACCAAGGAAACTGGAAGCAGTGACAGTTTCCACCAGCTGAGCACTCACCTCTACCCCTTCAGTTCACCTGTGATAGCAGCCTGGCACCTCCATCAGGGATGGGTAAAGGAGAAGGTATAAAAATAGCAGGAGGTATAAAAATATCTTTAAAACCCACAGAATAACAGGGAGAGAGAGAGAAGGGAAATAATTTATTCATTGCCATCTACTCACACAGTTACAAGAGAGTGGGTGATTGTAAATTAGGGTGACTGTGCCAGGAGAAAGTGAAATTCATTCATTCCAGGACACCCAGACCTGCAGAGGCTGTTGGGTACTACCCAGTAAAGCAGCACCTGGGGTAGAGTAGAGCTCCTGGGAATTTCTGAGAGAGAAGCTAAAGGCACCTTTGAAGATTTCCATTAAAAATCCTATTTGCCGTGTAAGAAAAGTAAACAAAGAGGAATAACTTTTAAAATAGGGAACTAATGTGAGGTTTCTAAGTCTATAATCAGCTTAAACTGTAAATTAAAATAACACTCAATTCACACTTTATTTTCTTTAATTAAACTCGCAAATAAATAGAGTTAAATAGAAATATATCTTTGCATCGAAATTTTCCACTTGCTCCTAACTCCTTTAATTGCAACTGCAGTGTTTAAGAGATAAAGATTTACTTCTTACCTTAAAATCTCATCAAAATGACCTTAAAATCTAACCCCTCTCCCTTCCTTGGGAGGAAATTTTTTCTTACGTGTTTTCTGCATCTACAAGCTCTGGGACTTATCTGTGCTTATGAGGAAAGCAATTTTCTCCTTCTAACCAGATTTTACTCTGGAGTAAAATATATTTTATTTGGGATAGTTTTAGTTTATATAGCTACAATAAGCTTCCATCTAATTCTTTGATTTTATTTATATTTTTTTGAGGTGATCTAGAAGTACTTAGCCCCGTCATTTTAAAATCAAGTGAATAAATGAATAAAAGCTTTTCACATAGCACTCTATGAAAAGAAAAAGAAAAAGAAAAAGAAAAAGAAAAAGAAAAAGAAAAAGAAAAAGAAAAAGAAA
>VXBB01013333.1:255491-369101 GCA_013399915.1 Illadopsis cleaveri | reverse complement strand
GGGGGCGGCGGTGAGCGGCGGCGCCCGCCCCGCGGCCCCCGGCGGTGGGGCGATGTTCCACTGCATCCCCCTGTGGCGGTGCAACCGCCATGTGGAGTCCATCGACAAGCGGCACTGCTCGCTGGCCGCCGTGCCCGAGGAGATCTACCGCTACAGCCGCAGCCTGGAGGAGCTCCTGCTGGACGCCAACCAGCTCCGCGAGCTGCCCAAGGTGAGCGGGAATGGGAGCGGGGGCCAGGTGAGCTGCCCCGGTAGGTGCCCGCCGAGCTCCCCGGTCCAGCGCCAGCACCGAGGCGGCGGTGAGGGGCTCCTGGGGCCGTCGGTCTGTGTAGCAGCCCTTGGAATTAAAGGGAGAGCCGGAGTTTCAGGTTAGCGTTTCCCAGGAGTTAGACGGAAAATGAGCTTTCGCGAGCAAAACCTGGAGATCGGCGTTTTGCGGGAGAACAGGTCGTGTTGGAGGGCAGGGGGGTTGGTGCCAGAGTTGCAGGACATGAGTGTATATTGTGATTAACATGCACGTCATCGGAATTACGAGACCTTGGAGGATATTTAGCCCGCCCCTTTTTCCCCCTTTCAGTAGATACTATCTGCTCCGTACATGGGAAAACCAAAATCCTTCAGCAGATAACCGCGTTCCCGCTTCTGCCATCTACTCCTGGAAACTTCGTTGTGCAAAACACGGAAGGCGAATAAGCTTTTTCTGTGTCTCAGTCTAAGTCCTGCGCAGTTGTCAGTGTTTTGCTTCTCACTTAAGAGGCATGTAGTCAGAGTTTTATGCATACTGTATTTTTGGTATTATTGTCAAAGGTGAATTCACTTTAAATTCAACGTGGTTTTGAGACCTTGAGGTGGTACCTGCCAGTGTGCCTGTCCAGGTGGCACTTGCATATTCTGCCAAAGGGACTCCATCAGAGTGATTCCAGTGAGGCACTGCAGCTCCACAGATGCGGAGTGAGTGGGAGGCATGCTCGACTTCTGACTTGAGGACCCAAGGGCTTTTTTCCCCGTGTTTGTTCTTTAAACTTTGGACAACTCAGAGTGAATGAGTTGTAGTTGGTAGAGTTTGACATGGGTAGTGTTACCTGGAAGCTACATCTTAAAACTGTGTGGACTCTTACTAACGTGGAATCCAAGAAACGGAACTCACTAGCCAGAAAATTTTTCAAAAGCATCTTTGTTTGTACCTGAACCAAAGTTGCTCTGTTCATACCCAGACTTAAACAGCCTTACTTTTTCCTTTTTGAAATTGAGTGCAGTCACATACTACTCTTTTTTTCAACCCTACATAGTAAAAGTGATCGTGGTGGTTAGGTTTTCCTTCAGACAATAGTAAAAATATTCAGTTGAACTGACGTGATAAATTTGGCTTTTTCTTTTGAAAAACTTAGGCACAAATTTGCATCTTGTTGTGACTGAACTCTTTATCCTTCTGAAGTAGAGCAAAACTAGTTTACATAGCCTGTGTGAGGGTGCTATTTTTACTTCCAGCAGTTTTTGCTGGCTTTGTGCACAGACCAAACTCAGGAGTCCCTTTGTACTAGACTTTTCTTCTTAGTGTTGGCTTTCAGGCTTGTACACATCATATTACAGGGGTATTTAATGTCCGTGTGACTAAAATCCCATTGAAACCCATGGCTCTCTGATTTTTGAAAGAAATAATAAACCCACCACCAACTGGTTGCTGTGTACAAATGTAAAGGATGATGTCTGTTCATGGTGTTATATGATACTAATTTCTGTAAATAGAGTGTATCTATTTATTGTTTCTCTTCTATTCCTTGAACCTTAATATATGAAATAGCCTTTTTCCCTTGTGATGCTTAAAAACACCACTTCTTCCCATTAGTTACATGTCGCTATGCATTATGTCCCATACATGTAAGAAATAGCTGAGGGGGTTAAAAAACTCCAAAAACCAACCCAGGCTGCTTGGCATTGTGGTGGAATCAAGCAAAAGTTGAAGCTGGAAAGAAGGGGTTTTTTGTCTTTTTTTTTTTTTTAATGTGCATGGATCATGTTACAGGAGTGCCTAAATATACTGTAGGAATATGTTTGTGGGTTTTTAGCTGGACTAGGAGGAATCTGATGAAATACAACCACAGAAACATACTTATATCTGTCCTAAGTACTTTGTGCCTTGTCAGCAATGCAGGGAGGCGTTTTTTATTGATGCTTCCTGCACGAACCTATGAACTTTCCTTGTCAGTTCCTTCTTAATGATTTCTGATAAATGGAATATAGCGTCATCACCTCATGTGAGTGTTGACTCTGCAGAATTTTGAGGCACAAAAACAGAGCTGCAGTACTGCATGTGAAACTAATCTATTGAAGGTGAAACTGATGGGAAGAGCCCTGTTCAACTTTTCTACCAGCAGGTAGTTCTAAAAGTTCTGCTCTTGGAATCCGGTTGAGGAGAATCATGGAAGATCTCTCAGTGGAAGGTAGCTACAGCATACATTGCTCATTCCTGTTATGTTCAAAATGTAGTGTCAATGGAAAGTACGGATACAGAATTGGAAATCAGTGCAAAAAGCTGGGGCAGACCATACCTCTGGTAGAGAAAATGTGGGGGAAATCATCAGTGTGTAATTAACAAACTGTTAGGTCAGCATAGATAAAAGTGGTCGTTACATCCTTAATTTACTGTAATTCATTATATTAGTCTGACCTTACCTCCATTAAGTTTCTTCTCTACATCCGTAAAGGCAGTAACACGAAATCAAGCTAGATTTGGGCTCAGTTGAAGCCTAAACAAGTCAGGAGGATTGTGTAACTCTCAGTAGCTGGTTAGTTAGGTGTTTTCAGTGCTGGATGAGGTCCTGAGGTTCAGAGTGATCTGTGCCAATTCCTGGTGAATCATCTGTGGGCTGTGCTGATGCCATAGTATAATCCCTTAACACTGATAAGGTGTTTGTGTTGCTGAGATGGTTGTGATGCCCCTTAGGAAATTGCTGCTGTAAAGCCTCACCTTGGTACAGTGAAGAGGAATCGCCCTGTAAACTCTGTCACTTGCAGCAGAAGTTGCCATGGATGGAGGAAGAAAGCCCAACTCTGCTGCTCAGCTCTTCCTTATGCACACAGGTGGTTCAGACTCATTTTCCCAATGTGGGCAGCTGTGGTCTTAAAGGTCTGTTACAGCAGGCAGGAGGCCTAGTAATGCATCTCTGAAATCAAGTAGATATTGGTGAGTTCTTTTACCAGCTTTGCCACGGCTATAAGTCAGACAGTGATAATGGCTTTCTTTCTAGACATTCACCTTCCATCCACTTGCATTTTTTTTTTTTTCATCCCTTCAGATGTAAAGCTTTCTGAGGGAGATAAATATCAGCTAGTGGCATGATGAAATGTGTGACCTGCTGCATTTCTCTCAAGCTGATGAGGCAATTTGTGTTGGATGCACCGCTTCCCCCCCTTTCCCCCTGATTCTCTCTGCCCCCATTTCTGTCAATAAAAGATGTTCTTTGGTTGGTTTGATCCAATCCATCAGTAAAAGAATATACTCTAATGCATCCTAAAATCTCCATTTTGAGATACAGAAGTAGTCCTAGGCTTTGTTTAATTTGCAGTTTTTCCTTGCATACTTAAAGCCTCTCTTACTCTAGAATAAGCCAGTAGAACGTGGCATATGTTAGGGTGTTAATGAAAAAACCCAACAGAAAAAACACACATAAAAACCCTTTCAAAATACAGAAGAAAACTTAGAGAATTGCTGTAGCGTCTTGAAGGGAAATGACTAGCAGAACGACCCAGCACTATTGCTGAACTGTATGAGAGTCATGTGAAATATCCTCAGGAGAAACAAGAAACATACTTGAATAATTTCAAGGGAATTACTTTGCTAGTTTATTTTTGTTCTGTAAGCTGACCAAAATGTATGGTAGAATTCTTCACCTTTTTCTAAGGGGAGAGGGTAGGAAGGATTCATCTGGAAAACACCTGAAAAGAAATGTCTGAGAAGCAGAGAGAGGTGAATGTCATTGCCCCATTATTTCTACTCTTCCCCGTGTTTGCTTCCTTGTGCATTAATATGTGGACCAGAAAAAGAACTGTTTCTCTGACCCCCTCTTCCTTACAAATACCTTTTTTCACCAAGCTGTATCTGTCAGCATTTCAAGAATACAAGATAATAATTTTTGTGTGTATAGTAATTTAAAGGGTTTTTATGTAATTTTGCTGCTGCACATTTGGTTTCCCATGTCAGTAAACGAATCTTTGTCAAGGTTTCCTTGGCTGCTCTGCTGGATCCCTGGGTCCCTTCTTTGCTCCATTCCCCAGTTACGTGATGCAGAACTTGCGCTTATGTTTACAGTGACCTTTTTCTGTCCTTAGCACTGGTGTCTCAGACTCCTCACTCTGCATGTTCATACTTTTCCATCCTCCCCTGTCCTTTATGTTCCAGGATCTTGCTTATTTCCTCCAACCTAAAGAGCTCTGTCTGCTGTCTGTTTCTGATGCTTTGCTTCCTCTCCTGTCCCTTCTGTGCTGGGTTCTTGACTGCCCTTGCAAACATCTCTTTTCTTTGTACTCTGCTCTTTCCCCTTCCTTTCTGCTGCCTCCCAGGTTCCCTCCTCTGCTCTTGCCCTTCTTGCAGGATAAGCCAGCCTAGTGGGATGTGCTGGAGGAGCAAGCTGTATACTATTAAGCTGCCGGTGGTTTTCCACAATAATTAAGTCTCTCTGAAGCCTTTCTCAACAGATGTGGCTGTTTTCCCACAGAACAGCAATTTCTAGCTGTCAGCATGCTTCTTGCCACTTCTGTTTTACAAGACATATTAAAGAGCTTCACCCTTTGGTCTGAAAAGGATGGGCTATCTATAGAGTTGGTGGTAAAGTGTAGCTCTTAACTTGCTTAAATAATTCCTTCTCCTGTGTTGGATCCCAAATGCCTTCTGTTGATTATTTTGTGTATCTGATTTTATTGGAAAAACAAGTAAGTGGTTGCTAGTGTACATAGAGTGACTTAAAAATGTCGTTTGTGTGGTTTTTTTCTAAACCTGTGACATTTTTATTTTTCTTGGGAGTGAAAACTAGAAGAATTTTTCAACTCAGGCTGTAATGTGTAGTATATCATTTGCCGCACGTCAAAAACTATTCTTCACTGAAGAGCAGGCTTTCTGGCAAATTGCTTTGATAGAAGAAAATAACACATTCTGCCTGATGCGTTTCAATAGCTTTCTAATGAAAAGCATCAGATAAAAATAAAATGCTTTCAATTCTATAGATCAGCCTGTAGTTGATGAAATGTTGTTTTCTACTCCCGTACATTAGAATTTAAGGGCAAATACATCCTGTCAGCTTAATTTCTCTGTGACTCAAATTTGCAGTACAAAACCGAATCCCTGCATATTTCTTTTTCCAGTGTTAAAAAAATCATAGGAACTCTTGAATGCAGTATTATATTTTGGCCTTTGTGTTAAGTCACAGCATTCTTTGGATTGGTGGGTGGTGAAAATAGCTTATAACTCTTGTTTTGCTGCTGTTTTGTCTTGCTACTGCTCAGTTCTTTAACTCAAAGAATAAAGACCACTTTCCCGTGATACTTCTAGCAGATGTTGTTTATGGAAAAACTCCAGTGGGGGAAAAAAAAAAAAAGAAAAATCAAATTTTTTTCTATGCACTTAGTTTAGCCTAAGAGTCTGAGGAACTTTTCTTTTTCTTTGGGGAATGATTTTTATGTAGCATTTGTAAACCTAATGTAGTGCAGCTCTGAATCATTTCACATCTCTGAGCTTACAAATTGTATCTGTCATCTGTAATTTTTCTTCTTGGTGTAAATTACTAAAGCTTCTCTGTGGAGTTACTAGATAGATGTGAGACCATTTTCCCGAGAGACCAGGTTAAACCCTGGCCTCTTCCTGTGCCCCAGTTTCTTTGTTAGGGATGCTGCTGGTCTGCTGCTCTTTGGCATTCAGCACTGTATCTGTGTTATGCGTGGTGCTGAAATCCAGGGTGCTGTTATCTTACCAAAACCATATGAAAGCTCCTTAGGAAACAGTCCCTCTGTTCTTCCCATACCACACTTTTGTCTCAGGACAAAACCTGTTCTGGGCTGAATTTCACTGTTCTGTCTTTGTTTCTATCATTATGCAACCATATGCCTAAAAGATACTTGTTTGGTCAGTGGCCAGTAATCTGTGGAAAGACATGATTATCGTACTACACCTCTCTTTAAATTTGTGTTTATGGCTGCTGAAGTTGTACATATATAAGAACTTTATTTCCTTTTTTTTGAATGCCTCGATCGGGTTTGGAGAGATGTGGTGGGATATCTCACATGGCTGGAGTGCTGCAGTGGATGAACACGGGCCAGGAAGATAAGGATGGGGAGTTGCCCTTTGGGTGAGAGAGCAGCAGGGATATATGAAGTTTTGCTTTGGGACGGGCCAGCTGAGAGCAGGTTGGGATTAGTGGATGACAGTGTTTTGGGTGTCTGCTGTAGACTGCTTGATCAGGATGAAGTAGTAGATGATGCCTTCTTCAGATAACAGGAAGAAGTCTCATGTCTGCAGGCTCAGGTCCTCACGTGGGTTTTGAACAATGTGACAGCTGGAAGGACAACACAGCAGGACATAAGCAATCCAGGAGTTTTCTGAAGTTCTTTGATGGCTTCCTAGCATAGGTGTTCAAGGATTTAATGGACAGACATGATCTGTTGGACCTCATACTAAAAACAAGACAGGTTGAGATGTGAAGATCAGGGTTGCAGTAGCCGTAGTGACCTTGGTCACCTTGGCTATAGTGACCATGAGGTGGTGGAGTTCAGGGCTTTGAGAGGAAGGAACAGGACAATAAACAGTATCTTGAGAAAACGAACTTTGATATGTTTAGGATTCTGCTTGGAAGAGGTTAGTAATAAAGATGTTTATGCTGTCATTCAGCAGGACAGGGAGAGGCTGGAGAAATGGACAGAGAAGAATCTCATGAAGTTCAGTAAAGAGAAATACACCTGCACCTGGAGAGAAATAACTCAATTCTCCAGTGCAGGCTGAGGGCCAACCATCTGGAAAACAGTTTTCCAGTAAAAGGCCATGGGTAACCTGGTGGACAAGTTGACCATCAGCCAGCAATGCTCCTTCAAGACAGAGAGAGCCAACAGTATTCTGTTGGATGTGACGTAACACCAAGCATTGCCAGCAGGTGATCCTTGTCCTCTGGCTAGCACTGGGGAAACAGACCTGGGGTGCTTTGTCTGGTGCTGGGTATCCCAAAAGAATTGGCATGGACATACTGGACATACACTGTAGGGGCCACAAAGACTGTTAAGGGCTTGTAGCATCTCCCAGGAGAGAAGGCTAAAAGAGCCAGAATAGTTCAGCCTTAAGAAGAAAAAAGCTCATGATTGTATATAAATACATGTTAATCAGCGTGAAAGCTTGCTTGGGGTAGCCTGTGACCTTAAAAGAGGCAGTGGGCCAAGGCTGAAACACAGGGAATTATCTGAAATATGAAAATACTTTTTTACTCTGAGATGGTCAAAAACTGGCATAGATTGTCCAGAGAGGTGCAATCTCTGTTCATGAAGATACTGTAAACCTGACTGGACATGGTCCTAGGTGAACCATGCTTTGAGCAGAGTGTGCACTAGGTGTTTTCAAGAGCCCCTTCCAACCTCAACAGTTCTATGATTCTGTAGAGGGCATATAATCTTGGGTGTTTTTAATGATACAGATTGAATTGTTGTGATTTTCATGGTTTATTCATCCTCAAATGTTTAATTGTTTTACTTTCTACATTGAGAGTGTCATGGTGTTTTTGCACATCTTGCTGTAAATCCTTAAAGTAATACCGCTGTATGATTTAAACAAACGTATTTACAGTTAGTGTCAGAGAGAGAACTGTGCCACTGGATAAAGCTGAAGCAGACTCTATGCACACAGTAAAAGTAGTTTTATTGAAAGTTTAAGAGTTTTTTCAGCATGACAAATGCTATTTAAAATACCTGCTAAGAACGCCTGTCACTTTACAACTTCAGTATCTTGAGACTACGTTACCTTTTGTAACCTGTTGTGAGTATAGTCAATTAGTACTATCATGCAGTATATGCTTGAATTATGAAAATCCACAGTGCTTTGTAGAGAAGCAACGTTGGATCCTCATATTAACATACCTCTAAACATAGAGCTCTATGTTGAAGGCTGCAAGGAAGTTTATTACAGATAAGTATGTCTAGGTTTTCTCTTCCTAGTTTCCAGATTTTTCTGTATGGCTTCAGACTTGAAGAAATACTTTACCTTTTGACCTCAAATATGAAAGATCACAGTCTGGTGGGAGCAGAGGAAGAACTTAGTCTGCTGTTTCCTAAACAAAGGAAAGTCATTAGTGTCCCTGTTAGTATCCCTGCAATTGTTCAGAAGATTTTTGAAGTCTGCTTGGTTTGAAATATTTTCTAATGGCAGTTTTGAAATATTTTCTAATGGCAGTTTTTTGTAGCAACAGCTCAGCTCTACTGATTTTTGACCTGAGTTGAAAGGAAGTAATTCAGTAGTTATGTTTCAATACCTTTAACGCTTTTTTGTAAGATGTGTACTTTTGTAGTAAACTGGTAGCATTCCCTTCTCTTTGCGATTTACATAGGTGAGAAGGTTTGTGGGCAGACATTATACCTCTGTACCTCTAGGATAAATTTTATGGTTATACATAGAGTTATTTTTCTAATTATATCAGTTGGTCTAAAAAAAAAGACATTACCTCCTGCCAACAGTCTTGTATACTGGAAAAATGCATGCTAGAAATTCATTAGAGAGATTAATGTGGGCTTTGGTTGTTTTTTGTTTCTCCAAATGGCAAATGCATTTAACTGCAATGAATCCATATTTCATTATAGTAGATGTTTTCTGGCCTCTCTTAAAAGGCAGAGGTAGTCCCTCACACCACTATGGTCTAGCTTTAGCATGAAGTGCTCTTTAACCTTTGTTGCTTCTGCTTAATTGGCATGAAAGAGAAAGTAAATCCTTGCCTGCCAGGAACAGTATGAGACAACATGGTCAATGACTGCTTGGTAGCACAGCATTTTGATTCAGTGTTGCAGTGTACTGGTTTTTGAGAGTGGATAGTCCCCTACTTGTTTTTTAAGAGGGATAGTGACAGCTGAGACTAGGAGCTGCAATTGGTTCATCCTTCTCATGGTTCAGAAAACGGCAGATGCTTTGAAAATAGGGTGTCAGAATACCAGCTTCAGGGAGGCATTGGTGTCGTTTTTGCTCTGTCTTCCCTCCTCTGTAGGCCTTTCCCCTCAGCCCTTCTTGCCTGGCTGATCTTTCTGTGGGGCTTTCATTTGAAGTACCTATTAGAGGGAGAGACAGCAGTTGCAGCATCTGGTTCTGTTTAGGATATGTGCCTCTGAAATGTGATCTCTCATTAATATTTTTCTCTTGTTGTGAAATCTAGTAATTTTGTTAATGTTCTGTATGGACTCCTGCGTGAATGTCCATCTCCATGATGTCTTTCATTAATATTTGTGATTACAAAGTTGACAGTACAATGTTGTGAGACCAAAGTCCAGCTTGACTATGTTCTGCATACATGGTTGGGTGTGTGAAACAATCTTTTATCATGCCGAATGTATGTAACAGTTCTGGTTTTGCTCATGGCGAATGTGAAGATAGAATGAGAGACCTCAGCTGCATGGAGTAGTTGTCCATTTGCCAGCTTGCCACAAAACAGGTGTGCAGAGGTCTGTGTGCTGCTGTCCATCACCAGCTGCTGCTGCATCTCTTCATGGGTGCAGAGGGAATCCATCAGCTGCTTCTTTGATGCAGAGTCATCAGTTGCATGATGACCCTGCTGTGCTGCAGTGTGACCCTGTCCTCAGAAATTGTTTCAGTATCTCAGGGAGTATTTTATTTAAAAATTAAAGTGTGTTGTGCCCAAAGAATTATGTGGGATGTGTATTTGTGAAACCCTGTTGTCCTTGCCAGCTGTCCTTGCTCGCAGGTGAAAGCAGAGAGAGTGACTTGAGGGGTTCTGATGTTGCTAGCAGGCTTTGTGGGAGATGCCAAACTGATAATGCCCATGCTAGGCTTTACTGGAGTCTGCTAAGATCTCTTTTCACGCTTCATGAATCCAGAGTGGGATTCAGCTTCCTCAGCATTTTATTGTGCAGCTAGTTTGGATGTGCTTCTATGGGAAAGGTGTCTGTTTTCTGTGCTCTTGCTGGTTTTCCTCAGCATTCCCACCTGTGCTACTGGCAGAAGTCTGTGGGTTGGATTTTAAGATGATGTACAGGATTGCATCCTAGAAAGAGGTTTTTGCTCACAAATTAGTTGTGGATTTTGACTGAGGGTGGATATCATGAGGCTTGAGTGGAGTGCAGGGTGCATTACAGCTTGCTGAGAGCTCCAGACTGTTGTGTCCACTTGCTGATTGGAGTAGAAGTGACCTTTGGAATCCCACCAGTTGGTGAGTGTAGGGCATTGAGTGTCCAATCTTCTTGGAATCCTTAGCACTGAGTGACCCCTATTCATACTCTGTAAAAGGCCATTCTGTTCATGACTTCCACAGAAGTTGGGTGGAGAGGAATGAGGAAAAGCTCACCCTTCCCTCTTTGTCTTTGCCCTTCAGGCAGATGGGGAATGTGCATATATGCTTGTGGCAGAGCCTGGTTATGAAACCAATTCTGAGGAAGCAGGGTGCTTGAGTTCAGTGGGATTTAATCCTTATTTTCTTCATGGTATCCTGACCACCAAGCAGTGCATTCACCTCAAGTGAGTTGGGCTTCCTCTGCTCACTGAAGCCATGCAACAGTGCAGACAAAGTGGTAACTTCTAGGGGCCAAAAGCAAGGGACGGGAAGCCTTGTTGGGGAGCAGCTATGTTGCAAGGTTATTTCATGGATTTGATGCCTTATCTCTTGTTCGCTGCTTTGCTTACCAAAATTACCTCTTCTACTTGTGTTTCCTTCGAGAAAGACCTCAGAAAAAGATCTTTCTGAGGCAGTATAAGAAGTGTGGGGAAGGATTGACTGTAATTTCCCTTATCCGATGACCAGAGGAGGACACACAGCTGGTGATTGCAAGTAAACAGATGAAATGGTGTACCCATTGATTTTTGTTTACAATGTAGGAGAAGAAAATGGAGCTTGAAGTAAAATCTGAAACAAGAACGCATTTAGGAGTTAAACTGTGTTTAAATTAGTACGTACCACTTCTTAGTTCTAAAGCACAGATAGCCTTTCGTTGGTCATTTTTAAGTCTGGAAAATGGGAAAAATAAATACAGATGTACTTTAGAAACAGAACCTAATAACATATTCTGTCTTATAGCTTAATTTATTTTAATATAATAATGTAATTGCCTGAAGAAGCCTTAAAACCTGAGGCAGCATGTGTGTGTGGAAAATCCATATTGGTGTCTAAGGAAAATTTGACATAAGATCAAATGCTTACAAATTCTTAATCTTGTCAGCAACAGTTCAAGTGCCTGCAAAAAAAAAAAAAAAAACCAAAAAAACCAAAACCAAAAAAAAACCACAAAAAAAACCCTGAAGTGAAAAACCACCAAACCCTCATCCTATCTGGTGTGTGTGTAACCGTGAAACAAGTTAATTTGCAGTTTTCTTTCTCCTTTACATCTCGTTCTAATTTCTACTGCTTATGCTAGCCCATTGTGAGAATTAGGCAGTGGGTTCGTAAAGGTTCTAATTTTAATTCTCTTTGCTGCTAGTAGTAGCCTTTTTATGGAAATGTTTTCCTTAACACCATAAACATTTAGTCATGCTACCTGTGCCAGATGGGTTTGGAGTGTGACATGTCTCTAGCATTGCAAAGGCTCGAGCAGCTCAGATGTTACTGAAATGTTGCTCTTCTCCTTAAACAGCATTAGCTGCAAATACATATTTGTTCCCACCTATGTGTTTTAATTCAGCTGTTTATTGTTTTCATCTATTTCCATTTATGCTTTTTTTATTCCCATCAGCTAAGGTGCTGAATTTTCAGGGAAAATTCTCAGGCATGAGTATTTTTTGGTTCACGAGAAAACCGCTGAAAGAAACCCAGTTTTGTTGTCTTGGCCATTTGCGTGGAAGAAAATATCCTACTAGTTTGGCTTAATTCTCTTAACTTTTATTTTTTTTTCCTCCCTAGAATTGAGTGCCAGTTGTAGTGGTATTCTTAAAAAAAAAAAAAAAAGGAATGAAAAATGAGGGCTGTGGGATCACACCGTCTGTTTATACTTTTCAGTGAGTCATGCACTTATCTGTTACTTTTTTTCTTCCATTGGCTTACATTGACCCAATTTTGTCAGAATGAAGTTTTTTTTAAAAATATGTGTCCAGGTGAGAGAGACTTGGTTAGTTTTCCAGTGTGAGAAAGGATCTATTCAAGATGTATGTTCTTAGAAAATCCATATAATAGAAGCCTCTATAAATTCTTTCATAGCAGGAAAAGCTTCAGTTGAGGGTCAGGAACTGTTACTAAATAGGAAGTTGTAGGCTACTTCAGTGCTTATGCTCATGGCATTATTTTTCTCATTGAGGCACTATTAATTAGGCTGGCTAAACTAAGCAGCATTACAAGTGTTGCCAAGATACTCACAGAGGCATTGGGTCTGCAATCAAAACCAGCTATTAGAGCGTGCTGGGTGGATATGCTGCTCTGGCCAGCAACCCCATTGCACTTTGGATCATGTTAGAGCCTATCAAATAGAGGCAGAACTGTGTTAGATACATCAAATTAGGAACATGTTCCTTGTTGGCATGTATTTAAAAAATTGCAGATGTTTATACACATACATACATACACACGCACACACACACATGTATGTGTTTACATATGTTGAACTCTACTGAGTGAGCTTTTAATTCTCTATTGCCTGTGGCCATTTGGAAAGGTAAAACATATATGGCCAAAAGGAGTTGCTTGTCTCTCCAGCAGTGCTTCAGAGCACTAATGATGTGTCTTAGGTAAAGGAAGAGCACTTACTGAAACGGGAGTAGGATGCACTAAACATGCAAGAGTGATTGAGTCCTGTAGTTTAAAGGAAAAGAAACAAATGAAGTTCAAAGAAATGGCATTCATGTAGCTGCAGTTTGATTTTATCTAGGAAATGGTGTCATTCATTAAAAATTGTTATGCAGGTGGAAAATAAAGCTTCCAGTTATTTTTTCTTTTAAGTAATAGTCAGCTAAAGAAACAGGAATGTCTTTAAATATTGTGTAATACTGCTTGTTGCTCTGCACATTTAGTAGATATGTACTGCATTGACACATGTGAGGGCCCTCAAACTTTCCTAGGGATATCCAGCCCTTAACAGGCTTTTGATGACTATTCTGTCTTTTAACCATGTTCCTTCTGTCTTTGCTCACTTGCCATTGAATATCTGTCAGGGACAACTGTTGCTCAGGATAAGATTTGTAGTAGAACATCAATATTTATAACTGTCATATAGTTTAGCAGCTACACACTGCTTTGAGGAACACATTTTGGCAAGTATTTATTTCGGAGTGTTAGGACAGATTGGGATCTCTTCTGTGGAGCTATGTTTTCATAAAAGTGTCTTTAAGTGCTTCTCTAAGCTTCTGATGGATTCTTGGTTTATTATTTTATTCATAAATATTTAGAGAAAGAGCTACATTTGTTTTCAGGTAAGAATGATAATGATATGAAAAAGCAGTTACAGATCTTTTGGGGACAATGAAGGATTAAAAAGCATTTTTGGCTATTTAATTGGAATATAAATTTTTAGGGAGCTAGAAATATGGAATAGAGGATTTTACATTCCTCTCAAAATTTCAACTCTGTTATAAAACACTTTTAATATGGGGAAGGGTGGAGGAGTGCCATTCTGACTCAAAAATGCCTTTGAAATTCCACATTCAGATCTGGTGCAGCTTTTACTGTTGAGTGTTTATAAACTTTTTAAAGCTCTATCTTTCTTACCCTCTAAAAGGAACCCGTTTTTAAGGGAAAACACATTAGTTTCAGTTGTGTTTTATTTTTCTGTGACACAGTGTATATTGAAAGATTGATGTAGAAGTGCAAAACTTTGCATTTAAAAACCTGATTTATGATCTTGACCACAAGACATTCAAGATTGAAAACCTGTATTGTAATATAGATTCATGAAACTGCTTTTGTCTTGTGTCCTAGTGAGATGCCTTACTGTCCCTTTTTGTGTCAATCTAAGTCATATCTGAGTGACATTTAGAGCACATACTCCATCACCTAAATAAAAGAAAAATTCTAAAAGAGGTGCTAATTTCTTAGAAGGGATTGCAGGTGATTAAATGTAAGCAGCTATCTCAAATTTACAAGTATCTTCCAGTCACCCTAAGGGGGCAAAACCATGGGGGTGCAGGGGCACAAAACTCACTCAAAATTGGAGGAGTCTGTTCAGTTTTGATCAAGATGTGTTGTATGTAAAGTCTTTTCATTCTGCACAAACCTTCAACCCTTGCAGTCACTCTCCTCGAAAGGCCTGCCTGGGAGAAAGGAAAGCTGCCATAAGAGCTCCACAGCTTTCTTACGAATGCCTACATCTCAGTAGGTTTTAAATGATCATTTTTCTCTTTCATTCACCAGCTGCTGCCAGTGCCTGGGGTTGACCTGACTTTCAGCTTGGCCTGTTTGATTGTTATTTTGTCTTGGGGGCTGCCAGATCCCCTGAGCCCATAGCTGGGGTCAACCAATGTTAGCATCTTGTCTGCATTGTGTGCCTGTGTTCTCACTGTGGACAGGGCTGGGCTAGGTTTTTCCTCAGGCAAAGAAGACCTGTAATCCTGCCCAACTTTCATTAGTCCTTCTGAAACTGGGCCATAGAACAGAGGGTGTTTGAGGCTGGAAAGAAAGCCTTCCTGAGGGAGGCTGCTTCTGTAACCTAGTTGGTTTTAGTGTTCACCAGTGAAGAAGACCTTGTCAGCCCCTCTTCATCAGTTTTCTGGATCTTGTTCTTTAAAAGTGTCCCTCTGCATTAACTTCCTAATGAGCCCTGGTGTGTAATTAGGATGCTTTTAATTACTGTGCTTGGTAGCCTTGCCCCATTAATGGCTTGAAGCTGGAACTCTGGATTTTGCTAGTGTCTATCTGCAATGATCTTTAACAGCAAGCTTTAGGGATTATTTTTTTTTACATAAATTTTCATTTTAGCTAGAACACACATTATAGTTGGCTTACATGTGAAAATTATAACAAAATATTTGTTCTGATACAGGTGTGAAGGAGATTTTCATAACTAATACCATGCAATAGCTTTAATTAGCTCACATTTTGAGAGTCATTCCAGTTATTCCTCATCATTTATCATGCCTATATGTGGGTTACGTGAATATTTTCTGAAATGTAATTTTTTCTTTCTTTCAGCCTTTCTTCCAGCTTGTGAAATTACGGAAACTTGGACTTAGTGATAATGAAATCCAACGGCTCCCTCCAGAAATAGCCAATTTCATGCAGCTGGTGGAACTTGATTTGTCTCGAAATGGTAATCTCCAGAGTTAATTTGTTTGATTCTATACTGTCCTAGGACATGGTCTAGAAAACTGGGTTAGTAGGGTTTTTCTGTCTCAGAAATCGTTATCTGTGTCCTGCAGAACACTTTTTTGTCTAATTGATGGATTTACCTCTAGTTCTGGATGGGAAGGAGGGAAAGAGCAGAGGGGAGCTTGTGGTAGAAACACAGTAATAAAATAATGCTTGACTGTAGTTCGGTGTTTCTGAGAGCCTGCTTTATTTTCCAATTTAAAAAATACTTTATGTGGTAGTTTTATGTGTGTATCTGTCACAATGTTGACTTCTTTTCCCAAGCTCTCCGAAATGCCTGGCATTTGGAGATGAAAAGAAACAGAAAAAAAGAAAAAAAAGGAAGTTTAAAAAAATAAAGTTGCATTCTGTCCTAAAAAAGCGTCTGGCTGTGGGTTAGAAGTCCAGTTCTTTATCTCTCCTCAGCTCTTTACCTGGGATTAGCAAGAGGCAGGGTGCTGGTATTTCTAGTTGTACTTTTGGAAGAAGAATCAGTCTGTTTGTCAACTGCAGAGATAAATTCAGATAAGGATGCTGAGAGAAATTATCTTCTGAAATGTGTTGTTGGAAACAACATGTGTTTATTGCTTACTTGCAATGCTTGCTGCGTATATTGTCCTGCACTGTGATGGAGTGAAAACATTTTTTTTTTCTGTGGCCTGGTGAACTTACTAGTTCTACAAGAAATTCAGGGGCTGGTGGGTCACCTTTAAGCAGCCTTATGACCCAGTGATCTAAAAACAGTGAATCTGTGTTACCAAATTAGAGCAACTGTCAGCTATTTTTGCCTCCTTACATGCAGTGGATGTGCACAAAATGCTCTCTCAGCTGTGATGGAAGGGGTGGGAATGATCAAGGTTGTGTAACCTTGTAAATAAATGAAGGTTGTAATTGAATATTCAATAAAATAAATAGTGTAGCAGGGAGCCTTTTCTTCTTTATCGTTTAACTTCACATTGACTCTTTGTGACTGAAAAATGTTGTCGGTACTTCACCTTTCTGTAGCGTATTTCCTTTATCTGTTTGGTGCTTTAAATTCTGTCTTTATCTGATAATATAATTGATGAAGCGTGATGAGTCTCCAGGCAATTGCTGAAAAATTTCTGTGAACCATGTAATTTTATGCATATTTGGAAAACTTTTTAAGAGAAGAAAACTGGAAAAAACCCAGAGACTGAAGAGACAGATTAGTTAAAACGTTTTAGAAATACATGAACATTAGTTGATGTGGTATTTGGCTACTGAGTCTGGCTGAGTTGGGTGCTGTCAGTGACAGACCTTATACAAAAGGAAACCCTCTGTTGGCTTAGTAATTCTCTTTGCAAATGAATAACTAGTTGGAAAAAAGCTGGTGGATCAGAGCCATGTGAGCTGTTGTCAGCCTGACTTGGAAGTTGGCTTGAGAACTCAACTGTAACAAGAGCAGATGGTGTGAATGTTTATGGCTGGGTAGATGCATGTGTCATTAGAAGTTACTGCACAGGGAAGTATTTTTTCCAGTGATGGGTTGAACTAATGCAGGTGGCAGGGAGCAGTTGCTTTCCTACATCCAAGGTTCAGTGTTAATTGCCCATTTTATTGCATTGCTTTCTTTTCTCTGTGGTTCATTGCAGAAGGTGACTGACACTATTTCTCTCTGCTCAATTATGTCACAGTTACTGCATGACTTGACTCTTCAAATTAAAAATGCACTGTGCAATGTGGTACAGGGGGCTGTGGGGCTGTGGCAGAAGATAACTAGCCTTACTTTCCAATGTTTGGCTGTTTTATGATTGTCTCATGGTTCTCCAAATAAAAAGGTAAAACACACACCATCTGGGATGCTGCAGGGGGAATTCTCGCAGCAGTTTACAGTGTAAATCTGAGATTTACAGTGTTTTAATTTATTAGCTTTGTATTTTGAACCCACCTTCCAATATGTCTTGTTCTAAACGTGCCATAGATTTGTCCCATTCAGTGGTTTGCCCTCTAAAAGGTTTTGTTTTTCTAACTCCCCAAAACTACTTAGGAATAAAAAAAAATAGGAGCTCTTCGTGTTCCTTTCAGGCAGAGAAAAACAGCTCTGCTTTTCAAAATGCAGTATGCTGCATGAATAGGAAAGTGTGATGGTGACATCTGAGCTTGGGAAATAAGAGGTCATTGTTCTGTGTTTTTTGTTGTTCTAGTTGTCTGGTTTGGTGCACTAATTGCCTTCAGTGCTGGCCATTCTGTTTCCTCAAGAGCTTAAAATGCAGATATAAATTCATTTAATGTTCTTGGCACAAGAACAGCTTTTTCTATTTTAACCTCTCATCACAGAAGGAGGAAAGGGTTTTGAATAAACAGAGTACTTCTATTTCTGCCATAATAGAATGGTGACATTCTTCCTTTCTCCTACTTTATAACCCTTTGGCCAGCATATGATTTTTGAAGCCACCTGAGATGGTGGATATATCATACAAGTGGGCTAGTGTGCTCTTCCAAGCTGCAGTGGCCAGCTGTGCTTGGAGCAGCTGTGGGATGTTGAATCTAGAGGAGAGATCAGTCTCTCCTGATCTTTGGACGTAGCTCTGTGTACCTGTGCCATGCAGTGTTATGTGCTTTGTACAGAGCCCTGCTTTGTAGACACTTGTAAGGGTCCATAGAGAGACTCTGAAATGTGTTTCTCTTAAATTCTCAGGTGTTTTAAAATGCCCAAGACCTGCTAGTATATATGTTAAAAATGTGCTACAATAATTCTTTAAGCAGTTTCTTGGTGAATGAGTGAATCCAGAACTACAAAAATCCTTCAAAGAAATAAAACTAAAAAATCTTGAGCAGATGTAAATTTGATGCTCCCCGTGTATGTGAGAGAAATCTGGGGAGGGTAAGGATAGCCTCAGTGGTGCAGAAGGAAAAGGATTTGGGAAGGCTAGCAGCCATATATTCTAAACTTTTCCTGGAGTATTTGCATGTTGATGCTATTTCTCATTCCCTGCAAGGCCCATGTGTTCATGCAGATTTTCCTAGGAAGCATCCCTGCTGTGCTTTTGTAGTCTGGCTGGGGCTGTTATTTGCACCGAGGTTGAAAGGATGAATCAAGGACTGGAATATAAGAGAACAGAGAAGCTGTGCTAAGAAAACAGCACAGTGCTGGTGAACACTTTGAAGGTTATTTGGCAATCCAGTTTATCTCTGTCTCTTGGTATCAAGTTGTTCAAAAAGCTCATGTACTCATTCTAAGGCTAAAGAAAACACTTGTAGGATTTCAACAGTGGATGCCTGAGCTTTTCACTTGCTGGCAAAGCATGTCTGAAACTCAGGAGCGTTCCCTGAGGAATCTTCTGAGATAGATACTCAACTGCTGTGTGTCTGAAGCTACTGCTGGTTCCCTCAGACTCCCCAAGGTTGATTAAATATTTTCCTGGATTCTCATAGCACGGGTGAATTCTGTGAAGACACTGGGTCACTGAAGCATTCTTGCTTGATGACTCTAAAGTTTAGGTAGGGCTCAGTTGCTTTGCATTGAGCTCCAGTGCAAGTCTTTGCTCTGCATGATGGAGGTGGAGATTCTGCTCTAAGCACAGTCAGAAGTGCCTGTGTAACAATCTTTTTTCCCACAGGACTTGGACATTCTCTCAGGTAAGTTGTGAAAGACCCTGTGATTCGTTAAATGCAGTCTCCAAAGATAGAAAAATGTGCTCAAATTTCTGTAGTTCTTTCCTGGTGCCTCGACTGGCACTTCATTAAGCTTCCCTTTCTCCTAAAGGCATGCCCTGTGTTTCAGATCTTTGTGAGTTGTAGCAGGTTGCTACCCATGCTGTTCATCCCCCAGAAATCTTCAGCGATTCCATCCCCCCTTTTCTTCTTGCACAACCCCTGGAGGCCGAATTCTTAAAGCTTAGGGCCCTACTATCCTGGGTTCATTAAAATGTTAATGGCTTTTCTTGTTCTGTAGCTTCTTCTAGACAGGAGGGGCGATGCATAAAGTTTCTGTAGTTAATTTAATGCATGCTGATATTCAGGATTATGTATACTATGTTTGTATGCTGTGTTTTTGCAGAGGTGGTGCAATGCTTTTTAATATACCTCTCCTCCAAGAAGAGGGATTTTGTTTGCCTTTGATAAACATTAAATCCTCCAAACTCCACTGATGTGTTTTTGTCATGATACTGCATGTTCCTTAAAATGCCCTGAAGGTGTTAATTTAGCTGTTGTATTCTTATTGGAAAGAAATTTCTATCCTGGACACACTTTTTCTTAACAGATGTGCTGTGGAAGCCAGGTTTTTTGTTCCTAATGTCATACACCTTTCACAGCCATTGACAGATTGTCAGCAACTTGTTTCATTCAGCTCTGTTAGCATAAAAAGAAAATCACTGTGAGCTGGGATACCAGGCATTAGGCACTGGAGTGGCTTTCCTATTCTTCCCAGCTTTAGGAGTGGCATTTGAACTCTCCTGCTGTCCATCACTTTCTCTGATGCAGCCTGACCCCATTGCTTTTGTAGGAGAGGAGCTTCTTGACATGCTGTATTTACCTGTGAGTTGCTGTCTATAATCAAGGCTTGGCAGGCTTTTCTGCTGCTCCTCTTGCTTCCATTGAATGTGTGTACCGAGGACTTGGTCGTGCAGGCCCATAGCATTGGTAGTTGCTCTGTGCTGACAGTTTTGCACTGACTGTCTGTAGTGACTTTCCAGCTGGCAGCAGGTAAGGGGACTCAGATGGTGTGGTCCTCTGTGGAAGTGGTCTGTAATCTTGCAGTTTGGTGTTACGTCCAAGCCCCAAGACTCAAAACTATGGAAAAAGTGCAAGTGTGAGTACAATGGGAGAATTAATTTTTTTAATATATTATTGGTAGATTATTCTGGTTTTGTTTGCTGATTCAGCTCTCGGTGGAGCTGAGATCCATTACTTTGTGAACTGAGGAGTGATGAGTTTTGCTGTGGCATGAGGAAATCTGTATGTGGGCACATCTTGCTAAGCTGTATTTGGCTCTGCATGATGCTTGGTAGCAAAATCTCAACATAGTTCTTTACTATGATATCCAATAAGAATGATACTGTTTGTTTAATGTGTACGGTTCATATTTCATACCCACCATAGAGATGAATTCTAGCTGCATGATATATTAGTTGCTATCCATTTTTGTAGTTTCTGGTTAAACAGAGCTTATGATTGTATTGATAGTGTGGTTGTTCTGGACACAAGTCTTGTGACATCAGGATATTCTCATTTCAAAATCCTCTCTCCACACAGCTGCCATATGCTGTCATTTATATGAAAATAATTACAGATTTAACCAAAGATAAATATGCTACTTTAGGGTTAGTGTAACAGTAGAGATGGTTCTTCACAAGCATGTCAATAGTCCCTACACTGTGTGAGAAAAGCCTACATTACTGCTGTGCAAGGTCTCAGGAGGGCCCAAGACTTTGGAAGTCAGTCTCTAGAAGATCAGTATCCCAAGTGCTCCATGAGTCTTATTCTTAAGTTTTCCTTGCTTCCAAAATGGATCACAGTTGCAAAATTAGAAACCTATATTTTGTTTTGTCTTCAGCTCTCAGGGTACTTGGAGAACTCTAAACAGTGGTGTTTAACTGTTCTACTTCCAGCTGCAGGCGATTTGATACTTCTGTACTTTATTTGAAGTGTATATCCTTTTTAGCCACTTTACAACCTAACTGAAAGTCTCTCTAGAGGTCTTGGTCATCGTCAGGACACCACATGCATTGAGAGAGTTTATTCAAGAAGTTACTAGAGGGCCAGGTGACTAGGCAGAAGCTTTCCTGCAAAGTGTCCATCAGTCCATGCTGCTGAAGGGTGGTATAGAATCTTTGCTTTGCTCTCTGAGACTCAGCTCACTTGTTCGTATCAGTGGCTGCACATCACTGCATTCCCTTTTTAATTCAGCCATCTGCTCTCCAAGGTATACCTGTCATCTGTACTGTAGGATTACTTCCCTTCTGCCCACAAAGTGAGTAAGTGTTCCCCTTTTCCTCTCCCCCACTGAAAACAGGATAACCAGTATTTTTTCAAATTAGAAATTCTGACAGAGGAAAGGCTTGAACACTTATTTCAGTTCAGCCTGGGCTGGTGATCCAGCTATTTTACACTGAAGAGATAAGCTAAGTAGGGAGAGGCGCTTTTGAATCTTCTGACCTTGTCCTGCTGCCTCACAGGGACTCTACTCTCTTGTCTGGCAGCTGCTCCTGTTGTTTTGTGCTCTTGCTTGGGGTCTGGCTGTCCACCTCTGCTGCATTTCCACAGCATCTGAGCATAGACTTCATGAAAACCTCTTCTTCTCTGCCTGCCACCAGCTCCCTTAACATGAATGTGCTCATACAGGTCTGGTGGCAGACAGCAAAACCTAGAATGCTAAGAAATAGATGGGGATTGATGCTTTCTTGCTCAGTGGACAAGGGAAAAATGCCAAGACAGCAACCTGTGCTGGAAGGCAGTACAGTTGACAAATGCATCTATTTTGTTAACATATGCAGCTGCTGGATGTTGCTTGTTTGCCTTCTGAACTGATTTACGTCCAAGTGAGTGCTTACAGACAAACAAGAATTGCTCTCCTGCTCCTGCATGGACATGTCTTATCTGATACAATAAAGTATCCTGTGAATGCAGTTGCTGCAACCCTGGTGTGTACACCTGAAAGTGATGGAGCATCTACTAAAGACTATTGTGTTTTGTGTGGTGGTAGATAACTTCAGTCTGCATATGAACAGTGACTTGTTTTTGGTTTTGTGGGGATTTTGGGGATTTTTTTGGTGCTAATGAAAGCAAAGCAGACTTGGAGATAAGAGATTTTTTTTTTCTCTTTTAGATGGTTGCTTGCTAACAGTTGTGTTGCATGTTTGAGTTTTGATGTTTGGGGTGGGGTTTTTTCGACACGTCTAATTTCTTGTGACATACCTTTTCTTTGTATTATCTCCCATTTCTCCCTTGAGGTTAGTTTAGAATTTATACTTAAAAACATCATCACTTTAATGTCTTACACATGAAGTTTAAGGATCAATGTCCAAAGGAACATGTTAGGGAAGAAAGAAACACCTGCTGCAAATGACTTTTGGACTCGAGCTGTGCAGAGTGCCTCAGACGTGTAGAAATTCTTACTTGCTTTGAAGAAGTGATGTAAAAGTGAATCTGAATTTGATGTCAGTAGGTTGGAGGAAGAGGAGAGCTTTATATGCAGCAGGAGAGGTAAAGTAAGGAGAGAATTTACTGGACCATGTCCTTGCTCAGGGCTTCTCATCAAGGAGAAGGAAGAAGCAGTTAGTGCTGACTTTGATTGAGAAAGAGAAGATAAATGAAATCTCATGAGAAAATAATTTATTTAGATAACTCTAGAAGATGTGATTTTTAAATGGATTACAGAAAAGTGGATTTTTCCATCATGGCATGTTTTGCTAGATTTAGTGGATTTTTCTGTCATGGCATGTTTTGCTAGATTTAATTGTTCTTTCTGATGAGACTTTGCTAATGTACTTATGTGTGCATCTAGCAATAGTGTCTTCATACGAATTCAAGGGAAAGCTATGGAGATGACCAGGCCAAGCTGGAAGCAGAAACCTTAGGCCTGCCTCAAGTGTCAGCTACAGCGTTAAACATCAGACAGTGGCATATAGGAGTGGCATAAAATAAAAACTCAATTTTTTGGATAACCTAGATTAGAGATCATAAAATGGTAATCTGCAGACAAACATTGTTAGTTCTTGTATTCACAGATTTGCTTGGGTTTGAGTTTCTATTTTATTGAGAATGTAAGATGACATGACAGTGAAGTTGCTGAAGAATTAATCTGGAAGAAATCTGGAATGTCGCTGTTAAAACACTTAAAACACTTTTTCTCATCCACAGCTTCTTAGGTAGAATACTAGTTTTCACATTTTTTACCCTCTTGCTTCTCAGACTAAAAGTATTTAGTTCCTGTTATCCTTGAGATCCAAGGTGGAAATTCTTGTAAAAATATCTCTATTAACTCTTCTGTTTAGCTCTTGACTGGCTTGTATAAGTAAAAAGGTAGAATACGTAAATTTGTTGTCAAACCTGGGCTCTTCCACTTAATTCACCTGGAACTATTGTTTCCTTGTGATCTGGTCTTCCAGCTCTCCCCTCTCTCTCCCCCCCTTCTTTTTTCCTCCTGTTTCATATTTACAGCTCCTGATCTCTGTTCATGCTGCTGGCTGCAGCTGAGAAGGATAGTCTGTTGAATTACCACATGCTATCTGTTCAAAAACCCAGCTTGTTCTTATGTCCCTGCACAGTTTTCCTTCAAGTAATATATATGTATGCATGAAATGCTATTTTTTGAGGACTTTTTTTCCCTGGTGCACTTGTTGTTTTGAAAAGGAATGTTTCCAGAAGCAGTGAGGAGGAGAAATGAGACATGCCTCTTCAGTTTCTTGTTAATTATTCAGTAAGGGATTTACTTGAGAATATGCAACTTGTCCCTGTTTATGAATTTTCCTTAAAGCAGTAAAGACAGATGTTGAAAGAGCTTTATGTCTTGTATGTTGTATATCCTCAGCCTAAGAGCCTGAAGAGGAAAATGTTACAACCTGTTCAAGAACCACTTAATCTCAATTGACTTTGCAAGAGCCTCATGACTCCTGTCACTTTGTGCCCCAAAAATTGTAGCACTTCATTGAAAGAGGTTGATTACTTCTGACTTCAGGGCCAGTGGCAAAGCTTTGTGGTTTTAAGAAAAGGGAAACCTGTCTGGTCATTGGGAATGTCATGATATCAGTATGGAAATGGAGGGAGAGGATGAGTAACTTTCCTCCATCCCTTCCCCCTGCAGGATCAGACCCATGGGAGCTGTATTGGGCGGCTTTTGGGAGTGGAGAGAGATGTGGTGGGAACATCTGTGACACAGCAGCCTGCTCTGCTGGGCTTTCCAGGTGGAGAGCTCTTCAAAAAGACAAACAAATGCTTGCAACACAAATTTCCACTTGAAAGGTATTTGACAAAATGGGCAGTTTCCTTCCATGTTTGATAGGGGGAGGAGAGGTGGAGAGCAGGGCTGGAAAACTGAACTTTTCTAAGGGCAGGCTTTTCAGAGAACCCTCTGAGGAGGTGGCACAGAGGAACCTCCCTGGAAGTGACAAGAGAATCTTTAGGCTCTGAAATCACTTGAGTATTGGAGTGCTTAATGGTTCAATGGACCTTTTGTGTGTGTGGGTGTATGTGTAAATACCATAGTTGATAATGTATATTATATTTGTTAAAAGAGGAGGATGAAAAATAATCTGTGTATTGAATTGGATGGATGAGACCTGGTTTGCTGCTGGTGATCTCTTCTGAGGGATAATGCTGCATGGATTCACAGTCTTTGAGTCTAGAATGGGCTCCCTTGGGTATAAATTCAGTGTAAACTAATCAACTGCTGAATTACATTAATTAATTACTACTAGTCACTAAGCAGTTAAGGTGCTTAGTCTTATGTAAAAGTGCTGTATATACCTCTTGGTGGACTTTCCACTATGACCAGGTAAATCAGGTCTGTTCAGCTGACTTTGGCTGGGGTGTGTGCAGTGTGCCAGCTCCAGTGCTCCTAACACATGGTGCTCTGAGTTGCCTCCAGAGCTGGGACATATGACTGCATCCAGTAGTTGCTCTCTGAAAGACTCTTGAGCATGGTAAACTCTCCTTTAGGAATGTGGTGCATCTCTCATATCTGAGACTTCAGCAAAGTTCTTGCAAAAATACTTTTTACTTTTATTTGAGAGTCCCTGTTTGAGTAGCTCTGGTCTGGCAGGCCTGTCACGGCCTAGGACTTTCCTGGCCATTGCTCTTGTCATATTGATTAGTTGTTGGAAATTGTGTTCAATATTGCAGGATGTATAAAGGATGCTGGCAGTACTGTAGCCTTTTTATCAGTTTAAAAATCACTCTTCCAGCCATTAGAGGAAGAAAAGTGGGGAAATGTGGATTGAGTGTTGTAACTGTTGTAAAAATTTTCCCCGCAACCCGCCCCCCCCAAAAAAAGGGGAGTGGTGGGGAAGAAACGTTATCATCAAACAGAAGGATTTTTAGAAGTTATTTCATCATCTAGACAGTACAGAATTCCCTAGTGTCAAACTTACTTCTAAAGTTACTTGTACAGAGCTTGCTAAATTGTTAGCAAATTCTTGTGCAAACTGTAACAATAAACACCTGAAGAGGTGTTTTGAATGGAGAAGGGGACACATGCCCTCTTGTATACATGACTGCTGAGCTTCATTTTGATCCACTGCTGCTGCCACAACTTCTTTTCTGCTGTCAGTGTATCTGTACTGTCACACGTCACAGGGCTTATGTTTGGTTTATGGCTTTATTATTAGCAGTGCTGCACAATCTGCATGCCAGAACATCTGGGGCATTGTGTAAATGCAAAGCATTCATCAGAGTGTAGCATTAGAAGAATCCTAGATATTTAAGTAGGATTTGAGCTGGTTATCCAACAGTGGCAAGACAAGTTACTGTTGCTGATATCCATAGGGAAGTACATGGTAATGTCTGTAACAAAATCGAGTAGTCAACACTAATGGTGAAAGGTTCTTAATCCATCAAGAGACTCAAGGACTTCTTTATATATTTTAATATTCTCTGCTGTATTCCAGTTGATTATGTCAGTGGTTTTATTATGTACCATTATCTTCTCTGCTGCAATTACCACTCCATTTTTTTGTCTTATAGTAAAATGCACCTCTTTTTTTCTCTTCTGAATTCATTTATTCACTGCAATGTTACACTAGTCTTCACAAGTAGTGATAAAGTATCTTCTCATAACTTGTATTTTGCTTGAGAAATCTTTTTAAGGCACTTGGCAATGAAAATGAGTTATCTTTCAACCTTTTTGAATTCAGTAAAAGTATAATGATCCTCACTTCAGAGAGCTGCACTGACTTTTTGTCCATCCTTTGTTCAGGTAGGCAGAGGAGAGAAATGGATAGTGAAAAAGTATCAAGTGAGGGGGAGGAAAATGCACTTTACAGAATCAGAGAATGGGTAATATTGGAAAGGATCACAGTGAGTCATTGATCCAACCTCCCTGCAGGATTCCCAAGCAGGACTTTCCTAGACCACATTACACAGGATTGTGTCCAGCTGATTTTTGAATATCTCCAGGAAGAAGATTCCACAGCCTCTCTGGGCAATCTGTTTTAGTGCTTGGTCACCTGCACAGTAAAGATGTTTTTCCTTACGGTCAGGTGGAACTTCCCGTGCATCACTTTCCATCTGTTGCCTTTTGTCCTGTTGCTTGGTACCACCAAGAAGAGCCTGGAAACATTCTTGTGACACCCTTCTTTCCGATACTGATAGACATTGATGAGTTCCGATCTCAGTTGTCTCTTTTTGAGGTGAACAAGCCCATCTCCCTCAGCCTTTCTTTGTAAGAGGAGTGTTCCTATCCTTTAATCATCTTTGTTGCCCTCTGTTGGGCCTGTTTCAGGAGCTCCCTGTCTCCTGCTGGGGAGCCCAGCACAGCTCTCCAGGGGTGGACTTACAGCTCAGTGAGTTCTCTGACCACTTCACTGTCCATTCATTCAGTCTGCACATTCTGAGTTTGCCTACAAGGTTATTGTGGAAGACAGTGTCAAAAGCTTTGCTAAAGTCCAGAGAGACAATATTCATTGATTTCCCCTCATCCATCCAGATAGTTGTTTCATCATAGAAGGCAATAAATTTGATCAGGTGTGAATCCATATTCCTGATCACCTTCTTGTCATCCATTTGGAGGAACTGAGGTGCAGCTAGCAGGCCAGCAGTTCCTTGGGTCCTCCTTTTTGCTTTTTTTGTTGACTGGCCTGACATTTGCTTTTGTCCAGTCCTCAGACACTTCTCTTCATCCCCATGATCTTTCAGAGATGATCATGAGTGGCCTGGCTATGGTGTCTACCAGCTCCCTCAGCACACATGAATGTGTACCAACAGGGCCCATGAAGTCAAGGTGTTCCCTAACTCAGTCCCCCTTGACCATGGAAACATTGCTTTACCCTGGTCTCTGGGGTCAGAGATGGTGTGAAAAAAACCCACAAAAATGAAATTTCACTTGCTTTCTCTGTGTCTGTTTGCATTTCTTATTGAAGAGTTTTGCTCGTGTAGTGACTTCATGGTCTGGGAAAGCACATTTTATTTCCAGAGCAGATTCAGTAATTTGCAAATGCATCCAAACTATAAGCAGTGCCTATAGTGTGTTATTGCAAATGGTATCTTTTATTGGAGTAATTTTTTCTTAGCTTGGATTCTTGTTGGCTTTTACAGATGATGTCCAAGATTGTTATAACACAAAACGCATGTCAAAATAGTTTTGCTGAGAAGGTGTATTTTCTGGGTTTTGTAGTACATCATACAGAAGTACAAGAGAAAGTATTTGCAGTATGTCAGTAAAACTATATTTTGGTGGAGGAAATCAGTAGCATGATTAGTTTTAGAAACTACTGCATTGAGGATTTATCTTCTGCTTTATATGTTGCATTTTTATGTGTATATTTTTTTTCCCCAAACAAATTAGGATAGGTTTTTTTACTTCAGGGAAGAATAGTATGAAGACCAGATAGTGGGTGACACATTCATTACTTGCTGTTGGTTAGTCCAGTGTCAGTATTTGTTGTTGCTGTAATGCAAGATAAAAGTTACAGTGTCTATTTGACTAGATTTAGATGAGATTTTAGGGAGAAATTAACTGCTGTGAGGGTGGTGAGGCACTGGAACAGGTTGCCCAGAGAAGCTGTGGATGCCCCATTCCTCGAAGTCTTCAAGGCCGGGTTGGATGGGGCTTTCCACCTGGTCTAGTGGAAAGTGTCCCTGCCCATGGCAGGGGGTGGGACTAGGGGATGCTTTCCAACTCAAACCATTCTGTGATTTTGTTCTGAGTTGAAAAGCATTCAAAATAGATGTTTTTGGTGAAATTACCTGGCAAGAGTTGAACCTGGTGAGCAGGTACTTTACTCTTTTCCACGCTTCTTTCTCCATCACACCTCTTTTTGGGGAGAACATCTGAACAAAATATGTAGGTAGTCAATTCTGAGTTACTCAGCTAGGTAGGAAAAGAAAAAAAATTCCTTTTTTTTTCAATGTGTTTAGATCATATATGCCTGGTGAGGTCTGTGGAAACAGCTGAAAACTTTGGAACAGAATTCTGACCTTTACTTAAAAAATTGCTTTTTTAAAAAATATTACTTTCAGAAATAATCATAGAGATTAATTTTGACATTCAAGGAAGCCAGAATATTTGTTTAATTTTTGCTGGATCTCAGTGACAGTAAATAGGTACTTAATTAGAAGACTCACAGCCTATTTGTGAATATTCAATTTCCTCTAAGAGTGCCAGAAATTTTTTTTCTAAGACATACTTGACTTGAGTAGATAAATGTGCTGTATTGAAATTCCTTGAAAAAAACCCACCTGTTCTCATGTACAAATTCTCTCTGTTTACTTCCTGGCCATATGAAATGGTGTAGTAGCACTTACTTGTGACCTGTCAGTGTGAATATAATTTTTGAATTACTTGGCTATGGTGTAAAGGAGGATGTTTCTGCTCCATGGATGTATGTTACACGTGGAGAGACTTGCACATTCTCTTCTTCCTTCCCTATTTTCCTTTCCCATGTACTTTCTTCCACTACAGAATGTGGGCATGTATTGATCAGTTCACCAGAGGTTCAGATTATAATTGGCACTTTAGGACAGCCCTAGCACATGGGTTGTGTGATTGTTTTGATTGGAAGAGTCTGATAAAGATCAGTCCAGGGACAGGTGAGTAGTAGGAAGATGAACATGGAGTGCCAGGGGAAAGTAAGGTGTGAACAAAATGGGTCTGCTTCTATAGTTCTGTACTTGGACAGAGAGCAGTCTTGCATGTTGGAATGTCTTGAAAGATACCGAGATAACTCCTTGCAGTAGCGAGTTACTTACTGTCATTAAGCAATAATTTCAGTGCGGATGCAGTACAGTTGCTGACAATTTTTTCCTTTTTTTTTCTTCTGCAGATATCCCTGAAATACCCGAAAGCATCTCATTCTGCAGAGCACTACAGGTAGCAGATTTCAGTGGCAATCCACTGACTAGGTAACTTCACCTTCTTCTTAGTACATGACATACCAGAATTGCAATTTTGATGTAACAATTACAATTTTAAATAAACTCTTAAAAATTGTGACCTAGAGTCTGTGTAATATTGCCAACAGTGTTTGTCTGTGGCAGGGTCTGCAGCAAAAGTTCAGATTTAACAAGTGATGTGCATCTTTCTTTGGGTGGGGATGAAATTTGTTAGCCAACAGAAAAATCTGATATGGTAAATCTGATTGTCTATAAAATGTTTTTCATTCCTTTTCTTAAATGCATAGGAAAACCATGTTCATACTTGGGAAAGGTACAGCAATGGTTAGAGTGAATTAATTGGCACAAACCCAGGTGCCTGATGATTTGGAATAGACTTTAGATCAGCTGCTGCAGATAATGGCTTTTACTAATGATTAAAGCTTGGGCTAGCATTTCATCACCCTGCCGTCAATTGGGACACAGTGACATGCAGTAACATGAGGCAGAAGTGCACTGTGTTTGTCCGTGGCTGCTGCCAGCCTGTGCTCTGATGAGCTGAGGTTTGGAGGTTATGCACACTTTAAGTATGGAAGAGGAGTTTTGTTTGCATTTCTCAGTTTGATTTGCCGAAGAATTTGAAATTTGTCTAGTGAAGTGAGGGTGGAGATGGCAAGGAAGAGGTGATTTGCTAGTCAAAGCCTTTGAATACTCTTTGGAGCATTATTTTTTTAACCAGCCATTGCCACGGAGCTCCTTTGTGATGCTGAGCAAGTCACATAAGCCAGAGTGTTCACAGTGGGTGCTCACTGACCTGCTTTGCTTTGTACTGAGATAGGCAGATACTTGCAGGGTTAGCTGGCTGGCTGGGCTGCTGCAGTGCTAACAAACAGGAGTCTGTAAGAGCTTAAGCAGCTCCAGTGGTTTTGCAAGACTGCTTCTCCCACGTGGGCAGCTGAGATACTTCAGAAGTGTGCTTTGAATATTGCCCATAGTGCCTCCTAAGTTCTCTGGAAGTCACATCGCTGAGCATTAAAGGAACACTTGTGATCTTAATCCCTGTGGCACTGTAGCCTATTTATATAGTGAAGATAATAATACCACAAAAATCCGGCAAAGCAAACTGAGGCTGAACTGATGTTTAGATACACAAGTGGTGAGGGTCACTGAGCAGCTTTTTTCCAGGCATCAGTTGCAGTGTATAAAGCTCAGATCTGCATCTTGTGGTATTGAAATCGAAAGTGTCAGTAGTGGTATTCTAGTTATCCTTCTTCATTCTGTGTGCTCAATAAAGCCTGAGTAATGTGTTTCCTTAAACAGTACCTGTAATGCACAGCTACAGCATCGTGAAATTCACAAGAGTTTTTCAGTGGTGTTGAAATAGATATCATAACTCTGTGTTGATAATTTAAGGGAATTCTAAAAATTCTTGATAAAGTGGCTCCGAAGAGTGTGCATGTCCTGGAAAACATCACTCCAAGGAGTTTAATAAGTTAGAAAGCACAGATTCCAGGAACTGTTTACATATGGTTGCCAGGTATTTCTGTGATGTGATCCAGAATTTCAGTTTCACCTATACAATAGCATGTAAGTTTTTGCATTGATTTGCCCAGGCAAAGTGGGAAAGTCAAATACTTATTTTTGTGTAATATTCTGGAACTTTTTTTTTGGCCATTGATTCTTGTCCTTACTTCCTCTAAGCTTAAAAGCCGGTTGGAGATCTTTGCAATCAATGTCCTGCCACTAATACAGTATGTTGCCTCATTGTCAAACTTAAATCGCTGATGAAACTGAGCATTAAAGGTGGCTCGCAGACCATTTTTCTGGCTATTTTCAGGTTGTTTCAGGTTTATATATTATTTATATCAGCAAAAAGTCAATGCATTTATTTATAGATATTTATACACATGTATAGATTTATTATAGCTATGGAAGTCTACTGCCTGCTGTAGAGAGAATAGAATAATTCTAGTTGAAAGGGACCTACAATAATTATTGAGTCCAACTACCTGTTAACATCAAGGCTGAGCAGAAGACAATCAAACCATTTAACTACACTCTTAAACCTGTTAGAGTCTAAATGGCAATGAGTGGTTCCAGAGGAGCTCACATTTTGAAGATACTGAGCATCTTCTGTTAATAAGGTCCAAAATATGGAGCAGTGCAGTACAGAATTGATCACATGAAAGCTCCCTCTTGCCCCACACTGTAATTTGCCTTTTCCTTTCTCCTCATCCCCCTGTGCATATATGCCTATTGGTGTGTCTCCATTTGGCAAGTTGCCTGCAGGTCATACCGTGTGCCTTGAGCTGGGTGATGGGGAGAGCAGGAACCAAGCCAAATGTTCCAGCTTGATTTTAGATTGCATGCCCTGGGGGTCAAGCAGAAGTTGAGTGGCTGGGCCAGAGGCTTCTACTTCTTTACTTAATTGGCCCCTTTACCTGATCCTGTCTCTTGTGAACTGCAAATTGAGCTGCTTGGTATTGCCAGTGAGCAGCAAGTGGCACAGGAGCCCCTCAGTGTGGGGGAAGGGGGACCTACGCCTTGCAGAAGACCAGCTGGGTGATGGACCTAAAGGCTTTGGGAACTTTGGAAGTGTTCTGCATATGACTGCATTTTATAGTGTAAGAAGGGGGGATTAACATGCTGTTGTGTTGTGAACCAGTAAATGTGAAATGCTGTAACAGCAGAACATTGTCTTTATAGTGAACAGCATGTTTCTTCAAAAAAACAGCAATTGAAGAGCAGCCTAGCAGCTGATAGAGAATGGCCATGCTATAAGCGTGTGTGTAACTAGAGCCTGAATAAGAATAAAATTTAATCATTTCTCCATTTGGTTATACAGGAAAATATTAGTAAAGAAGTTTGTGGGTTTGTTTTTTTTTTAAGGTGTTTGATTTTATTTTTCACTTTTGTGAAAATGCTTAAAATGTTCTCAAGCCCTATAGTGTTTTGAAGTTACAGATTGGGTGCAGGGACGAGAGTGGTATATCACCTGTTCTTTGACACAGAATAAACTTTAAAGTCCCTAAATCATGGGTGTTTTTTATGATCCTTAGAATTTTCTGAGTCATGCTAGAATCTGGGCTTTCCTCCCTCTGTGCGTATTTGCTAAATAGTCTTGCTCACATGAAAGAGAGTACTTCTGGAAGTCCTTGATTTGAATTAATATCTCCATAGGTTGCCTGAAAGCTTTCCTGAATTGCAGAATCTGACGTGTCTTTCAGTAAATGACATCTCTCTGCAAGCACTACCTGAAAACATTGGGAAGTAAGTTCTTGTACTTTATTACTTTTTAAATTTATTTTTTTCTTTATCGTTACATTTCTTGTATAAATTACTCACATAATTGTATCTAATGCACCTGTAAAATTATTTACAGGTCTACCCTTACTTTTTCTGTTCATTAAAGTTGGAGGGATCTGTTTAAAAAAACCCTAAAACATGGCATTTCCACTTGACATTTCACTTGACATCTGCAGGTTAATGAAGAACCTAACTTGTGTATGTGTATAGTTCAACTCAGTTCTTTAGGATTTAAAATAATTCGGAATTTTAGGTGCAAAATTAATTCAGTGTTTCGTCATGCCGATCTGACCTTTTGCTTTCCTAAGTAGACCATTGATCCATTGATTATGTCAGATGGCTTGCAGCTTAGCTCAAAACCAGGCATTTGCTGGCACAAGAACAGATGGGTAAAAGCTGGCTGTGATCAGGATAGAAATTCAGGAGCTTCCTAACTAGCTATGGGAGCAGCCTGGTTTTGAAAAAAAAACTTCAGCGGGAGCTGTGGAGATGAAAACTCATGGAACAGCACTTAAGATAAAATTTTATAAGTTTTATTTAAAATGTTTGTTTACTCTGGAAGATAGATCAGTGTTGCAAGGACAGACTTTCTAAGTGGAAACATGTGGAAAGTGAACAATGTTTTTGTGTCTCCTTTTGACTGAAATAAACATCCACACTTGCAGATGGGAAATCTCTTTCCCCTTAGTGGAGAGAAGGGTGTCTCTTCCAGTTTGAAGGAGAAGTAGTAGTTCCATGTCTCCTCACTTAAATTTATGAAAATGACTGTGCTGATTCAGCTCAAAGGCTCATCTAGCCCAGCTTCCTTCTGCTGTTGGTGTAAGTAGATGCCTAGTGAGGATTTAGAAGAACAGTGTGTGTGGTGTGTGTGATGACTCTTTTTTCCATCCCCTGGCTGTTTCTGGTGCAGAGGATTTCCTGAGCTTTGGATTTTGGTTTGTCTAATTGATAGCCCATAATGAATCACTCTTTTGTATACTTCTCCAGTTTCTCCTTGAGCATATGTAGACATCTTTAGTATTCTCCCCTGGCAAATTGCTGCACACAACTATTACCCATTTTACTGGTTTGTTGTTAGTTCAGTAAAATATAGATGTTTCCAAACAGAGGAGTCCTGCAGAAAGGATCTTAATCATTAGAGCTCCTGCCATGTAGTCAAGTTCAGACTGGCATTACTTTAGCCACTTCCCATGGATATGAAAGCTCTCAGCTGGCACCACACCAGCTGCAACAGAAGTGGAAAATATCTTTTGAAACCTCCCGCAAGCACTAACAGGTACAGATAGTGTGTGCACAGTGACTAGGGCAGAATCTTACCTAAAAATTGCATGGGCCAGGACTCTTGTGATATTCTTCCTTCGCTGTAAAAGTTCACAAAAATTTTCATGCAGCTTTTTCTGCACTGGCAGCTAAGAAAAGGCCTGTTCAGGCGTTGCATTTACTGAAAATCAAGGCCAGAAATTTGAGATCCTGCCTGATTCTGAAAATAAATGCAAGAAACCTGACAGGCATTATTCCCAAAAGCATGGTGTGGACTGCTGCCTTGCAGACAGTAGCTGCAGGAAGGTTGGCTTCCCTGAGAGCTCACTGGCTGTGGTGGCTCTGGCTTCTTGCTTGTTCTGCCTCTCATTTGGTAGTGTGAGTGGTGATAGCCTCTGTTTTGGAGCAGATGACTGGAAACAAGTGTGGATAAAATGGAGATACCAGAATTTGTAGAGATGTTGATATGTGGAGCTGTGCAAGAAAGAAAGGTAAAAATTTGCTTCATACTGATCCTAAGCAGTTCATGGAAATGCTGTGATACTGCTTCAGCGTGAGCTCTTGCAGAAAGGAGCAATGGAACCTATCCTCTTTTAAAGTATCTGATCCTTGATATTGAAACTAAAAATCTGGGATTCTGACTTGCATCAGGAAGAGCCACAAGCCTGTCCTGGTTGACTTGGTGAGTTCTCCTGGAGGGATAGACTTTTATTCAAGTCTGACAGGCCTGCTTTGATCTGAGAAGTGTTCCCACATTAGCTGTTTAGAATATGAATATTGTATTTTACAGAAACATTTTAATCTCATTAGTAGAAATTTTTATTACCAGGTTTATAGTTAAAGAAGCAGAGACAGATGTGTGGGGCTCTTGTTTTTGCCTCATCAGGTATTCAGAATAGGTGGGAATATGTTGGAAAGTCAACAGGAAGCTTGGACTGAAAATGCATAGTTTCTGACTCAGAAGAAGGATAATGTTAAATGAGGGAAACTCATGGGCTGTTCACCCAAAATGTAACTGTTCCTGAACTCTGGTGAGGAATGTCCAACAGAGAGAGCCTATCTATTTCCAACTTAAAATTATTGGGAGGTCTTGTAGTGAACTGGAACTGCAACCTGAAATTCTTATGGATCACTTCTGAGAGTGAATTTTACTGGTTTTTTAGCATTAGGTTTATAAGTAAGATTTTTTTTTTTCAACCTGGCTACCAACGAGTGCAACTTTCCTATTTTAGTTGACAAAATTTTCATCATTTACTGCAAGTGAATTTGATGGTGCTGCCAATCACTTTGTATTTGGTAAAAGCAGTGAAATGTTCTGTGGCTTTTCCAAAGGTAAAACCGAAAAACTTGTACTTGTTGTTCCCTCCTTTATTCTTTTTCATCTGCTGGGACCCCATTCCCCCAATGCTGCAAATTGAAAAGTAATGCTAATTTTGTTTTTCTGGCTGAACAGACTAAGTAAGACTCTAAAAGGTGTTTGGATATGTTTGCAAATGCCTTATTGGAGTGTTTCAGTATGCTTTGGATAATAATGCATGTTGTTATTTGATGGAATAGGTTGGACCAATGTACTCTGTATGAGATCTGCCAAATAGTGAGCAAACAAATATATACTGGTATTTATTCTACTATACTTGGACTTGTTTGGGGAAAAATTTGAAGTCCCTGTGCTTGCTGTAGGTCTTCTGGCCACTAGAGTATGTGGAAACTTGGGGAAGTGCATCCTAATTGTTTACAGTCTTATAGTGCTGTCTAGGAAACTGCCCAGTACAGCCAGTGAAATCTCTAACTTGTCTTTGTGTAGGACAGGGATCACTATGTACTTAGCATCTCTTTTTGGTTGTTGGTGTTTTTTTTTTTTAGCTACCTACTTATAATTTTGTGGTGATGGAAATTTGCCTTACTGTCTTAAATGTGGAAAGCAGCAAAAGCAATGGCAAATCTTTTACAAACAGCAGTACTTTAATGTTAGTAAGAAAGTTTTTACTAATGGCAGATAAAAGACTTGAACTGCCTTGCGGTGAACCCTTAGTAGAAGTGTGTCTTCCTTGTGAATTCAGATATCCAGTCTGTTTTTCCCATGGTCTGATGTATGAGTGCCAGAGTTTAGCTTCACTGTCCCAGGCCAGTGTCTGAACTTGTTCAGACTACTGATACGTAGAGTTCCATCAGTACTTTTACTGTGCTGTTATGCATTCTTCTGCAGAGATCTTTTATATTTTTATTTTCCTTTGTATTGCCAAGAGGAGTATTTATAAGTATTTTCAGCTGGATGTTTGAAGAGCGTAGGCAAGGCCTTCCTTGAACCTTTTGTCTTGCTTATGCATAGCCATGCTCTGAGTATGTCAACTTTTCTTATTCTGTGTGACCACTTCAGTAGGCTTTTCTGGTGCTGTTACGTGTGCTGTTTTTTCTTGCTGGATTAAACCTACTTCTTTTAAGCTCATGTATTGTTTGAGGCCATTTTAGAAAGATGTGTGACAAACACAGGACTGGATAACAGACTAGACGTCCTAATATTACCAGTGGTGCTTTTTGTGTTTCTCTGTGATTTGCATTCTCTTAACAAGTGGTTTGGTTGCTATCTAGAGTAAAACAGTGAATGCTAATGCATGTGATACTTAAGCTGATAATTAGGTGGGTGCAGCTTGGAGCAGGACTTGTCCTGTGGGCTAGTTGAACTATTTGGAGAAACAAGTTACACCATTTAAGCTGTGAGTAGGAGTGTCTTTTACAGCCTTTCTCAGTCTAATGAGAGCAAGTCTAATTTCCTTGCCTATTCTGCAGGGCCGTCTGTGTCTAGAGCTGCCCAACAAGCAGGCATAACCCGTTCCTCCTAGCGTGGGTAACATTTAGGAATTTCCCCTTGCTTCTACGTTTATTTTTTTTCAAAACTTCCTTATTCACATAGCACCCAAAACACAGGCCATGACTTTTTCCTGAAATTGAAAAATCAGAGTGTTTGTATGTAAGGATATTTGAATAAATTGGGATGTTTGTGAGACTTCCCAGGGCATGAATATCCTAATGCCCAGCACCTTGTCCATATGTGTTCATTCTGTAGCATTGGCTTCTGACCACTGTAATACTTACCCATAAGGATTGATGATTTTAGAGATCTGCACAGTGGTCTTACAGCTTAATGTCTAGAAAGAGAAGAGAGATTGTGTCAGCTTTGTGTGTTTATTATTTATTCGTGGTTCCTAGGCTTGACTAAAATCCAGGTACCTTCTTTGGAAAGCCTTTTATGTGTCTCTGATGTTTAATCTAGCATTGGACTTTTAGAGCAGTGCTTCGAGAGGAATTGGCCTTAGCTGAAAGAAGTCCTTTTAGCATGAAATGTGTATTTGAAAAAAACAGTTATCTGTCCCATTCTGTAGGGGTGGCAAAATCAACTGAATTCTTAAATGGCTGAAGCAAAGGGCAGAGCTTCACTAGTGTGCTTTAAATTATGATTTTTGACCTGCTGCCCATTGGCATACCAGGCACCTAACTCATACCCAGTTTTTAGCTTTTACCATTTTTTCAGCAGTCTTGTCTGTGCCTGACAAAGATAAAGATTACCAGATTAGTTTTTTTTTTTTGGATGCTAAGCTTTAAAGTAAGAGATTATTCATGACTGGCAGGTAGGGTATTTTGAAAGTTCCCTACATGGCAGATGAAGAAAGCTTTCTTCTGCCATATGCAATCTTTATTCCTCTCGTAAAAGTACAGATGGTCTCCTACTTGGAAATGATTTCAAAATCCTGAGGATTCAACAAAAGTTCACAGAAGTATAATAATTTATAGTATCCCCATAATTCACAGTTTCCCCCTCCCCCCCCCCCCCTTTTTTTTTTTTAAGACAACTGCACAGTCTGTGATGCAAGAAAGTAGCACAGCTTTATTTTAGCTTCAGAAACTTTTGATATGGGGAGGGATGAATTTCTTTAGATGTGAAGGATATTCTGATGCTGATGACTGATGAGTCTGGTTTACCCCCAAGCTGCAAGCAGGCTGAATGGATCTGTGGAACCTTACTACTGAAAGGGAATTACCAGGTAAGCAGAGATATTTTCCTCTTAACATTTGCAGCTGGCAGGTAGAATGCTGAAATGGGCATTTCATTATGAAAGTGAACATAATGAAAAGAACAGAACAAATGATGCTGTGCTTAGAAGCATTGTTTTACAGAAAGATTTGTTACAAGCATGCTTTTCAACAGTCATGGAACCACAAATACCCAGAGATTTTGTGTTAATCACTGAGGGTGATGGTTTTGCATATATATGTTTAATTCTAGAGGTTTCAAAGTTTTCAGCAGTTTCTGAAACAGAATCTCTAATGCTCATCATGGAAGAAGTAGCCAGAGAATAAAAGATTTTCAGAGGCAGGGGCAACCTGCTCAATACAGATGGTCCAGAAGCAGATCAGAATGGCACACTAATCCTTGGCATGGATTCCTGGGCCAGTCCGTGACTGTGTTTTTCTTAGCGTCTGCCTGGATGTTTCAAGTGCAGATGATGCATCTGGTAGCATCACATGGAACGGAAAACGTTCTTAAAATTGTGTGGAACAAGACAATTTAATTCTCTTTTCAGGTTTAGCATAATAATGTCTCGTTAAGATAGAGTCTTACATGATACAACAGAAGTGATGGGGAAGCTTGTCTCACAAATACAGAGAAGGAGGACTATATGTAGGTGGTGTGGCTAGGCTGATATAAATAGTATTAAAAACTCCTACTGTGGCTTAATTGCATTTAGCATGGCAAGAAATATTTACAGAGTTTGAGTAGGTAGAGCATTCAATGTTAATCACAGCTGGTTGGTAAATGGCAAAACTGAATGTTACGAACTCAGAAGTTTATTTCAGGAACACTAGAAATGTAATAGTGCATTACAGTGCCATCTGGCCTTTAAATAAGAGGTGTTGCATCCTGTATGTTACACAAAAAAAGATATGTAACATATATTTAGCAGTATTTTTTTAAAGTGAAATAATTCCGTTTTTATTGAAGTTGTTGAAGATTGATGTTGCATGGGTGGAACAGAAGATATTTTAAAAATGAAATTTTGTTGTAATAGTGAATTGGCTTAGCTTTCCCAATTCATATCAGTAGTCTTGATAAGCAAATAAGACCGACTTGGACTATCTCTGTAACACGTTTAGGGAATTCCTTGGCCATAAAATGTAGAACTTTATTTATAAAATTTGAATGTGACTTGTACTACTGGCCATCTATTGAGGCTTTCCCTCAGTTAGTGACTGATAACATAATGACTTTTTATCCTGTTTTTACATGTGGAAGATATGTAGCTTTTTATGAGCCAATTAATGTTATTGACAATTCAGTTCAAGTAACTGACTATGCAGATGTACTTTATCTGACTTCCAGTGTCATTGCTGTTTAAGTCTGGGATGGCAGAATTACCAACTTCACTGTTTTGTCCCTATTTAAAATCAGTCTTTGGAAGGAGTATTTCCTCGCCCTAATTTGTGTCCAATTCTCCCGCTCTGTAGAAAATTACAAATGTTAAGAACATAATCCCTAATTTCAGATATTGTTACAAGAATTACTGCTAGAATGCTGTTCTGCTTATCAAACTCTAGAAGTGGACTGCTAAGGAAGGCCTCATGCCTTTCCCCTGAATGTTATACACTGAAACTTGAGAGGAAAGAATAATGTTTAATTACATTAAGTTACATGCTGTTACATGTTAAGTTACATGAAGTTACTTTGCCTCCAAAAAGGAGGAGGAGGAGAAAAGCTTTCAAAGATATTTCTGGAAGAATGACCTTTAACAATACTGGTGAGACAAAATAACAATTAATCAAAACCAAATCTAGTTGCTTTTCCAGCTGCTCTTGTATTCTGAGGTAGAACCACTGGACTTCATGAATGTGAAGATCAGTTTGTTTTGAAATAAGGAAGTGCTCTCAATTAGGAAATTAATACTTCCTGTAATTTCTAGCTCATGTAAGAATTTCTGGCATTCAGTGCCTAAGAATTTGCATAAATCACTCTCCCCTGTTGCATGGTGTGGGCAGAAGGTCTCTTTTTCAATTCTGTCAGATTAGTTTTACGAAAGTTCATCAGTGCTCTTTTTTATCATTCACATTGTAAAACAAGTTGCTATGAGTAAAAGGTAACCAAGGCAGAACTACTGTACTATTTGTAGGTTACCATATAATGGATATGATTTCCAAGGTTCTTTCATGGTAACTTTGGGTAATTTTATGCCAGCATTATGCAATAATTGGAAGCAAAATAGGCATGTGGTATTGAACCTTTTACAAAAGGTGAGTAAAGTGCATGCCTGGAGCATATAGACCACCAACTACATGGTTATGTGTTAAGAGACTCATAGTAATTTCTGGAAGCATAATTCTTCCTTATGCGGCTGATGCTGTTTTTGTTGCCTTGGAAATGTCATTACACCAAAAATTCACATGGGGCTGGTTGTTCAGACACAGGGAACATAGGTTGCTGGCAGGTATACTAACTGGCTGAAATAAGGCAGACTCAGGGAAGAACTGAAGTGGTAATTAACTCTAGAAGAGGGTGCATGCTACAGGAGCTCTTGAAACAATCCAGCTTCAAGCACCTAATTTAATAGGATGGGTTGGGTTGGTTGGAAGGGACTTTCAAAAAACATCTAATCCAACCCCTCTATTGTGGGCAGAAACATCTTTCATTAGATATGGTTGCTCAAAGCCCTGTTCTATCTATGAGTTTGGCTTCTAGGGAAGAGGCATCTGCATCTTCTGTGAGTGTCCTGTTACAATGGATCACTGCCCTCATTGTAAAATATTTCTTCTCCAGACTGAAAAATGCCAGCTCTCTGAGCCTGTCCTCCCAGGATAGGTGCTCCTTCTCATCATTTTTGTGGCCCTCCTCTGGACGTGCTCCAGCAGGACTGTGCCTTTCCTGTGCTGGGGCCCCTGGAGCTGGATGCAGTGCTCCAGGCGGGGTCTCACCAGTGCAGAACAGAATCACTTCCCTCAACCTGCTGGCCACACTTTTTTTATGCAGACCAGGATGATGTGGTTGATGTAGCCTTGGAAGTTTGGACACTTGGTCTTTTCAGGGTCTGTGTGCGGCTGAGGAAACAGTCAAGAGAGGAGAAGACAAAGGGGTTTTTTTGGGTGTAACTTGGAACAGAAGCCTATCCCAAAGGTATATGCTGTACCTTGAAGTACTTAGAGTCTGAGTAAGTGGTATTTTGAAAGCTGGCTAGTTACTGATTAACTCTGTCATTTTCTTGGGGAATAAAAGCTGCTAAACATCAGGTTCTCAGTGCATTGTTGATCTGCAGCTAGAAGCCTTGTGGGATGGGTGTAGCTTACTAGGATCCTGTCACGTGAGTGCATAGTCATCTAACTGATGTGCCCTGGGGCAAGGTCATGCATGTTACTGGTAGTTTTATTTGGCCAGTGGGAATGGGCTGTAATATATTTAAATAGGGCTAGTTTTATGCATTTTTATGTCATTGTCAGAGTACCACAGTTACCTTATCTCTTGGAAGACCCTTGAATAGACAGAAAAACCGTTTTCCTTTTCTGCACAAAAAAAAGGACAGCAAATTGCCTAGCTTAGACTCCTTTCCTTCCCAGTTTAGTGTCATGATGAATGTTTCAAAGTGTATGTGCTGTATACCCAGGTAGGGTGTCTAAGTACCCGTAATCTTCAGATACTGGCCCAGTGAACTGAAGTCCTTTGGAACTGGTGCACTAGTCAAAATATGGACTTAATCTCTCATTTCTGTGGGATGCATCCTTGGGCTGTGTTCTGGAGTAATTGCTGCTGCTGCATAAAAAGTGTGATACCAGACCATATTCAGAATCTGTACTGTGTTCTCACCTTACCTATCTTTATTGTGCAGGACCTTCTCTTATTCTGTATCAATATGGGGGCTATGCCTATTGTCCTCTCTTCCCCTTCTTTTTGCAGTTTTTACAAATGTGAAGAAAAATGACATTTGGGATTTTATGTTCCCCTAACCAGCTGAAACTTACTGGGAGGGGTGCAGATCAGGCCATGGATTTCTGCAGGTGCTTTAGACCTTGATCTCTTCCAGCTTTGCTTCCTTATTTCCCAAAGCCTGTACACTGGTCTTGCTGGCTCAGCTGTGTGCTGCTTTTGACATAAGGTCAGAAACTATAGCTTCTGTTACTCAAGAGAAGGGCATTGTTCAGTTTTTATTGACTGAGCATCTTTACCTTTTGCATCAGTTCTTTTTGTCATCTGTCTTTGTTTTCTCCTAGCTTTCCCCACGTTTCTCTTTCTACTTCTATAATTTTAGCTTTTTTTTTTTTTTTCTTCCCACAAGGAAATAGCATATGTCTTATCATGAAACCTTTGCTGGTCTCTGCCAAGGGCTTGGAGCTCCTAGTCTTTTTGCAGAGACTGTGATAGAAATGGTGTGTGCTGTTTTGGCTATTGTTACACTTAAAGCTGACTTTCTGTCCCCATGGATATAGGAATATGCTGCAACTGTCCCTCAAGGTAAAAGTTCTAGGATAAACTCATATCAGTTTTGTATTTTATAACTTCAAAAAATAAAGTACATTTAATGTGTGCTGTACACTGAAAATGTAATTTCATCCAGAGTAACTACGGAACATCTGTCTTTTTTTTTCCTTTTTTTTTTAACTTCAGTGATGTTTTTTTAACCTGTTGCAGTGAATCTCTGTTGTTTAGAGAGTCATCTGTCTGTGAAAAGGTTGTTTTGTGGAACATGGTGGTGCTGATAATCTCGTAATCAATCCAAACTGACTTGCTTTGGAAGAAAAAGAACAACAGGCTTTGTTTCTGGTTTTAGCAGATGATTCTAGTCTAACCTTTGTTTTAGAGTAGACTGCTGCAGTTGATGAGGGAATATTTGTGTTATTCCCTATCTGTAGATTGTGTTGAATTGCGCATTTCTCTTTCACAACCTGACAGGAATGATCAGGAAAGACACTTCCAGCCTTTTTTGTCTACTTTGTTGCTATTAGTTTTGTTCTCAGTTATTGATTTCTCGTTCTCTTCATTCTTCTGGCTCACACAATGAATACCAATATCTACAATTACTGTAGGTAGAGTGCTGAACAAGTATATCTGGTTTATACTGAAACTGACATTTTTAGCCGTGTTGTACCTTTAAATTCAACTTGGTTCCACCCTTACACCAGAAATTGTCTGGAATGCTGAGATGGAAAACTTGTAATTATTTAACTTCATCCTCTGCCTGGTTTGTATGTTTTCTTGTGCTCAGTAATTTCACACATATGCTCAGTGTTTGAGATCTGTGTGGTAGCATTTGTAAGGAGAATTATTACAATATTAATGCTTTTTACAAGCTGTGGTGAAATAGTATCTTCTGCTAGTGGGGTTTTTTTTGTATATTTGTTTCTGTTGTTTTTAAGACTTTTTTTTTTCTTTTTCTCTCTTTTCTCTTTTTGCTGTTGTTGTTTTGTTTTTTCTCTCTGCTTTAGAATATGAATTACATGTGCTTGAGCATTTTCTGTTGGATTTTTTGGGGTAGAGTAAGGACTGTTTGTTGGAAAGCAGCCTGCAATGCTCTGTGGTGCGTTTGCATTTCTAAATGCAGTTGTTGAACAGCCGCTGATGGATTTGTCTTTAGTCTGAACAAATTAGATTGCTGTTGCCTTTGTGTTTTATGGTAACTTCCCATGACTGATTTTTCTCTACAAGATGGAGATTAGAAGTAGGGGAAGATTCTGAAATCAATAAGGTATGGCTGGCTTTAGTTCTTTTCAGGGACTTTAGAAGTACTGGACTGACAGTTAACCTGTAAAATTAAGGGCATAGGGAATAAAGAAATTATTTCATTTAGTATATTGTGAAAAACAGCTATTTGTGGCTGAGAAGAGGAAGGATTGCACTTTCTGGACAGTGCTACTAAATCAGAAAAGATACTTGAAAAATAACAAGCCATATAGATTTTTTCTTGTAAAAGACTTAAAATTCCATTTCTTAACAAAACTTAAAATCAGAAAAATGTTAGTACATCCACAATTTGTTAAGAACCTGTTGGTAAATGTAAGGACTAGCGATACCTCTGCTTTTTAATGTATTGGAGGTTAGTGCTTCAGTACATCAGCATGTCTTTTATATGATACTGTTGTATATGATAGCTGTCACATTTTAGGTTGCAGCACATAGGTTTGCTGGAGCCATTTCTGTAACTAGTCAAGATTTAAAAATAAGTCACAGATTTCCTTTTGTTTTCTGACCTTCTATTAAATGGATCCATCTTAAACACAGTATTTCATTCTAATGATGCAGCTTTGCTGGTTTAAATTTCTTAGACTTAGGTCTATATATTGGTGGGAAGCCTAATTTTGCTTATTGGGGTCTGCTTATATTGGATTTGGACTCAAGACCTTGGAAGAAGTAGAAGGGATAAAGGAGTGTGGGGCAGTATCTTTTCTTTTGTTCCAGGGTAGAGTTAGGGTTGTGAACATGCTGTGGATGAGAACAGCTGTAAAATAAATAAAGCATTTCTCCCTCAGAAAGCTGTGTCCTTAGAGATGAAAACATCATCTGGCAGGTAGCTGGCTCCCACAAGAAGAGAACCTAGGCTGGGACTGTGGTGGGCCACAGTGACTCTGCAAAGATGCTCACAAGGTTCACACAAGGTCGTGGCTGCCAGTGAGTGCTCACAGTGCTGCAGCACAGCTGCCTTCCTTGCACCTTCTTGGTAGCTCTGCTGGCCCAGGTGTTTAAGGGGATTTATTCCGTGTTGGATTGAGGATCTATGTTACTCTCCTTGCTGGATTATTTTTAAGCAGGATCAATTTCCTGAGCTGATGGCCTGCCCCAGTCTCATGATATGATGAGGCTGGTTAAGATGATGGTTCCCAGGTTCTTGGCGTTGAATGTGCTTTTCTGACAAAGATTTCTGTTCAGCCACAGCCAAAGTGGTGTCTGAGGTAAGAAAAGAAATTAAGAGATTGCACCATTTTACTCATCAACGCTTCAATGTGATGGAGAGGGAGCTAAGTAGATGTGGGGTGATGTGTAAACACAAGATTACAAGGCAGCTTGGAGGTGTGCACATCCCTTTTGTATTCTCTTGATAAGAATGAATCACGGACCTCACCTAATTGAAGCTTGAAGAGAAAGTGGAACATTCAGAGGAAGGTTGAAATAGGTTTCTAGAAAAACCTGTAAACATGAACATAATGGCAGTCTGTGGGTGGCAGTGTGAGCAAGATCAGACCCACATTCCTTTTGGAGAGAAACGGTTCTCATCATCCCTTTTCTCTCCTGCTCCACTTGTTTGGTTTCCGTGAAAATGTTGGGGATACCATGTCCCATCTTGACTTGTGTTCTGCAGTGTTAAAATTTTTATGTGTGAGTTTTCTCTTGTGTTGTTGGAGTGATGGCTTATTTCTGTCAATGATTTTGAATGGCAGTAGCAGAGTTATTCTCACTTAATCTTTTAATTGAATTTGTAATAGACTTCTACTAAAGTATCTTTGCCTATATGGTATATTTAAACTATACTTCTGGAGGAATACAAAACCCATTGGGTAAAATGTGCTTATTTTAAAAGCTGGAGAGGGCTGCTGAGACTGTAATCAAAGCTCCTGTGAGATTTCATTCACTGTTTTTTGAATGCAGTATGAAACAGGTGCATGAGATAGGGATTTATTTTTCAGACGCCATCAAAAGTCAATCCATGAAGAATCTTCTTTCCCTTTTAATTAGTCATTACATAATTCTGTTGTGTTTCTCTGCTTAGATAACTGTATTGAAGTTGCAATGTGAAGATTTTTCTGGGTTTTTTGAGGATTATGTTTTATTATCAGCTACTTTCTTACTAGAGCTAACTAATTATTCTGTAATTTGGTAAACTGGTATTGTTCAAAATGAGAAAATATTTCAGTTTTATGTAGTCTGAATGCATGGGCTTGTTCGTTTGTTTTTTCTTCCTAAAGTGTACAATTTAGAATTAATATCTATTTCAAATTTAGTGGAATTCTCATTTTTTATCTAGATTTTATTCAAGGCCTAGCACACTGTCCCTCTTCCCTGCACACCAGGACAGAACATAATTCTGTTGTCAAAAACTTATTTGCAGTCACCATGTCTGATTTTCATTTTTCCCTGGGATGGTGGAGGATTAGAGCAGATTATAGTGTTGGGATAATGTCTGACTCCTTGTGTTCCATTTAGTCATAAATAAACCCCTGAGAAATCTGAATGTTGCTATGGTGATGCTAGTAAAAGCCTGGGATATGGAGTAAGTGAGCCGCTTAGCAGCATGTCACTTAGAGTAATGAGCACCCTGTCATTAGGACAGTGATGGGTTTACCTGTTGCTCTGTAACTTTGGTAGCCCATGCCACATTCTGAAGGTGAATAAATAAAAGCAGATAGAATAGAATAGAATAGAATAGAATAGAATAGAATAGAATAGAATAGAATAGAATAGAATAGAATAGAATAGAATAGACCCGGTTTAGTAACTTGCAACTACAAACCTTTTAACAAATGGAAATTTTTGTTTTGTCTGTTTACTTTCTAGCTTTAATCTGTTGAAGTATCACAGAGGAACAAGCAAAATCTTAGTCTTTCTATTCTGCCTTTCACAGGATGATCTGGTGCAACTAAAACAACAAAAATAAGTTTATAGCAACTTGTTTTAAACTGTGTAAATGCACACTTTTCTTCTTAAAATGTGGAATATAAAAAGTAAGATGGTATTAAAATGCGATTTTTTGGGGTTCTTTTTCAGTCTTTATAACCTGGCTTCACTGGAACTGAGAGAAAATTTGCTGACATATTTACCTGAGTAAGTCACATTGCATGTGTTTCATTATATTAACATAAAATATTCTTATTCTTAAAATCTGCTAACATATGAAACTGAATCATAGCTAGAAAAAAATTTCAAAGCAAACTGACAACATGAGATACAGCTTTCTTTTAGCAACATCTACTTACATCTATTACTTTTACTTGTGCTTGATTAGTAGCAGAAGCCTGCAGTCTGCATGGAGTGGCTTTGTTCTGTAAAAAAGTATTCTTTATGAAATACAGCAGCACCAAACACCTCCTGCATACATTGGACAAGCCCATCTGCAGTGGGAGTGGTGGTTTGGGTTGTTCTCATGATGAAGTTTTGTAATTGTGAAAGTAGGGCAGTAAGATCTCGGAGATTTTCACTCTAGACCTTTATAACATTCAAGTAAGTGTTTGTATTCAGGGCTGAGTAGCCAAAAGCTTCTAAAACCTAGAGATGAAACCCTTAGTAGCAAACTAGGTCTATTGATATCTGAAGTCAGACTTTGCCCACTGTAATTTTTGGAGAAAAAAGTTATCTAGATGTCTCTGTACTGTCTGTATTGTGGCAGAGGAAATGGTGGTCTTTTGGTACACTAATTTGGTATCTTATACTTTGGACATCCTTTTTGCCTGCCTAGAAGCAGTCTCCTCTTTTTCTAATGAAGGAGTTTCCTTCCTTCACTATCTGGTTGCTTCTTGCAAGAGTTCAGGTGACTCCTGTTCTGCTTGTTTAGATAATCTAATAGATACTGTAAAAGATTTAACCTGTTTTAATCAGAATCTCTTCCCCAGTTGCTTTGGGGTAATTTTTTTCTGTCAGTCTACCCAGTGCCTTGGTTGTGGCTGTTCATAGCAGTGAGCCACAAGACACTTTAATGTCAGTGGTCAGAAGATGGGAATTGCTAAGTTTGGCCATGCAGTGTCAGTTTGAAGCTATCAAAAATGTTGGCAGTTTTATTGCTCCTGGAAAATTCTGACTGTCAGTAATGTAGCTGACAAATTCTCTCTGGTTTTTGTGCTATTGCAGCTTTGGGGAAAGTAGGCAAGAGCTCTATGACAGCCTGATTTTGAAGGGTGGCCCTCTCTTGTCCGTGGGTTTGAACTTTTTTTTGCATCCCTTTGTGCTTCCTTCTGTTTGTAGTCTCAAAAACTGAATTATTTCAGAAATTGATTGATCGTGTTGAGAAAACAAATGATGGATATTGCGTCTTGAGTCACATAGTTATGTGATCACTATGGGGAATTTTTATCCAGTTCATAACTGTAAATTTCCCCTAAAAAGAAATCTAACTGACTGTACTAAAGTATGTGGCATTTGCTACCCCAGGGGACTTAGTGTTAAAATTAAAAAAAAAAAAAAATAAATTTGGTTGCCTGTACTAAGTTTTAAGTTTCAAGGGCATACAGTTACACTGACAATCCAAATTATTTTTTAGGTAAGATATACTGCAAACAGTCTGTGCCTGGTAAAATAACTGTCTGCCTACAGTGCCTTGTAATTTGAAATTCAAGTTTCAGTAAAATGAGCCTATTCTAATACATGGGATTTCTGTTGCTTTAATCTAATGTGGTTTTGTTTTGATTTATCTCATCTCAAAGATCACTTGCTCAGCTGCAGCGACTAGAAGAACTTGATTTAGGAAACAATGAACTTTATCATTTGGTAAGAGAACATACCACTGAAACTGCCCAGTGGTCTTGTTTTATGCATCATTTAGATTAAATAGGTTGTAGGATGTCCAAAATTGAAGAAAGACAAATACATGGAGGGAGAGTCTTTTTATAGGTACGGATGAATTTTGACAGTAAGCTGGTGCTTTCATATCTGCCTAGTCTTGTTCCGTACAGTATCACTTTACTCAAAAAACTGCAGCTGATCTCTAGAAAATGAGAGCTCAGCGCAGCGGTTTTTATGGAAATAAAAAGAGGTGGAGGAACACAAAATCTTGTCTGTGCTTGCAGTTACAATGACCCCATGGACTCGTGTCAGGAGCTGGATGGGCTAAGCACAGTTCAGTTTCCAGGGTGAGGGTGGGAATCTTTGGGAAAGGGCTGAGGCAAAACTGTTGAGAATGGAGATTTCCTACATTGTCACAGATTGATCTACCAGAAATATATCTGTTATCTCCCTTAAGATGATTCAGGTAAATGTTGGATGCATTTTCAGTAGATCAGGGGTGTGCTGGCAATTTGCTAGTGCATGCCAAGAAAGAATGGTAGCTTCTTAAGCTATAGCAATTGAGTTGTATGATGGAGTTCCCAAGTGCTTACAGTCACCCTTGCTACTTCTAACCAAGGTAACTTTAAATAGTGCTTGCACTAAGAATTGATTTACTTAGACTGTAATTGTGGGGTGGCCATTTTTTCTACTTGAAGCTCCTATCCTACTTAACTGTACTGCTTTTTATGTTGTAGCCAGAAACAATTGGTGCACTTTTCAACCTTAAAGACCTTTGGTTGGATGGAAACCAATTAGCTGAAATACCTCAGGTAAAAATCAGCTCTACTGATACTGTTTTAAAGATGTTTTTGAAAGAAAACCTTTTCATTCATTCCTACAGGGAAGTGTGTTAAAATGGAATATTTTTCTCAGTCTACTTTGCCTGGGTTTGGTTTTGGGTGTGTAAGGGTTTTCTCTTAATAAATTCCTCTGCAAGGGATTGGCCATGATACTGTAGGTTGTCAGAAATTTTCTTTTAAGCATTTTGACAAAGGAATTGTTTCCTAATAGGCACATTGTTCAGTTTGTAGGATGACACATCCTTTGCTTATAGTTCTTGCCCTAAGATTAGGGAGCCATTAGTTGTCTGAGCTAACTCTCACTTTGTGTATCCATCTGAATTGCAGTTTTAAAAGATTTGAGTATGAATTTTTTTTTTCATTTTTTTGTAGTCATCTTCATCCATTTAGGCATGGTGTTTGGAAGAAATACAATAATGGAACTGTTGTCATAAATAGAAATTTTGGTTTATGAAGGCAAATCCTCCATCTGACATCAGTCACAGGATGAGGGAACTTAGTGTTTAAAGCTCATAGCACTCTAAATTCCCTTTCTTAAGAACTTTTATAATATGTGGGATTGTTCCTCTTCGCTCTTTTTCCCTTACAACCAAGTCAAAACCTGCTTTCTTCTATTCCTCCTGCAGTTTGCTGTTACTTGCTGTATGGACCTCATTGTCAACTGTGTGTCTTGCAAATCAGTTACAGTTTAGTGGGTTTAGTTGACTTTGTTTTTGTTGGCTTGGCCTAATAAGTAGAGATGATCATTCATACAAATGTGACTTCAGCAGCCATTTTTATTGAAACTGGCCATTATTGTGTATTTTGTCCAATGTCCAAAGGATGAACTTGTAGGATAAAGGGTATGTGTTTAATGAGAGATCCTCTTGAGAGGCAGACACTTCAGAAGTAAAAGAACTGATCTTGTAAGTTAGGATCAAGGCCATTGCTGTATGAAAATTTCACATATGTAAAAGTAAAAGGCACTTTGTCCTCAGTCGTTCTGTTCTCTGAAAGGTGATTTGGATGACTAAAATTACATCTGTCCTCAAGTGTGTATAGGGATGTCTGTGTGTGTGGGGAATGGGGAGGTGCTCTGGTAGCTAACAGAGGCAAAAGTATTTCTCTTTCTAATGGTTGGATTGCCATGATAAGAACTTAAGTAGTCATTGATAATACTAGATTATGGCAGTATAACTTGGCAGTTCAAATATGCTCGCTAGAGCAACACCCCCAATTCCTATTTCTCCTTTTGTTGTAGTTGGGAGATTCAAAGATACGAAATACCTAGATGTCATGGCATGTTGCTGTAGCAGCCAGAAGAGACTAATCCTAATTTGCCTAGGGTTGATTGGGAGGGGTAGACTTTAATTATATAGTGGTTGATAATCTGCCATTCTGAAAAAAAACAACTCTGCAGTCTTTACTTGAGGAAAACTCCAGGTTTGGCTGGTGCTTGCCTGGGTGTGCTCAGCATAGCTTGCCTGACTACTGAAGCCAGTTTAATATTTAAAATAAGAAACCGTGACTGAATCACTTAGTTAGTTTATCATATGTAAAGTTATTTACATAATTATTTACTTTTTTCTTCTTTTAGTGGTCATACAAAGAATGGCCAATTAAGAGGTCATACAGATAATTGTTTTTCTTTGTGGAATTTCATTGTGATGGTACATTTCTCAAAGTGCTTTCTTACGTGTTTGGGCATGACTTAAATTTTTTTCCTTGTATCGCAGGAAGTGGGAAACCTGAAAAACCTGCTTTGTCTGGATGTTTCTGAAAATAAATTGGAATGCCTTCCTGAAGAAATTAGTGGTCTGACTTCTTTAACAGACTTGCTTGTTTCTCAGAATTTACTTCAGGTCTTACCTGATGGCATTGGTGAGTACAAAGTGAATGCTATCACACAGAACCATTTAATCCACTGGGACTGGAAGTCATTTGGGTTTTAAAAGTCTTTTTGTGCAAGAGATGAGCTTGTCTCATGTTGTTTTTTTTTTCTTTTGCTTAGTAGCAAATGCATAGCTCTATTAGTGCTGCATTTTAATTGTCTGCATAATGACTCCTTCATAATTCTCTTTCAGTCTTCAGTTGATACCTACCGAACAACATAAAAGTTAATTTGTCCCTTCAGTTCCCACTGTATCCGTTTCACCATCAGAACTCTTTAACATTGTAAAATTTCAGCTTGTAACATGTTGTGGGTCACTTGATAAGACTGGCTGAAAGTATCACTACAAAAAATACAGAATTTGAATGGTGATGTGTATTTATCTTCAGTTGGACAATGTGATTAATTCTCTACTGAACCTAGTGGAAGACTGCCTTGCTACTCATTAGTCCTTGCCTTGAGGAGTCAAACTACAACCTTTCTGTGTCAGACCCCTTAGATTGGGTTCAGTAACTGAATAATATTTCTGGAAGCATTACCAGTGCCTTTTTTAAGGTGTATGTTTTTTATCTATGCAGTAGTTGTGATAAGTAGACGAACAAGCATTTTTTTCTCTACCCATCAGCTGTTTTTCTGGGAAGTTCCACCTTGTAGGAGTGTGCCTTCTCCTTGAGAGGACCTTTTTTATTTTTTTTTTTTTTAAATCTCCCCAAAATAAAGGTTTAGGGGAAGGAGGACTTGTGATTGTGGTTTAACTATATTTAACATTTGGAAAAGAGTAGGCAGACCTTTCCATTTCCTATATATTCTATGTAAGACTAAGAAAAGTTTCTCTAGAAGTTAGACTTTGGGGAGTGGGGTGACAACTGTGGGTCCTACAGCTGCCTAATATGTGTTTGACAGGGAGTTGTGGCAGCCCTCTCTGATGACTTGTGCTGGCCAGTACAGTTGTTGTACATCAGAAATGGAGCTGTAGTTTCTGGAAGGCAGCAGCCCATGCACCTGGCTGGACGGGGCTTGTTGGCAGAAGTGAACCTTGCTGGTGTCTGTGGAAGCTCCTGGGCATTGCCCACCTGATCACTGAATCCTTGGTGGGAATGGTGGATCTGTAGAGCTCCTGAAGCAGGGCTCTCAGCAGCACCAGTGGCTCAGGTCAGCTGTGGCTGTGTCTCCTCAGTCTCCAGAGCTCTGATGGAGCTCCAGCACCCCCAGGCAGCCTGTGCCAGTGCTGCACCACCTCCCACTGAGGAAGCTGCTTCTGATGTCCCCATGGGATCTCCCACGCTGTGATTTGCAGCCATTGCTGCCTCACCTGCCCCTGCAGAGAAGAGTTTGGCTCTGTCGTGTCCGTAACTGTTCTGCAAGTGGTTCTGGGCAGTTCCCAGATGCCTCCTTGGCTGTCTCTTGGTGGGAGTCAACAAAGCCAGCTCCTTCAGGTTGGTAAGATATAGCAACTTCCACTGATCTGTTGGCTATAATTCTAAGGTAGTCTAGTTGATGTTTGTTTCTGATGAGAGCTCACTGACTGCTATTTAATATTCAACCTAGTGCTCACCATAGTATCCATGTCCTTTCCAGCAGGACTCTTGTATAGCTGTATATTTCACTTCCCAGCCTGTGCTGGTGCTCAGGTTTATTCTGTCTGGGTGCAGAGTTCTGCATTTCTCTGTGCTAAACCTCAGGTTTCTGTTTAGGTTGCTATCTTTCTGTGTGTCAGACATCCCGTCATGATTTAGTACCATCAGTGAACTTGATGCTCCAGACCATTACAGCTCTTTTGGACCACACAGGGATGGCAGGGAGATATCAGCAGCTAGCGTTGTCTCCTGAATTCTCTATCTTGAGCTCTGCCTGAGTCAGCTTTTGCACCAAAGACCATTCAAAGATACAAAGGAGTAGAACAAAGTGAGTTTTCTGCCCTGAAGTAGTATTTTGTTCTTCATGAGAAAAATCACCTTCAAAAAAATTTGATTTCTCATCTAAAGAATAAACTTGAGTTTAATGTCTGACTAATTAGGTTCTCTGTTAGGACAAAGAGACCTTGATCCTGTTTGGGTTTGGGCTGTCACTTCAGTGCAAGATGTTCTCACTGTGGCTGATTAGGTGTAGGTGATCTTCTGAACATTCCTTCTATTAATAAACATTGTATAATTGAGGAACAAACAGATAATTTTCACTTGTTTATAGGCATTTGGGTAGACACATCTTTGATATTTACATGGGATATCATTTGGATTGTAACTTTATTACAGTTTAATATGCTTAAATGTTGGATATGAATATTTATATTGAGTATGAATTCAGTGAAATTAAAACTTGCAAAAATAATGCAAGCACTAAGTGAAGCTGTGCTTGGGTTCTTTTATTTTACCTAAAAAAAAATTTCATTGTTTTAGATGATTTCTGGAAGTTTTGCAGTAGTAAAAAATTATGTAATTAAAGGTGTTGGAGGATGCTGGACTAAAAATCCATATTGTTTTTTTCTGTCCAGGAAAATTGCGGAGGCTCTCCATTTTGAAGGCTGATCAGAACAAACTGATTCAACTAACTGATTCCATTGGAGACTGTGAAAGCCTTACTGAACTAGTTCTCACAGAAAACCAGCTGCAGGTATGCATGGTCATGGCTGCTCAAATGGCAGCTGGTAATAAGACCTGCTGTTAAGTGCTGAATCACTTAGCTCATTAGTTTACTCACCCTTGCTACTGCTAAGTAGTGCATTTTCTTTAAATGCATCTTACTTCTTACCTGTTAAATGAAAGCTGAAGATCAAGTTGTGTGTAGTAACAATCCGCCCTTCAAATGCTTAAGCAATTACATATTCACTCTTCTTTCATGATCAGTGAGAGAATTGGAGCATGTGGAGTGCAGGTATCACTTTGTTGTGTTTTTCTCGGGGGGATTTGTGCTGTATTGCATTGTTGTCAGTTTTTGCTGTGCATTATCTGGTCAGTCAGCTGGAACTGAACAGAAGCCCTGAGCACTGCAGAGCTTGTACTGCTCCTTGCTCTGCTGATCTGCTCTAGCCAGGTATTAAATATGATACATGGTCAATTAAAATAAAATCTCAGAATTCCTCCTGTTAGGTGTTTCCTTCCATTATTTTGAAACTTCATGAGACACTGACACTTGGAGAGTAGCTGTCTTTAAGTAAACTAGGTTTGAACATTTCTTAAGCTCAATTAGTACTTGGTTGAGTTAGAAGGTTAAGACTGTTAAGAAGATGCCTCTCCAACAGTCAATTCATAGCACCTGAGTTAGGAGATAGCTAACTGAAAAGCAATTGTGGGAGTGTAAAGTTAGATAATACATCCTGCATGCATGGATTCTGTATACAGCTGTTGCGTGTCTATTGTCATAGTGCAGAGATAATTAATGAGTGAATTTGTGTTAGAAACTGACATTCCTAGAATTGTTCTGCAATATGAACCTTTGGATATTCTTTGGAAAGTCTGGCAGTAATGAGGTTTAACTGCACTTCAGTTTTGAAAGTGGATCAGACTGTTAATTAATTTTGAAAGTGAGTTAAGTGGTTTTTCCTGATGGTGTATTTATGAATTCTGTTTGTATATTATTTTGTTTTTGTTGGCACAGTCATTGCCGAAGAGCATTGGAAAACTAAAGAAGCTGAACAATTTGAATGCTGATAGAAACAAATTAACATCTTTGCCCAAAGAGGTAAGTTTTGTGCAGATGAGATTGTAGGAACAGAAAACTCTTGATTTCAAATGCCTGCAAGAGCTAGTAGGCAACTGTGGTCCAGTGGGTATTCATTCCAAACTGATCACAACCAGAAACTTGTCCACTAGATCTGAACTGTAGTGATTTGGTGGCTTGGAAGTGCAAAATGTCTTTGGAGTTGAACAGAAAAGCTTAGATCTAACTAGCTTGTAACTAACTTGGGTCTAACTAGCTTTTAACTGGTAAAAAGTAATCAGTGAAACTGATTTCCCAGTGTGGATGTCAGGTCCCGCACTATTTGAGGACTCTGAGTTCTGGTAGGGTGAATGCAACACCAATATGTCTCTTCTGCATGTAGTATGAAACCACTGCCACACTCTTCCTCACCTCACTCCTGTGACCAATATCAAAGGGAGCGTTTCGTACTCTGAAAAGTGGCTCAGTGACTGTCTTGACAGTCGTTTTGGTTTTGGAGATCTCTGGACTACTTTTGACCTTAAATATAAGGACCTGATGTGACCTAGATACCTCAGGTTTTACAGTTATGAACACTAGGACTTCTTGTCTATTGTAACAGTATGTGGATTGAAATGAGGCTAGAGTTTGTGTTCTGAAACTAAATATAATGAAGGCTTTACAAGTTTAGTTCAGCAGTAAATTGTGAAGAGAAGTCGGGAAAGCAGCTTCCTGTGATTGGAGTGGGGCTGTGAGTTGGTTCTGTTTGTACTACTTTTTCTCTGTAATTTTTATCCAAGTAATTCTCCCTCTTAATTTTCCTATCTAACATGTGCCTCTGAGCTTCTGTTCTCCACTTTAAGTCACCTAAGGAGCAGGAGAGTTATGTACTCAGGTGACAGCCCGTGGATGGAAATTGAGAGGAGTATCAGCTCTGGCTCACTTTCTTGTGGAGCTTGGACATACCTCAAGAAGGAGGTATGAGAAGGAAGTGAGGTGGCATGGAGATGGGGGAGAGCGGATTGTCTGAGGAAGAGGGATCAGGCAGGGGCAGAGGATGCTGCTGTGACACTGGCAGCAACCATTCCAGTGTCCTGGATCTGAGCTGCCACAGACCAGTCACCTAATCGAGGGAATGTGAGGGGAGCCACATGTGAGTACTGCGGCTTTTCTAGCAGAACAGTGTCTTCTCTGCTATGGTGCTTCTGGTCAGAATTGTGACAGGGCTTAGCCAGACAGGTTTCTTGATGGCTAGCAAGAGGCAAGACCATGGGAAAACTATTTGGGTGGGTATGTGATAGCAGTTTTCATCATAATTATATGCTGTAATAGCTCAGTATCTTTCTGATCTTGTGCTCATTCAGCAGAAGACTTTCTTTGCTAAAATACCTGTACTTGAGACTTGTGCAATTTTATGTCCACTCCACCTTTGAGCGCAATTGTTCTGAGTTTTGCATGGAAGGTTTTACTGGTACAGTTTATTTCCAGATTGGCGATTAATAGCTTTTGTAGTGTATAAGCACTTTTCTCAGTTAATGGAATATATGGTATTGGAGGTGGTGCATAAGGGTGATCAGTGTGGCTTGGAAGAAGCAGAGACAGGAGCAGGCAAGAGGAGAAGGCTCAGCTGGAGAAGCAGATAAAGCAGGGTGGATATGGAGTGTGTCTGTTTGGCAATATAGTGGGGTCAGGAGCTCGGTGCAGAACAATGGAGGGATCAGTACTGAGCAAGGTACTGAAGACTTGGAACCAGCAAGGTTTTTCAGAGGCAGGATGTATTGCTCAGTTGGTGAAGGAGTTGGGGAGTGTGCAGAGGTGAACTGCAGAGTGAGAATGTGTCTAGAGAACATCAGCGTGCATGAGGGAGGGGGACACCTGCACAGAAGTGGAATGAAGACAGGGATGACTGTGTTTGGAGAAGGCGAATAATGAGGAAATGGAAGGTAGTGTCTGGAATGAGGTGAACTGGGGAGTTGTGGAAGCCCAGGAAAAAAAAATGGGAGAGGATGGTTCCCAAGGGAGCTTGGCAGGGAAGCAGGGAGCAGAGCTCTTTGCCTGCCTATCAATGACTTTGAAATAGAATTTTTGTTTTTCCTTTAAAGGTGTCCACACCAACGTGTCTGTCTCATTGTTTTGAAATATTTGGAAGTAACATGTAATGTAAGATTTTATGTTTTGCTCTGCTGATATTTAATTTTTTATTATTTAATTTTAAAGGAAGTCAACCCTTCTCTAACTGCATAATCTCACTCTTGATCAGTGCATTTGAATCCCAAGCTGGTAATGTTACAAATAGAAAGCATGAACAACTGATGGCAATGGTGTGCCTCAAGAATACTGTTAATATGCATGTACTGCAGAACCTACTGCCTGTCTAAGGCTTCTCAGTTTCAGTTTTTCAAGTTTCAGTTTGCATTCCTTGGGCTTAGGCTGTACAGTATACATTTTTCCCGGAGTAGAATGCCTTCTTAGTGCTGAAGTGGTAGTTTCAAAAACAAAGAAAACTGCCCATATTCCAGCTGTTCCTGGAGCTGCATTTTCTTGGTATAGTATTTTTTGTAACCAGCAGCATTTTGCTTTAAACCAAACATGAAGATTTCATAGTACATGTTTTCTGTTTAAAATTCAGAGGAATTTAAGTGAAGAGTCACATTTCATAGCTCTAAAAGAAAATTGTTCTGCATGAACTGAGTGCATAGGTATAACAAGTACTGTTTGCTGTTACGCAAAGCACAGGAACAGTTTTAGGGAGCTGATAGTGGCAAAGATTCCAATTCTGAGTTTCCCTTTGGATGCCAGGGAGGGATAATTTGGTGTCTTGGGTGAAATGTTCAATTTCCATTTTTGTTCTCATCATTACTGACTTGGAAAAAAAAATACAAAATGCATTGGTACTGCACTTAGGTAAGACAGAAAAATGTGTCACCCTTTTTGTGTCTGTTGGAAGGCTCTCCTTGACATTGAGAAAGGACACTATGTTTTATTTTCATCCTAAGCTGACTAACTAAGATTTAAAGCCAGGCACAAGCTTCTGACAGAAGTAATTTTCAACACTTCTGCCTGCTCTGTGTTGCTTAAGATGTTTCCTGAGACAGTATGGCCAAGACTGGGGTCTCGGAGCTTTGCACTTCTAAATTAGTACTTGTACACTGGTTCCCCCTTCACAGAAGCAGAGTTGGATGCAGAAGTAGAGTATATACTGCAGATATTTTTCCTCAGTATCTTTCCCTCTTTTCCTTTATGTGTTTTTCTTACCTCTTCTATTTTTTCTCTGCCTTACAGAGTGCTAGAGCAGCTGTGCATATGTGGTCTTCATCCCCATAAAAAATGGATGTGAGGGAGGCTATTACTGGTTTCTTTTGGAGAGGGATAGAGACACAGTCTTGTAATGTGTGTAGAAAAAAGTGAAATTCAGCGAGAGAGAAGAGTACCCAATACTGTGTCTGCTTGGTGTTGCTGTCGTTTCACCTAGAATTATTCCTTAGCAAAGACCACTTCTATAGATAGGATGGTGGAAATTACGTGCCTACTCTAATGTAGCCTAGTGAGATAATCTGAGTTTCAGCTTTTCTGTGGTGGTATGTGTTTTTTTGGTATTTTTCTGGGGAAGGGGGTAGAAGGATGTTGATTTGGTTTTGTTTTGTCAACAGTTTAAGAGGATTGGATTTTGAGTCAGTGTGTTAAACCATTACATTGTAATGTACATTGCTTCAAGGCACACTTGTAAAACTTCTTTATCTTTTGGTGTAAAATTTCTTCACTTGGGATTATTGAGGAGCTTGTATGCAAAGACACATCTGGTGTTTCCTGGTTCAGAGGGTCTTCTGTATTTTGTGCTGATAAAGGTAAAATGTGGAAGAATTGAATGCATGACCAAGGCTTGAGTCACTGACCGATTTCATCTTCAGTATCTCGTTTTGCAGCTTAGTCCCTCTCTGACTGAAGTGATGAAACAGAATTCAGCAAGAACTGAGAATGTCTAAACCTGTTTATAGTTACAAATGTTTTTCCCCTTAAACTTGAAAGACCTGCCTGGTGACTCTTTGGTATTGAAATCCCACTCTGGCACAGGAACGCTGATGAAACTATTGTGTTGATTTTGGCACTTGCATAAATAACCTCCTTGGAATGTTTTCCAGTTTTTATGCTTTTGTTAATGAGTCTTTACAACCTGCAGAGATCTGCTAATGTGTCCTTCCTGTCTCTGAGGTATATTGTGAGAATTATTACTCCATTAGGTAAAACTACAGGGTTTTCTTTTTGGCAGTAACTATGCTTTTTTTAAATTTTATTTTCTTAAAACAAGTTGGGATCACTTTATTTTTCCTGATTTTAACTTTTGATGTCCTGTCCCTTTTCTCATTTGAGAAGTATGTGTGTCTCAGAGGAAAAAAAAAAAGGGGCATGTGGAAAAGTGCAGAAAAACTTGTCATGAGTCAGAGGGCTGAGAAGCTGTCTAGGTGAGCTCCTCTCCTGCTATTCACCAGTGGTGCAGGAGGTGTTGAAGTGAGTTTGCTGAAGGTTTTCCTAGCCAATTTAAAGTAAATAATAACAGAATAATACTTAATAATAATGAATTGGGCAGTTTTTTCCACCCCTAAGTGTATTCTCTGCTTGCAGTTAAAGAATTAGTATACTTTATTTGGAGCCAAGGAAAATTCTGACTTTATTTACTTTGAACGCAAACAAAATTTTGGATATGACACACTGGAAGAGATTTTACAACACAAGGGGAACTGTGTTTAAACTGCCACTATATTTATTAGACTTGTATAAGTCTGTGAGAGTTTTTGACACTGACAACTGTTTTGAGAGTTGAATAAACGAGATGCGTCACTGGACTTTTAGCTATTCACATGACAACTGAAGACTAGTCATTACAGTATTTGTCATAATGTAATTTTTTTGCATTGCTTATAGCTGTGTGAAAGATGCTAACCGGTAAATGACAGCAGAATTGATTCATAGCTTTTGAGTAGTAAACAGATCTACTTTAGAGTTATTAGAAACACCAGCAGAGAAGCATTCTGTTAAGACTTGCAGTTCTGGAGGACTGTCTAAGATGGACTAGTAGTGGGCATATGAATGGCAAAAAAGCAGAAGGGGTAAGTGCTGAATGCTGGTCATGATGAGAACATAGGGGGGAGTTGTAGCAACTGAGCTGACATCCTGTCTATGTTTGTCCAAGCCTTACTGCTTCTCAGAATGAGGAAGCTGTTGGAAAGATGAGCCTCAGACTGAGATAGAAGAGCAGTAAGATCATCTATTAAAGTTAAAGGGTTTAAAGGTTAAAGTTGTGTGGAATCCAGAGGCCTCCTAGTGACAATCATCCTCTCAATGAAGCCCACCTGAATGGAAATAGCAAGTTTTGTTCCATCTTCATAGTACCAATGGTCTTAAAATTAGCACTTCATAATAATGACCATTTACTGCCTGACTGACGTGTGGGCTTTGTTTTTGTGGTTTTCCTTTCGGTTTTTATCTAGGCTCACTGTTCTTTGGAGTTAGTGGGATGTGACAAGTCAATAACCCTTAAACTAAAGTTGCTAAAATGAACTAAGTCTCAGGAGTATGACTTAGGCATGCACAGCTCATGTGAGATCTTTTCCTGATGTCCTGCTCACTACAGAAGAATGTGAGGACTTCTTTAAGCCTCCAGTCCTTGGAACAGTTGCTTATGTGTCTAGAACTAAGCACATGCTTGTCCCCATTAAGTGAAGTCTCTGCTGGAAGTGAAGTGTGTGCTTAACTGGTGAATGGGCTTGCGGCCTCAGCTGTGTCCCTGGTGCATATGGGGTGGTTTTGGCACAGTTTGTTGTGAGCATGTGACCCTTGAAAAGCATGTCTCTTCCTCAGTTAACCACTCTGAGGTAGACCAGCGACCTGCTGATACCGTGTTACTTCATGGTGGCCACGACAGTGTTTTCCTTTCCGCATGCTGTGTAGTGTGTGCCCTTCGCCTGTGTGGTACAGCTTCATGTCTAGGTTTTCAAACATTGGTCCTGATGCCTTTCTGTACTGCTACATGGGTGCCATCTTTGTTGGAAATGACAAAGATTTCATTTGATTCTTAACTGTCAGCTTGTCTTTTTTTTTTCTTTGTAGTATCTCACTCGATGCTGCACATTAAATGCTGCCTGCATTTTCTAAAAAGAACTTAATTTAAAAAATTCAGTGTCTCTTTTTTATCTACCCTATTACCGTATTAACATAAAAGGTCTTTACTACCTTTGAATGAAACAAAACCTTTGAACAGCAGCCTGTTGACAGATAGAGAGCAGAGTTAAATTAACTGAAGTTTAAATTATTTAGGACTTACAACCCTCTTTGGCAATAGAAGAATGTATGTTCCATCTCCATTTGTTGGCATGCTCTTGTCCAATATGAATAAAGAAAAATAAATTGAACATCTCTTGTATTTTCTTAATTGTTAGCCGCTTGGAAAATTATGGGTCAGGTAAATTGATAACCCTGTAAGTATTCTTCAGTCCATGGTTCTACTATTACCTTTCATTAAACTGCTTTAAATGCATGATGACTCAGGCTGTCCTGATTCCACTGCTGCATTTTTCCATTGTCAAAAGTATAGAAATTTCAGTCTCATCAGGGCTGCATGGCTTCACTTGGTTTGTTTGGCTACCTGTTTGGATCTCCATGCTCCAAGACAGAGTAATGCAAACTTCATTCATGAAAAGGGAACACTTTGTGTACACAGAGCGCACCACTTGCCAGCTCATCAACATTCCCTAACTGTATTTCTTGCTTATCACGGCTCCTCATGTTAGAAACATCGATTAGACACTTAGTGTGTATATATATTTTTTAATACCACGCTGTGTTCTGTGAACATGTGAAGGCACATTATTTAAGCATTTATACAGGCTTGAAAGTGAATAGCAGAATTCTTGAACCAAGAAATGTTTGCTTACTATTTGACTGCTGGTTTCTAAGGGCTTTGATTCACAAGGTAAAATAGCTTGCAAGGTTCATGCTTCTGTTGAACACACAGGGCTGGAAAAACTGATTATCTTGTGAAATAGCTGCATCTTAACAGTGCAGTGATTTAAGGGAAATATCACAGATTTTGTTTTGTTAAGAATGTAGCGCTTTAACTTCTGCTGTAAATAGCTTGTGAATCAGAAGCCTTGAGCAGCTGATTGCTGTTTTCTTCCCTTAAAAAGCATTTAGGATACAAAGGAAGGTGAGTAGGATGTAAATGCTCCATTTGTTTTATTTTGTGAGTCACAGTTACATCCTTTGAAAGTGGCTTTTTCCTTAGTAAATAGTGTAGGTTAAATCAACACTATTTTTCCTTTGACTAGTTGAAATATTTTGTGCTATTTGTCTATAATCTCAGTCTTGGGTTTGGACTGAACTGTGGGGTCTGCAAAGGCACAACTGACAGTTGGCAAGAACACAATGATTTCAGCTTAGTTTTGGGGACTCCTGGCCTAAAGTGAATCTATTTGCTATAGTGTGAGGGAAGAGCCTTCTTAGATGTATGTCACTACAGATGTCCTCTGATTTTTGAACTGAGATTTTCCACTGTGTTAAGTTTGGACTCTAACTCTATAATTAGATCCTAAGTCCGCTTAACTTGAAAGCTTCAAATGGCATTGGGATATTTTGCCTCTATTACTTGGAGTAAGAAAAGAAAAATCTTTTTTCCCCTTCTTATGGTGAGTTTTGGAACTGGCAAACAACAGTGCTTTTTGAAACTCTGTACAATAAGCAAACAAAGGTAAGTTTCCTTTGTTAATAGGAACAAAGAGTTACTTGAAGCAGCTTTTGAGTTGCTACAACTAATAATCTTCGTGTTTATAGAAGTTCCCTCTGGTACATAAAGTTGGAATGAGATTTTTTTCAATCAAATGTGGGGGATTTATTTTTCTGAAAACAGCTACTTTTGGTGCAAAATGTGTATTTTTAAAGGTAAAACTGAAAATTCCATCTTTGCACCAAAAAACTAATTAGCTTGAGAATGCAAATGCTTACATTTGGGTAAATAGATAGAGACAGAGGATATTAGATTAAAATAGATTAAAGAAGGCCAGTTCATGTGGGAATTGTGTTGAAAGGAGATGCTTCTAATGAATCAGGGCATCAAAGATTTTACTGAGTCTTCTACTTCTAGTGAACCCTTCATTTGTGGAAGGGTTCTTTGTGGACTCAACAACTTCTGGGAGTTGATTGGTGCATTTAGTATTTTGCCTTGCTTCAAGTCCCATTTAACTTGCTTGGATATAAAGGTGCCATGAGGAAAGAATGAATTAATATGTGAAACGAGAGCTAGAAAAAGTGTAGGGTTTTTTGTGAATGTTGGGCACAGAGTAGCTGTGTGCTCACTGGTTTCTTCTGGATGTGGAAAACTTTGAAAAGTAGCTAGAATGTGACCTATATGTAAAGATATCCATTATTTGCAGATACAGACGTTCAAGAGACTGCTCCTACAGACTTGCTTCGGGTCAGACTTCTTCTAAGCTAACACTTGTTTGCAGTCTGTACCTCTGGGGGAAGTGTCTGGCAGGCATTGTAACTTGAATGTGCTGTGACACACTCTGTGACCCGTACTGCATGCCTTTGTTACACTATGGTAGTGCAACAAAACCAGACTTGCTTTTTTTTTTTCCCCTCTTCCCAAATGTAGGTTGGGGGCTGCTGCAGTCTTAATGTCTTTTCTGTACGTGACAACAGATTATCTCGAATTCCCGCTGAAATTTCACAGGCCACTGAACTTCATGTCCTGGATGTTGCTGGAAACAGGCAAGAGATTTTTGTATTTGCATGTTCTTTTGCTGTATTTACTTAATTCTTTTTTATAGCAAAAGATATTATGTCTAAGAACAGAGTAATAAAAAACCAGTTATGACATTCATGTTCGTGTTACTGTTGAAATTGCCAAAGTAGTCTTCCCCCTGGGCCAAAAGTAGCACAAACTGTGTGTTGTTACGAGTGTGATTTTTGGATTACTTTGACCCTGAGGAAGAGATTGGATTTTTAAATAAGACCTTCTGGATTAATATATTTCTGAATTAAAACTGAGAATCTAGGCTTCAGGTGAAGCTACCAAGCTGTAAGGTCAAGTGGCAACAATATTGAGTGTTTTATCCCCACGATACAGTGTGAGTAAAAAGGAAAGCCACTTTGACCTTGCAGGTTCTCATGAATCTTAGTGCTTCAAACATCAACATGCAAAAAGGAGAGGATTAAAGCATAAACCAGCAAATTAGTTCAGTTTCTTAGTCGGAAGTTAAATGAAAAAAACCCCTCAAAACAGAAGAAAAGTGAGTGGCATCTCATCTATGCAATATAATTGTCTCACAGGCACTTACATATTTCTGTTCTGGCCACTGTTTACATGTAAAGCTGCTGATGGGAAGCAGCTGCCTGCCTTCCAGGACACTACTGCAGTAGAGAAAGCTCAGCATAATTTTACCTGTTATTCAGCTTCAGAGGATTATGAAGTTATAATAAAGTTAAGCTGCAGGTTCGTTTTGTTTTTTTTTTTTTAAAGAATGGAATAGTTGGAATTGATGACTATTGCAATGCCTCCTATTAGAGGCGTTAGTTTCAGTCCTGTTTGTTCCAACTCAGCAATGTATACTTGGGTCGACTTCATGACCATCTATTAAGTCTCCCAGGGACTGGCCTGACTTTTTTACTTTGCTTTTTTGAACTAGGCTGACGTATCTTCCCATTTCACTGACTACCTTAAAGCTGAAGGCTTTGTGGTTGTCTGATAACCAGTCGCAACCTCTGCTGACATTTCAGACTGACACAGACCCTGAAACAGGAGAAAAGATTTTAACATGTGTATTACTTCCTCAAATGCCTTCTGAGCCTGGTTGCCAAGGTAAGTGCCTAGAGTCAGCTTCTCATTATGTATAGAAATATTACTACTTTGTTTACTGAACTGTCCCATAAAGGTTTGTAAAACATGCATAAGCTGTAGTGAGCAAAGTAGAAAAGTTCTGGTTGAATTTTCAACCTTTTTTTTCTATTACCCTACTAGTCTTCAGAAGACTTGAAAACTTTGCACTGAGTGTTATTGAAAATACAGATCTGGAAGAAAAAGAATTACGCATGTCACTATTTCGAGGCTTGCCATTGGCCCAGTAGTGGTATCCATATTCGTGTACATTGGTTGTACATCATATATATATATGTATGTATGTATGTATGTATGTATGTATGGAAAAATCATGTCTTTCCAACTGCAATCTCTTTACCAGCAAAATAAATTACAAGCAAATAGTGGACTTTATTACTTTTTAGCAAGCTAATTTTCTTTGAAGCAAAGGTGTCGTATAGTAACTTTATTATTTCATTAACAAGTGTAGAATTGCAGTATAAGTTGCATTTCCCTTTTGTGTTGAAACTTGCCTCTGGGCCAGGTGGAACCATAAACTCTTTGTTGGCTGTATTGCTGCTCCAGTAAGCTCTGAATGGTTTTTGTCCTCAAGCTTTTAAAACTGAGTGTGAACATTCAAGGGGATTCATCTGAGGTAATATTTAAATTTCTGCTGTAATGACTGGAGAGTAATTTATCCCATCCAAAAATGGACTTTTAAAGGAAAATCATGTGGATTCTTCTCTACTGAGTACAAAGGGGCCTGAGGAGAAAAGTTCAGCCGTGGGTATCTGTGTTATAGGTACTCAGATTGAATTCCAGAGTTTCAGTCATATATGGCTGGAGCAAACAGAAACCACTAAAACAGTAGGAATATAGAAATGTTTCTGTTTTCAGCTCCTGGATTTTAAGAATAGTCAAGAATTAAAATAAATACATTAATTAACCCCTTTAGAATTAGAGAGTATTACGCTAGTTCAAGAAGAGTAAGAGAGGTTGACTTGACTTTCTTTAAAGGCCTTACTACTAGAAATTAGATTTTGTCCTCTCCAGATGAATCTCATGCCTTCAAGGGTAGAAGGCTTGTAATTTAGATTGTTGGATGTGTATGCCTAGCAATACTGAAAGGACGAGGTTAGTAAAAGCAATGATCCTATGTTGTGGAATGCCATTTAGGGAATTGGCTAATGTCAGCTGGCAGCAATGTTCCACAAGAAAAGCATATATAATGGCAAGTATAAAAAATTACATAACCAGTACTCTAAAACTCTGAAACAGTCCAAGTATAAAAATACCTAATTTATGTAGAAACCATTTAGTTAACAAAATTAGATAACAAAACTAATGAAAGTTGTGTTTTCTTCCAAGGCCAGTAGAAATAGCCACTTGAAAGTATTGGATGAGTGCTTGTTCAGATATTGCAATTTTGAACAATATAGCATGTTGATTGTGTGACTTCACGTGCATGTTGCTGTGAATCTTGTTACATTTTCCTGTTCTAACAGATAACCTACCACGATGTGGTGCATTGGAGAGTTTGGTAAATGAAATGTCAGATGAAACATGGAATGAGCGGGCAGTGAACAGAGTCAGTGCAATTCGCTTCTTAGAAGATGAAAAAGATGAAGAGGAAAATGAAATGGTATGTTTTCCAAGCCTTTGGATACCTCCAGACACTGTGACATTAATGCAGAAGTATAAAAAGTCTCTGAGAATTCTTGCTGTAAATATTTCACCTTGGACTGCATGCTTTATGTGTACATTTGGAGAAGAAGCTGTTCATGTTGGCTGCTGAAACTTTTTATGTTGACTTTATATGCCTTTGTTTTTTCTGCTTTGAATATAACTTTTATATTCTGATGCAGGACAGTCTTCTGTTTTGTTTTGTTTGCCTCTGTCTGCTCAGGATGTTTTCTTTCCAGAAAGAAGATAGGATCTTTCTCTGCTTTTGTGATGCTTTACTGCCTGAAAGTATATAGGGTCTAATTTAGGATTCCAGCACTCTGGCATGTGTCTCCATTAAGTTTTCTATTGTTTATCTCTCTAATTTGTATTTCCTATCTATCCCATTTTCTGTCTCTTTCTTGCTCTTTTTTTTGTTTGTTTTTTTGAACTCCACCATTTGCATTGAACCAACCATGGTGTCCATAAACAGCAGGAATGTTGCTCATTAGTTTCCCACTTAAACAAAGGATGTGGGAACATCTGTCACTGTACTTACAAGACCTCTCCATTCAGTTGGGCTCTGCATATCCTGAAGACTAAAACACAACATGTAGTAGTTCTACTAACTTTTATTAACAATTAAAACTCCTTGTAAAGATTAACACTGCTTCAGTCACGTTTTCAACGTGCTTCTCTGATGCTCTAAAACGTTGCTGGTGGTCCTCATTAGATCTCAGCTTGAGATACTTCAGGGCACTGTCTGGATTGTTTTAGTTTAAAAAGTGACTACAAAAACTCTTACTTTAGTTTGGAAATGAACCAGCAAGGTAGTTGCTTACTCCAAAGCAGCAGAAAGAAAATGTCTCTTAACAGGCATGGTTCACTGTCTAATAGGGAGTTCAGAATGATGCTGCTTAACAACCATGCCAACCCCAGAATGTCCATACAGCAGTGAGGGCTCAGGTGTTGAAGATAAGGGCTTGATTTGCCTGATTTGAGGCAAGAACCTTCCTAGGGGAAAAAAGTTTATGATCTTACTGAGGAGAAGGAAGGGCACATTTCCAAGGCAGTCTTGACCAAAGCACCCACTTGTGGGTCATCATTTCTGCTTTACTCTGCACAGTTTACATGCATGCCACTAAAAAGTAATTGCATGTATACGTGTATTATACGTATATTGTATTTGTGGTGTCCTGTTGGTCTCCAGCCTGGATGCTAACTGGAGTTTTTGTGAATCTTGTTTTCCTTGTAAGGTTTCAGCACAATGATATGTCTTCTGTCTAAGGTGGAAGAGAAATACTTCCTCTTCCTCTCAAGGTGCTTGTTCTTAATTAACTTAGAGAACCGGACTCTCTGGTGGGGTTGAAAGGCAAATGGAGCTCCACACAAACACAATTTAAAGCTGTAAAGAGATCTTGTGGGATTCTCTCAAAATCAGATGAATGCTTTAAGTGTGATCTTAAATCACTTGCATGGTTTTGGGGAGAAAAAAATCCCCAAGTATAATTATGAAAGAATCTTCGCTTCATTACTTGTAATTGTACTTTACTTGAGTGGCTTTCAGATTAGTAGTCCAAAAGAGGACAAAATTTGCTCTTAGAGACTTCTTAAAATTTCTTTCCCTCTCTTCATAAACAAGCAGCTTTTAAAGTAATGCTCAGCACAGAGCATCGTAGTTTGAAGAGGAAAAGGGGTGAATAAAGGAAAAAAGTTGATACTTAATATTTGGTATGTGAATGCTGAAGCCTTGAAAGTGCATGTTGTTTTTGCAGAGAGACAAAGGCAAAACCACTTATTGCGCTGTTTATTTTTAGAGAACACTTCTAAGGCGAGCCACTCCACACCCTGGAGAATTAAAGAACATGAAAAAGACAGTGGAGAATTTACGGAATGATATGAATGCTGCTAAAGGACTGGATTCAAACAAAAACGAGGTCAATAATGCCATTGACAGAGTGACCACTTCCGTGTAGAGTTTCATCTCCAGGTTTTACCTCCTGTGTCTTCCCCTGCTGTTGAAATGTTCCTGTCGTCTCCTGGGACCTCACTGAGCCCCTTTTTGTTTTTAACCAGAACCTGATTCATCGTCTCCATACACATGAAAAGTGCGGCCCGCTGGAAGAAAGTGCCTTATTTCATCCAGGCAGTGAACCAATAATTTCCAAATCAATATTGTAATTTTAATAGTTCTAGGCTTTTTTAAGTTTAATACACTACTGTATGCAGAATACAATATTTTTGTCTTAAACACAGGGGAAATAATGCTTTTCTTTTCCAGAGCACTGGGATATCTTCATCCCAGTGGCTGGATGTGCTGGTGAGAAATATAGTTTTGTGGGAAATCGATACACTTTTTTATTTTTTGGCAGCTCAGATGGTGTAAATTTTAAATTTTTGTATAGGACTTTCATTACAAGATGATGTATTTCATTTTTAAGAGAAAATTTATCTTGAGCGGTACATATTTTAGTATTTGTGGAAGGGAACAAGCTTCATGGACAACTGTATTCATTTGTTTGTACCACCCATCGTGCCTTATTGTGTCTGGTATGTCATATTAGTCTTAAATATAGCAATTCTCAAGGAAAGTGAATAGACTTGGTCTCCTGCTTTAGATATGTTTTTCTTTTTGGACAGTAATTGGTTGGTAATTTTACAGCAGAGAACTTATGTTTATATTATGGGATCTTAGGTTGTGAAGCACAAATGTAAGTTTTGTTGTTAACAGAATTAAGATTAAATGACCAAACTGCTATTGTTTATTACATAATGCACTCACACTTTATCTTAGTTGTAATGAAACATCTTGGTTTGGATGCCTTGTTGCATTGCAGTCACTAGAAATTCATGCTTCCATTGTTTTTTTTTAAATGTGCCATCTGTAAAATAACTTGAAAAACAGCACGATAGACTTTCAGAAGCACAGTATGAAATTAGTTTTATGTATTACACAAGAAAGCATGATTCTTTAAAGTGCTTTGGTGGTTTTATAAAAATTTATAAAACCATAATAAAAACATCTTTAAAAGCTTCAGTAGATGTGATGTATCATTAAAACAATTAAAGCAATTAAAGTATCTGTGCATTAATGCTGTCATTGTTACCGTGTTGCACTTGAGTTGTCCAATGCTGATTTCAAGGACTTACTAAATCTGTGGATTCTGATTTGTTTATAAAGGTGAGTATTAATCAAGTTGAGTTCAGTAAATAACAATTTTGCAAAAGCCTGATAAAGACTGATGTTAATGTCTCTGGGTTCTGTATGTGCCATGAGCTAACAAAGACTACTGGCTGGTTCAGTGCAGGGACTTAAGGTACAGAGCAAAAATGTCACATATTTAGTGTTAGATTTCACAGTGAACCCAAATGTCAACAAAATGAAGCTTTGTGTGGTTAACCATGCCCCTTCTTCTACTGAACATTATTTCCAGTAAGTGTTGGTTGCATGAGGATATTTGGGAGAAGATAGAAAAGGAGGAGATCTGGGAAGTCATAATAACTTGTGTTCACCTATGATATGTGATAATTTTTTAGTTTAACTCTAAATTTTCATTTGAAGCTTTTACAAAAGGCACTGCTGTCTTTTGGATACTGAACAAGTAGGTGTTTCAAGCCATCTGCAAGTATTCAAATCTAACCTGGCAAAATACATTAGTTTTCATTTCTCTTCCCAAAGATTCCTCATTTAAGCTTTAAGACATGGTTTTGCAGGAGGGTGCTGGAGGTTTGTAGGTATTAGGTCAGTTCAGTGGTAGTGCAGTTTCATTGTTCCCAAGGAGAGTTCTCCTGGTTATTCTTGGTAAGCTGCTGTTAAAATAAAACGAAAAAGAAAAGCAAGTTTTGGTACAGCTGACTCCAGCCTTGGGTAGAATTTTCTTTTTAAAGTGCTTACTGGAATCAACACAACAAAAGTTTAAAAATGTAGGAAACCCTGTACCCAGAGTCCAAGTAAACAGCAACAAACCCATTTGAGATGAAAAGTTCCTAAAAAAGACAGTTCCTAAAAAAGCCAAAGGCAGCAAGACTCTGTGATGCCAGTTTTTCATTTGGAGGCAGTGGCTTGTTTTGTTTTTAGCATCTGCTCCATCAGCAAGATGAATGTGTAAAGCCTGGATTTGGGTCTTGCCTGACTTGCCACCAGATGAAAATAATTAATTGCCCTTGTACACTTACTCCCTCTTGCTGCAGTCAGAACAAGAAGTATTTTTGCAGCTAGCTCTGTGATCTGTGCTGTGTCGCTCAGCCATTGCTTTTTGTGCATTCCAGCAGGCTTGTGGAGACTGCTGCAGCCCACAAACCCACCACAAGGCAAGCACTACTTGCTGCATCCACTTGGGCACAAAGTAACTGGTCATCAGTCAGAATGTTTTACTTTGGTGATTTTTAATTTTTTCTTTTTTGTAGCAGTGGAAGGAATATTTGTTGTGGTTTCTCTGGCTACAGGTAAATAAGTGGGTGATTCAGTGTGTCCCTTCATTTGGGACAGTTCCACATTGCTGCACCCAAGGGTGGCTGGTATCATTTCCTTGTGGTCGTCTCAGCCAAAGATGGGTGGTATGAATTGCATATTGAAGGTGCTTGCCTCTACTCAATTATAAAAGAAAATTAATTGAGCGCAGACTAGAATCCAGCAATTGCTTAATGGGAGGTTAGAGGAGCTGAAATCCATCATCAGACCAACCAGCTACTATCCCAAGAAGAGTGTTGGCATTCCTTGCTTTTCACTGCCATCTCTCTTCACTTTGTTAACCTGTGTGGTGGAAATCTGCATTTTTGTTATGTTTTTTCAGTCAGTGTCTGGGGAGTGATGAAGAAGGAGGTGTGTTTTTCAGGCTTCTACAGTAATGTTTTGTAGCACCATATATCATTAATGTCTTTTGTTTATGGTTTTTGCTGAGGCAGTTTGAGATCCTGCTCTGCTGCAGGTAGTTCAGCAATCTGTACAAGGTAGTGTAGTGTTTGAGTCTGGCAGGAAGTGTAATTTCCAGGGTACACCTTGAGGTATGGCAACAGCTGCCGGTGGTATGGAATAAGAGCAGATGAAGTGTTGTTTTTCAGGGTTGACAGTATGCTTGGATTCTTGCTGTGCAAACAGAGACAAGTGGCTACCCTCTCTCTCCTCCTAATGCTGCTTCAGAGCGACTTGCAGGTCATTTTATTTGACCAAACCTCCATCAGCCTAGACCTCCAAAGTCCCTCTTATCTGTTGAATGATCCATGTGTGTGCCATTTTATAGAGTGCTTGAAATACCCTCCTCCTCCCAACAGCATTGATAACATTCCAGGCAGTTTTGTTTAAACTCTGTTTAATAGCCAGAAAAAGCTGATGACACATGTTCTGATGCAGCAATGTCTGTCCTTGAAAGCATGAACCCTCTCTTCCCAGTCTGGTTTTTTCGTCTTGCTGATACTGTGAGGAGCCTGAGTAGTGAATGACTTTGAATGATTATGACTTTCTTCTCTATAAACTGTTCCTACTTTACTTTGTCTTTTGAGAGGTGAATTTAATGCAAAGAGGCTACAAAATTTGCATGCTGTTTTATTAGCTATAAACAGGTAACCAGGGAAAATCAGCTGACCATGTGGTAGACTGGATTTAATATTAACCTGCCAGTTACTGCATACAAGTTCTCTTTATTCAAAGTCACAATTCCTAGTCTTAAAAGAATAAGAAAAAGGGCACTCTTGTAATACCGTAGTTAGTGTAGCAGTGGATTTTTCCATCCCCTGTGTGTTGCTCCAGGCTTTTCCCACAACTTCCATGTAATTTATGTGTTGAGATTATTTTTCTGGCTTAAGTTCCATATTTTTGATAATCAGCGTATTGTAGGAAAGTGTGTACTGGAAACTTGCATAATGCTGTTCTTTCCAGCAAGTGACTTGTTTGTGTCCTGCTTGGCCTGCTTCTGGTCTAGCACTGATGCTTTACTAGTGCTGGGTGAGCAGCTTTTTGCTGATTTAGCTACTTAACAGGTTTCACTACTTGGAGCTTGTAATTTCAGCTTTTAAGAGAGAGTAATGACGCCAGGAATTTAATTTTATTAAAAGTGCATTTTTTAGTATATTGGTTGATACTATCTGGGTTTTCTGTAAATGTCTCCCTCCCACTGAGACAGAAGCACACTATTGATCAGAAATGTCTAGACCTTTTGTTAATGGAGAATTCACCACCATTCTTTGCCTTGACTCCAGAAAATAAAATTACTTTAGTTTTTCAATTGACTTGATATGAGTGTTTCCCGTCTTCAGTTTCTGACAAACACAAAAATCTGTTTCTGTGCTTGGGTTGCTGTCAGGGAATATGACAAAAGCTGGTGTTGACTTAGTAATTGTTTTGGGTGTTCCCTTTCTCCTGAAACAATTGTGAAATTTTCAGAGGGACAGTGCCTCCTTCTTTTATTGTAAAGTCAGGACTGTAATCATTATTTCACCAGCTGAAAGAAGAATGTGATTTTTTTTTTTTTTCCAAAATGGGTAGCACATGCCTGATTTGAGGACAACTCTATGAGCTGCTTTGCAGGAGCCATCCTGTCTCCTCTTCTGGTGGATATTGGAGACACTGTTTATTCCCTCTTGTACAGTTTTTGGCAGGCAGTGGGCTGGTCAGTCATGGGTTCTGCCAGAGCAGAGGGCTTGGAGGAAGAGCTCAGTGAGTGTAGCTCGACTGTGCTAACTTCAGGTGCGAGGGTTCATGGCAGTCTGGTTTTGAATCTGTAACCTGTTCGAGGTGTTTGCCTCTAAACACTGTTTTTATTAGTCCATTAACTCTGAGATCTTAACAAGTAGCTTACCTTTTTCCAGGAGACCTCTCCTGAAAATACAGCATTACTATTGTCCATGGAGAGAACTGTGTGTCTCCTCAGTGATGTTTCAGAGAAGGATTTTAGCAAACCTTCCTCAGCATTAAAACCAGGAAGTGGACACTTGATGTATAGTAACCTTTGACACTGTTTCTCTGATGTGCTCATCTGTTGCTGGGGAATGTTGTCTTGGCTGAAATCTCTGATGTGCAGCTGGTGGTAACAGCCAAACACAAAATGTTAGCAACACTCACTGGAAAACCAGTGTGGACTGCAGTAAGTTTCCTCAAGATCCACATAGAGCTTGGAAATGCCACTAAAGCATCAGCAGCTTGGATTTCAGTTTGTAAGCATCCCCAGTATAATGCAGAGAAAGTTTTAGTTGGACACAAAACTAATTAAATGTCCTATCCTCTTTTGCTCCTGAAGCAAACTCAAGCAAGTTGTGGGAATGTGCTTGTGATGGAAACAGTCTATCATCCCTCTCAGTAACTTGCCAGTTTTACTTAATTCCAAAATAAATGGGCTGCTTAAAATTATTCTGAAGTTGCTCATAGGAGATAGCATTGTCCCATATTTCTGGAACATTAAACATAATAGTCATGACTACATGATTATAAACATGAGTGAATTTCTTTACAGTTTGTTAATGGCATCCTGGACTTCCACTAAGCAACTTAAACCCAAAACACAATCCAAACTAACTAACGGAAAGGTTTGTTTGAATATTACTGATGACTTTTCTTCATTCAGAAGGGGAGAAAACTTCAAGTCTGAAGAGCATTTGCATAGTGGATGCTTTTAGGATAACCTACAGCAATTTTTTAAAATTGTATTTTCAGGAAATTAAAAAAATCTTATCTGGATAATTAATACTTGAGTATCTGAGTTTGAAATTAAATCGTGTATTTACTGCTAGAAAAGTGTATAAGGCTTGCTTCCATAATCAGTTCAGGCAGCTTTTACACTGCCTCTCTTCCAGTGGAAGCATATTCAAGGATGCTTTTGTTTCAGCAGCATTTTGTTCAGCTTTTGTTTCCTGTAAATTACACAAAGCTTTCTTAGAAACAGTCTTTTGTACTTTTAAAGGGAATGAGTCTGAAATAGTTTTTGATTAGTAGAATGTGTTAGGTTGTACTTTGAAGCAGAAAAGTGTTTATGTTCTAGGAAATGCATCCTTAAAACTATTTTCTCTCCCATAATTGTGCTATTTAAGCAGATCATCTTTTTATTAAACAGAGAAATAGGTGAGAATTTGTGTTTGGGGTTTTGAGTTGAATTGTTGTAGCAGGTGTACGACCATTGCAATGTTGTAGGTAACTGGATTCTACTTGCCAGTGCAGACCAGGCTGTGGCTGTAAGCAGGGTGTTTCACTGTCACTGTGATTTCAGAATGGTGCGTCAGAGACATGGGTGGCTTTCATAACTTGGCTTTTATTGTTAGGCTGGCTTGGAATCTCTTTCATTTACCAGAATGTTTTAGGGTGATGCATAACATTCCCCCCCACTTGTTTCCTGGAGGAAATTCATTCTCTAGGGCATTTGTTAGTGAGATCTTAACAGAATGGACACATTGTGCTTTATGAGAACAATTTGTCCTCCTAACTACAGGGGTATGATACGGAGCAGTAGTTATGTTATGGAGAGACTGCCTTTGAAAAGGTGAAAAACGTGTTGAAAGGAGGTAAAAACGTCACTTGACTTGCTGGTAAAGTACTGAAGCAAAATGATCTGTTAGCAAATCAGTTATGCTCATTAAGAGTGAACAGAGAAGAAAAAATGTGTTTCCATGGAACATAATAACTGCTAGGCTGATAAATATTTTCTCCCTCCAAACACTTCTGCTTTTACAAAACAGCAGTGTTACACCACCCACATACCCATGAAGCCTAAAGTCCTAAATACAGAATTTGCCTTCTTTGTTTCATTCCAGTTACTTTGAAGAAAATGTAAATGTATGTGCATCTCACTTTGTGTTTGCTGCTAATGACTGAAACTAATAATGTTTTTAATCTTTTTGGGTCTTAGCTTCCCTGCATATGAAATACAACAACTTCCAAACTCTACCTGTGTAGTGAGAATACCAATTATAATCTGTAAAATTCTGTAAGAAGAACTGATTTTTCTTTCTTCATGTTAGAATATTTGCCTGTAGCCTCCTGTCTCAAAGCATGGTCCTATAGTATTTAATCAAATGAGAATAAGTTAATAAATTACTCGAAGTTTTTTTTAAGAGAGCTTTGTTTTTGGAGTACAAGTCTACTATCTGTTACCTGAATGACCTTGAGGGGTGATGGAAGCTTGTTGCCTGTCTAGAGCAATTTTAATTAATACATCAGAATAAGGAATTGGATTTATTTTTGGCAGAGAAAACAAAATCCAGTAAAAAATCAGACTGAGAAGTTGAGTTTACTATCTTATTTCCAGCCTTCTTCCTTTTCTTTCATCAGAAAGGATCAAGTTGTAAAAAACAATTGGAGATTGAGATTTTTTTGCAAAATACTATTAGCCTGCACTCAGCAGTAGCATTCATTGGCTTAGTTTCTCCATTTTCCTTTGTGGAAGTATGATTCACGTGCTGTTTTGCATGTAGCAAGTATATGCAAATGTAGACTAAAAGGCATTTCTAGTTGTTCCATTACATCTTTTGCTATTGATACAACCAAATCATGAAACTGGTTTCATAAAGATAATGCTATCCACAGTACTGTGTAGACCTGGTGAAAAATCTTCACCAGAATTGTTCTGTTGTTTCTATTTTACTTTGTAGTACTGTAGATCAGGTGTTGAACAGGTACTGAATTTTCCTTACAGCTGTATCTCAGCATGAGGAAAAGCATCCTGCCATAGAAGGCAGACAGGGAGCAGATGTGCCCTGCAGCTCTGTGTCCCAGCTGAACTGCAGGGGCCATAGGGATGTAAAATACACTGATGTCCATCACCATGCTCCTTTGCATGCAGGAGGCTGCCAGTGCAGCTGAGTGTATGCCTAAAATGATGAAGGGATTGTCAGCATAAGCTTAATTTGAAATCTCTGGCTGTTACTTTGAGAGAATAGCTTTTTACTGGTTTTACAGAATTTGGCAGGCTGAATTTGAGAAGCTGTTGTTTAGGATTAGGGATCAGTGTCAAACAAGGATGAGATGTTTCCTTGGAAGAAGGTAAATGCTTCACTGTACTCCTGTTTATTTTTAGAGTGAAATTGCTTTATGACTTCCTAATGAGCTTAAAAGTTGACAAGGATTTAAGCTGTGTCTTGAACTACTCTGAACATTGAGAGATGTCACATTAGCTATTCTGAAATACAACAATCCAAGCCAATAGCAAACAATTTCACCTAGTGTACTGTTCATCTGTCTGATTAGAATTGCTATCCCCCTAGTTAATATTAACGGAAAGCAAAGTCTCTGTTGAAGAGTACCCCTATGTTTCCTTATTCAAGATGAGTGTGAAGAAATATCAGGAGATATCCTGCCTTGCATTTTGAATTATCAGGAGGAAAGGGAGCCACTGCTGTGTTGTGAATGATTGTGCTGCTTTCCCATTGATCAAATAAATTGACAATCAGCTCCAGTGTCCTGAGCAATGTGGTTTAGAATAACCAGAAATATGGGATATTTATCAGCAAATAGCAGTATCACTGAGTGTCAATGCAGTTCAAAATGTGATTTAACAGCAAATTTCCTGCAGGAAAAGGCCAATCACACCTTCCTTGTACAATACAAATAATCCTGTGATGGGTTTATCATCTTTTCAAGACTCACAGAAAGGTCTGTGGTGTTTTCCAGTGTGATGCTGGGATACTGTCCAATTTCATTTCCTAGAAATGTGTTTTCAGCCATCCTAAAACTGAAAGCAAATGAAGAATCCCAAGAGGATGACCTTCTTTGGCAGCTGAAGATGAATCAGTGTGTCCAGCATGAACAGTCTTGTCCTATTTCCTTGTCTTTACCCACCTTAGATCTAGTAGAGATGGTGACATCTGAGTTGTTGGTAGTAGCAGCATATCTGTGTGTGTGTGTGAATGTAACCACTCTGCATTTAATATGGAAAAGGGAAACTTAAAGAACTGTTAAATCTGCATCAAATACCTGTTAAAACATATGAAAGTTACCATGTGCTTCTGATTGCTCCACCAGAAGCTTGTTGAAAATTGTTTTTGTTAGTTTTCTCCATTGATGTATATTATTTGTTTGGCGTCAGGCTGCTTTTTACCACTGGATTTGTATCACTGTAAGAAAATGCAGAAGTGAGATTTAAAGAAAGCTTCAAAGAAAGATAAAGGTTACTTTGAAAAATTATTTCTAGAATTCGGTGAAATTTAGGTACGTAGGCAACCTTGACACAACTTGTCATGTATAAATTTCTGAGTGAGAAAGGTGGAGTATTTTGGATGCAAATAAGTAATGAACATTTTGGGATAACTGAACAATAATCACTTTGTAAATCAACAAAAGATCAATTAAGTGTTGTGCTTTCTATTGGTGCCATTCAACAAATGAAACATTTTATTTAATGAATAATGAAGAGAGGAGTGACTTAATAGTTTTTTTTAACTCAGGTCGTGAGATGAGGTGGCCACTAAAGGTCTGAGTACTTTTGTTTGTTTTCGTAATAGTAAACTTTATTGAAGACTATTGTCGATCATTAATTCTTCTTTACGATGCTGAAGGCAGGCTTGGTCCCATGCTCTTACAAGTCCTTAAAGGCTTCCACTATTTTCAGCAGCCTTTGCTTGCTCTTTGTATCACCAGTAATGCCCATTAAACTGGTGAAGCATCTCTGTGGGATTGAAGATACTTCTAAAGGTAAAAAAGAGAAAACAAGAGTATTTGCAAGAATCTAAAACACCTTGCAGAACTTGCCAGGCAGTTTCTGCACTTACATCCCTCAATTGCTTTCTTAAAATCTATTCATTGCCTTCTTTTTAATGTCCTCTATCCCTCAGGACTCTATGAAGTGGCTTCCCAAGTCTCCTAAACTGTACAGTGGCCATAACTGGAGCTCCCAGGGCTCTCGCTGGGCCTCATTGAAAGGAAAGGAAGGTTTTCATGGTGGTAACCTGTACAGATTGAGCTCTGCCTATGGAAAATGGAGAGAGGGAAGGATCAGTCCTGAGCAAGAAGCAGAGGAACTCGAGGATCCTGATGATGTAAGTAGTCCTGAAATCTGGAGAGACCGTGTGTATCAATGAAGAGGCTATAGCTGTGCAGCAGAGCACTTTGGGTTCGGGGGACCTGCACTGCTTATACCCTCATGTCCTTGTCTGTGCAGAAGGTACAGAGCTATGTTCAATGTTATACTCCTTCACTTTGCTTGCAATTAATCCATCCAACCCTCAAGAGTACAGTTCAACCTGCAGGTTAAGATGAGTAACCTGAGCAATGATGAGACACGTTTTTTACTTTACTCCTATCTATATCCCCAGTTACCAAGCTCCCTCCATCACTTTCAGGTAAGTAGGTTGTTGGCAGCACTTGGGGCTCAGTGTCTCCCTAGGCCTGGATGGTAGAAAAGTGAGGTTGCAGTGCTCCTCCACTGCATGTTAATTCTGGGTGGTGCTTTTCCAGGATGCTGATGTCTGTGAGCCCCTGCCTGCTGTAGTTTTCCAGCCTGTGCCTGCCAGGTGTCTGTCACTTGTGCTGCAGCCTGGCTGTCCTCTTGTCCTAGCCTGGGAAAAGGAGGTGGTGATTGCACTCTTGCAGCCTTTCCCTTTCAGGGCATTGCTCATTGTTCTTCCTGGTGCTTGCTGGGAGATGAGGGAGGAATTTGGGTTCCTGCTCCTCTTCCAGGACCTCTGCTTCCTTCCTAGCCTCTGTGAGTGCTGCTGGTGTGGCCCCTCCTCCAGCCCACAGTTGTGGCTCTTGCTCATGGCCGCCTTCCCTGGCATCCGCAGCACTGCAGACATGTCTGGGTTAGTCAGCCTAGCACTGTAAAGAGAAATCTCTCTCAAGAGAAGAAAGGTAGTGAACGTTTTATGTGACACAAAGCTAAGCAAATTCCCTTTTAAGTGAAAATGGGAAGCAATCATGCCTTTTATGCTTTCCCTGGGGTTGGCAATGCTTCTTTCCATCCCAACCAAAAAGACATTGTGGGAAAGTGCCAATATAGATTGAAAAATAATGTGTCTAGTGGGGTTCTTCACAGCTGTTCAAGGTAATGCCACTGCTTTATATTTTGGTATTAAACTTCCAAGCTTAGAGAAACACTTATGGGGTTTATTTTCAGAGGTGTTGATGTGTGTTTGCTGCATCATTTTACTGCCAATAGAAGACAGAAGGATTTCGGCAATATGAAGATCTGATTTCACCTTAACCCATAAAATTAAGGAGCAAAAATCAGCTAAATATAAGTAAAGCACTCCTAAAATGTGAACAGAATTTGGGTATTGTGTCTGAATTTAATTTAACCCTTTGTCAGGAATAACTGATAGCTGGAAAACATCACTACATTTTGCATTCAGACTTGTCTGAAGCTTTAATTGTTTGGTGGATGTATTTTAATTGTGTATTTTTCTTTTCAAGCCCTTGTGGTTTAGCTAAGCATAGGGTGACATTGTGAGCTTCTCACTGCATCTCAGACTAGGTTCACCCTAGAGCCAGGTTTCAGAATAGGCTTTAGTATGCATCACCTTTGAGGTTCCATTTCCAGAGGACTCCTAAATCACTTGAGTTTGCAGGTCTCCACTCACTGCCATTTGCAACTGAAGTCAATCCAATGACTGAAACAAAGTCTTACACATATAGATGTAAGGTAGGGGCTTGCCTTCCCTCTCACACCTATGCTCCCAAAAATGGAATGTGAGGTTTGAGGAACTATAAGAAACGTTTTATTTTCTGTATGGAAATATCTTTCCTTTGCCTTGTGTGTGTGGTTCCTTCCCCCAGAACAGTGGATTCAGTACTACAGAGCTGCCAGAGGCTGCCCAAAATGGTCTTGTTCTCATGCTCTGCCATTTTCACAGGGCATTGCAGGATTTATGCACATATGGATATGTATGTGTTATATGTGCTTGTGTGTGCCAGGGAATCCAGTGAAAGGCTATACAAAATCCCAGTCCTCTCTCTGTTCCCACAGTTTCAACCTCAGTGTCGACGGCAAGGTATGCCCAGAGAAATAATGGTAAAAGAAATCTTTGTATGTTTGCTGTAAAGTTCCAGTTTTGTCTTCAGTGAAATAAATTCTGTCATACAGCAACATGAGAGTGAGGAACAAATTCATGTTAGCACGGGTAAGGTCTGTGTTTCAGATTCTCCTTGCTGTTGCTGTGTTTACCTTTTTTATCTTTAACCCTCAGGAACCGATTTCCAAGTTTTCCGGCAGCCTTTTTGATAGCAACGACAGCATGAGAGATCAAAGAAATCCCAGAGCAACGCTTCAAGAAAAGCACAAGTTGGCAATGAAAGGGAAGACTCTTGGAGGATCCAACACCAAGGGGCAGCCCCCTGTGTCAGCAGCAGGCGGCTTCCCCAGCGAGAGCGGCCGGATCGCGGAGGAGCTGCGGGTGCTGGATGTGCCGCAGCCCCCGCTGAAGGTTTAGAGCTGCTGCATGGGCTGGGCTTGCTGCTGGGGGGCTCTGCATGTCTGTGGGGCAGTCCCTGTGTCTGTGGGGAACTCCTCCTGGGTGAAGCAGCTTATAAAAGATGCAAACAAGGGGGGACATTGCATGGCAGATGTCATGAGGCTTACCTTTAGGAGAGTAAGCTGAGGGCTGTCATTGCTCCCCCTGGCTTATATGGAAAAAGAATTTCCCATTTAAAAAAAACAACAAAGCCCACTTTCCTTGTAGCTATGCATCTCACTTTATATATCCAGCTTTGGTATTGTGAGGCCAAGTCAAAGGTACGTGCAGGTGGGCACTGAGCTGAGTCTTTGTTCAGTCTATGGTTTCAAAGCAGTGGTGACAAGTCTTGCATGTGCCAGTGTTGAAGTGTAGCACCATTTTTCTCTGGGCTGGGCTCTCCAGAGGCATGTCTGCTGGTGTTCAGAGTGGGGGGTAGATTTTTCAATGTATGATTAATAGGCAATATTTTTGATTAATCAGGTCACTTATCCATTATAATTCTTTTCCAGGTAACCATTACTGTGTGCAGTCAAATGGGGAGTCTTGGTATTAGCATTGCTGGTGGAAAGGGCTCATCTTCATGTAAAGAAAGTGATGAGGTGCATTTCATTATTCAAAATTTATCTAGTGATCATTAGGAATAGACTGATGAATAGTTCCTTGAGTTACTGTGTTTTGTTGTTTGCTTTCTGAGATTGTCCTTCATGTAACATTTCCATCTTTGTAAAGCTAACAAGGGCAAACATAGGTAGCTTATTTCCCAGAGAGGGATTTGGCATTAGATTTTGCTGGGAAACTCCAGAAGGGATGATTTGGGAGAGATACCCAAATGTAAACCAATGATGTTGCAAAGGCAACCTGATGGCTGAAACGCTGTTGTCTAATTCTCATTTTCTGCCTCAGTTTGGGGTCACTCCCTTGGCAATCCACATGCCTCTCCCATCTCATTTGCTTATCCCCAGGAGCTAACTTGATTTGAGAGAAATATTTCACACATCTCACTAATTTATCTTTTAAATAAATTTTTGGTTTCCAGTCTGTTCCCCATGGCGCAGTGTAAACAATTACTGCCTTTTGTTCATTGTTATATGTGTCAGCCGTGGAGGCTTTTTTTTTTTGTCTTGCTAATGTGCCAAGGCATTTAGTTTTTCATTTTATGGAGGCAACAGAACAATAAGTCTTGAAAATTAATTACTTCCCATTTGCTTTTTACATCTAAGAACAGTGGGAGAAACGGTCATTGCTGAAACCTATGTTTTGTGTTACCAGGGGATCCTGATTGCACGGCTGCCAAAAGATGGTCCATCAGACTTGGCTGGGGTACAAGCAGGAGAGAGAGTGACTGAGGTAGATGGTTTGTTTGTCACTGTGGAGTGTGTTCTCTTGTTGTTGTCTTAAATCACTTAGAGTTGGGAAACTTGAGATGCAGATCTAGGCTTGACTTAGTAGCTTTTTAGATACCTGCCATTATGAAGAAATGATAACATTAAATTGTTGTATTCCTTGTTATGCTCTGGTTGTCAGATCTTTATGTACAAGTGCTTAACTAAATATTATTCACTTAAATGAATAATTTACAAAGGAAAATAATGGTCTTAGTAAGCAGTTATATAAGCATAAATGCAGTTGTGCTTGTTCCATGTTTTCTTGTGATATAGTATTAGATTCACTAGATGAGTTCATCGCAGTTGCAACAAAGAGATATAAACTAGATGAGCTTATTTCCCCAAGGTAATTTTGGTGGGAAGAGAACTGCTCAAAATAACTCCCCTGATGGAGGCTTGCAGTGCCAAGTGCCAAGGGATAAATGTGTCTCTCAGGCTGCTCCACCTCAAGCCTCATCTTTCCTAGCAGAAGCCACATTCTTGAGCTTCAGAATTTCCCAAGAACAACAGGAAAAATGATAGTCACATACAGTTTTGTGTTATATACTTTCAATGTAGTTTGGTTTCTACCTGCTGAGAATGATGGAGGAAGAGAACCTCTACGAAATTACTTTGAGGTGAAGCTGGTCCATATTTATTTCAGATCTTGTTCTCTTAAACTGTCATTTATACTTTGTTAGATTAGTAGTTTTTACTCCAGCATGCTACATGTTGAATTAAGGTGGGATAGAACAAGCAATATTGTGTGTCTGTTAAATTGTCAGGAATAATGATAGAACCTGTATCAGCCACAGACTATTTAATGATAAATTATTCTACTAATTTTGTAAAACTATGCTATGGAATTATTAATAGAGGGTGGTCTTCCATAACATATGAATATTCTACTAGTTATATAATAACTGTTATCTATAATTATAGATAAAAATCTATATAATTCTACATTTTTTATTTTTTCAAAATTATTTTAACATATGTGAGAGAATTTAAATAATTTTCTACATATTTCACATTATCAGATCATTGAGGAAAAGACCCCAGGGTTTTTAGTTGCTGTGCCTTTACCTTCTGAGCAGAATTTCTGGTCAAGTTAGTATACTAAAATCAACTCCATTGCTCAGGTTCCTCCATGAGGCTATAATTAACTTTTTTATTTTGGGGGCTATTTGGAATATACTAGGTATTAAAGTCTGTTCACTCAATCAATAGTGAAACAAGTGAAAAAGAGAAGATATTTCTGTTCCATCCTGTTTTGCCCTGCTGTTATTGTACAAATAGTTAAGATTTCTCCATCTCCCACAAGATGGCAGAATCATTCATGTTTAAAGAATATAGAAAACAAATCTCTGCTTTTTTTGTGTCTGTCACAAGAAGGAATCAATGCAACAGGCTGTGCTATAGAAATACTAATGTTTTGACCCCAGGACTAATCTGTATACAAATAACAAGCATTTTTCTCTTGACACTATGTGTTAGAACTTCTTATTCTTGAACTGATAATTTCAACAGTTCAAATATAAAATTCACCAAAAATGGGAAACAGCAAGGATTGCAATTTTATTTGCTTTTGTTGTATAACCGCATGTAACAATAGGGCCAGATGTTTGTATACTAACTTGAGAGGGAGGGAACTCCTCTTCTTAAACAGTATTCAGCATAAAAATATGTTTCTGGTGTTTTCTTTTAAAGGCAACCTTTGTTTCAGAACCTGCTGCCCTTGATGCTGGTCCTACTGAAGCTTCCCCCAAGGGCAGCCCCTTCCCGACAGTCAACCATGTCATAACAGTAAGTAGGATGGCCCCAGTAAATAACAAGTCACTCTTACCTAAGAAATTTGTGCTGTCTGTCATCAATGCTAGTGAAGACTGGCACAGAACTCAACACATCTCAAGATTAGAGACCCTACCAAGTGTTTATGTGGCTGTCACTGCAGCTGGGACATGGCTTCTGGAGGAGCTCAGCTCCTGGGTGAGCGCCCGTGTAGCAGAGCAGAGCTTTTGAAGCACTCTGGTTGGGGGACTTTAGGGTGGTGTCCATTCCCCCCAGTCTGAGTCATTATTCTGTTGTCTGGACTCTGTCTCTAGCAAATGGGAGGAGCAGCATTTCCAGAGTCCCTTTTTTAGGAGGCAGAGGGTGAACAGCTACCTGGAGGTGACCATTTTCATCTTTTGACTGGAGGGGGGAGCTTGTGTCACAGGCTAAGACATGCCTGTATTTTAGGTGACTGGTGAGAGAAAGCCTACTGCACTTGTCACAGAAGGCAACAGCTGAGCCTGCAGAGTGGCTTTTAGAAATCCAGGTTTTTTAACTTTTGTAGCAAGTTCAACTCTCTGGAGACCTTACCCTAATCCTGGTCACCTATGTGCACAACTGAAACTATGGCTTTACTAGGAAGGTACAATAAGATCAAGGTATCTGAATAATTAAGGTCAAAAAGCATCTTGTATGGAGCTTGAAGTACCAGGAAGCAACAACTGTTTCACCTACAGCAAATGCCAGAGGAATGCTTGTTTGATTCATCTTCTTTCAGTCTTTTTAAAAATCTTTCTCCATGAATACCATTTACAACTCAGCTAATGGCAAAAAACAAAAGTATGTATATTATATAAAAGACTATAATCAAAGATTGTATCTGTTTTTATTAACCATTTAGATAAATAACGTGATTTGTTAGTTGGCTGAAAAAGTGAGCAAATAGATCATGCAACTGTTTTTCTCTGGTTTCCTCTGTTAGTCACTGTTTGACATGTTGAGCTACAGTTTTTGTCCATGAGATAGACTAAGAAAGGTTTTCCCTTCTATTAGTTGCTTAAAGAAACTTATTTTGAGGCCTCTGGCCTCCAACATCACCTTGTGAGACATTTAGACCAGTTTTATTTTCCAGCTAAAAACACTTTCATCAATTTGTGGTGGGTTGGTTTTTTTGTGGTGGTTTTTTTGTTTGTTTGTTTTGTTTTGTTTTGTCCAGTTATACCTGGTAGCTGTTTCTTACAGTCTTTATCAGCTTTGCAGGAAGCATGAGGCTTCCTGTTAGAGGAACCACTGAAAAGGTTTATTCAGACATTGGCAGTGGCCTGGATCTGTTGCAGTAGTATGACTTCTAATATTTTCATCCAAAAAGAAGAAATTGCTGCATTTTTATGTTGTATGCTTCCCTTTAAAGTTCTTCATCAGTAGTGAGGGTAGGAGGCAGATTAGACAGAGATACTTAACTTAGAGCCGAGTACTCAGAGGGAGTCAACTGGCTGAATATGTTCTGAGTGTCAAAAGTAACTGATGTGCAAGTTCTTTTGTGAAGAAACATTTGTATTTCTGGTTTTGTTTCTTTCTTGAAATCAAAATCTTCATGCTGTAGCAAATGAATCATGTTATTTCCTGGAGCAGCATTCATCAATTTTAGGGATTATGGGTTTATGGGGAGTATCCTGCTGACTTGGGACTGCTCAATTTCTCATCTCTTCTCACTTTGAAGTCCCTCTTATTCCTCAGTAACTGAAGGAAATTTTATTATCTGAAAAATGTTTAGAGCCTGGCTTCTCATGGAGGACTTGCTTTGCATGTTCAGATAAGCAGGTGGCAGTAGGACCTTAGTGCAGAATCTTCTTCTATGCTAGGAATATAGGAAGGTTCATTTCCTTTGTGTTTCTGATCAGGTTTCAATAGAAGATGGTTGTGTCTACATCAAGGGAGGGAAGAATTGAAGCATAATGGCAGAGAAACCAGAGACTCCTATTACTATTCTGCAAAAACTGAGTATATGCCAGATGGTGTCATCTTTCTTCTCCCTCTCTTCCATGTCATCATTCTGCCTTTCAGCAGATACTGTCTTCATCTGGTTTTTTTTAACTGAATTTTAAAAAACATCCTCTTTGCATATGCTCCATGTGATAATATTTGTCTCATTCTTGCTAGCCACAGCCCACCCCATCTCTGAGCCTGCTGCTCTGGCATTACAACAGGCAACGCTGCTGCCAGGTTCAGGTTTTCTCTCTGATTTCCATAGGCTTGGTTGCTCTAACTGCTTCTCAAAGGCTCATTTAATTGTTAGCTCAGCCAGCCAAACTCAATTTCAAACCCTTTGTGCCAGCTTTAAGATTTCATGACAGTGTGAATGACCAGTAATTAATTTGACAAACGAAATGCTCTTTCACAGTGAGTCATTGTTTTGCAAAGGAAAAATGAGAATCTTCCTTGGTTTTAATTATGATTGAGTATTTTGCTGACATGTAGATAGAGGTCTCAGAACTTTAATTACAAGTAGATAGTTTTTGCATACAGTATTTTATAGACTTGCCTCAGTTATGCTAATCACACCTCAAAAATATGAAAACATATTTTACTTGGTTTAATATATATATCTAAATATAAATATTTGAATTGAACTTAAACAAAAAAAGGCAGGGATATAAACACATGCCCATGCTGACTTTAACAGAAGGAACTTTAATTTGGATTCTGGATTCTTCATTTCCAGTTCTGTTATTGTTTCCTATCCTCTCAAACATAGAGCCAACTCTTCACAATATTTCTCCATCATAAATATTTTTGCTCAACCTCTGACTGAAATTCACAGAGGATTTTGTCGGACTGAATGGAGAGTGTGGACAGGTTTCAGCATCTTCTATAATTTCATAACATATATCATGCCATCTTCTTTGACTCATTTTTGGGGCTATCAACGTAATAAGGATATTAGATACTTTGTAATTAATATCAAGCATTTTTTAGCATATTATTTGATTTAATTTTATGCGTTTGCCCTGGGAATTTCATCAATTTTATTTTTTCATATAGGTCACCAGGGGTACACGTGGATAGTGGAATTGTCAAGGAAGGTTAAAGTAAGAGTTACCAATTAAAAGTGATTGTGTGAATAAATAAAAAAATAAATGGTGAAGCTTACAGTACTGAAAAAATCTGAAGAACTTCTTCATGCTAAAAACGCCAAATTTTTTGGCTGCTCTGCTAAAAATGCAGAGATACTTACGCGTTCCTAAATCTGCTGAGAAAACAGACAAGTGTACTAGAACCTGTAACACGTATCAAAATGAAATCCTCCTGAGAAGTAGAAAGTGCATAACCAGATACATCATCTCCCACAGTATGCAGTTCTGGTCAACCGCCTTTGTCTCATATTGTTCATATGCAAGTCGTGAGAAATCTTATATGGATGAGAATCCCAGCAGATCTACCTTCTTCATTTCCAGCTGATAAAGACTTTTCAGGAAAAAACCTTGATCCACTTACATTAGTTAAAAATCTTCAAAAATCTAATTATCAAACCCTTTCTTTATTCATTTGAGCATGTTCTAAACATATCAGAAAATTGAAATCATACAACGTAAAACAAAACTTTTGTTTCTTTAGTCATTGTCCTACTTTGTTCAATTTTAAAAGCAAAGCAAGTGGAGTACTCAGGTCAGAGAAGCAGTAAAAAAGAAGACAACTAAAGTGAGATTCAGAATGTCCTTATCATGAACAAAGCCAGGTTTCTTCTTAAGCTTGTTTCAAACAGTAAAGACCTTGCTCACATCACATACAGTGTTTGACTGACCTGTAGCAGCATAAGATCTACTACTCCAAGTTTCTTATAAGAAACTGCCTTTATCCCTTCTCCAAACATTTTCATTACTCTTTTAATCTTGTCGGGTAAGGGGTCATTGTATGGTTTTTTTTTTTCAATTCTGACAAGCTAAGTTAGTGTTAGAAGTTAGGAATCTAACTCTCCACTGCCTTGCATCTTTACAGATGTGCAGATTTACATACATTTTGCAAAGAAGCCTATGAGCCTTGTTGATTTAGGTAACCTTAGCCATTGTGTGAGCTTCAGTGGAGTGTTAGCACCCATGTGCCATGTGATTGCCTCCTCCATTGCATCTCCTAGTTTGCTCCTGCTTTTATCTAAGCAACTGAGTATTTCTGAGTCATGATGAAAGATGGAAAATAAAAGGTGTGTGCTGTAGACACTGTGTTTGCCTCCATAGTATAGTGGTTAGGGAACTTACTTTGTGAATTTGAAATTAAGTTCCTGCTCCCAACAAATGCTTCTGTTTGCACAGTGTATCTTTTTCCTCTCTTCCTTTCAAGTAGTTTTCTCACAGCACTCAGTCAAAACTGACTCATTTCGAACTTTAAGTTCTTGGATTTTGTAAAGCTTGGAATTAACAATGCTAAATAGGAAAAAAAACTTTTAAAAGGGCGGGATATTAATTGACCTTTTCGAGTTACCATATTAAAATACCTCCAAGTTAGAGAAAACCGACAAAGTGAGCCCATCATATGGTAGACAACATAAGCACTGCAGACAATATAAGCAAAAACATGTAAAAGACAAACAGAGTTAAGCAAGGCACCTTGAACTGTGCTGTAGGACATAGCATATTATTTGAGAATAAAAGAGGATAAGTATTTAAAGAACTACACAAATGATAAGCAATATCTCCCCTTGTGAAAGGCATCCTCATGGACTCTGCAGGGGAAGAGACCATACTGAGTTCCTGCAGGCTTTCAGACAGCCACTGCCTTTCACAGGGGTGATGAATTTTCTTCAAAAAATCAAAGGGTTGGCAACTTAGACCATGGGTAGCAATGCTTATGGGGGCAATGCCTTTTAAGTCTCCCAGTGTGGTCAGAGCAATGCATTTTCTTCCATGTTTTCATAGCATCAGGCCAGAAATGATTACATACTTATATGAAAGCACTTATATGAAAATCTGTAAATCAGGTTCCAGTGTCAGGGAAGCCACTATCCAGTGGTACATTAGAAGATGAAAGAAATGAAGCAAGGACAATTTTTCATACACAATTTGAATCATATAAGAGCCTTTTGTGCTTGACAGCATTGCAGATATGACATGATGAGGATTGGTCTTCCATTTTTGTTGTGAGTTTGACAGAGCTCCCTCTTTCTTGCCTTGTACATTGCCCTTGGGAGGCACTTGGCAGACAGCAAGGACAGACAGGAGCTTTGCTCTAAATGTGACATGACCAAATGTTATATATACTGCATGCTGGAAGACAGATGAAACATGCAAGATGTTCTCTTGCTATTCCAAGAAGTAGAGAAAATGCTTAGTTTTAAACCTGAGCTGTAAAATATATCAATATCTAGAAAATTCACACAGAGGAAATTTCCATAGAATCATAGAGTGGTTTGGGTTGGAATGGACCTTTAAAGATCATCTTGTACCCCACTTGTAGTGACCAGGGACATCTTCCACTAGAACAGGTTGCTCAGAGCCCTGTCCAACCTGTCTTTGAGTATTTCCAGAAATGGGAATGGCATCCACACCTCTCTGAGCAACCTGTTCCAGTGTTTTACTGCTTGTCTGGTTCATTGACTTCCAGGAAATCATACTAAGTTGAATTAGATTTTGGAGAAAACCACTGTACACAGTGTGGGAACAGCAACAGGGAAGAGGGATGGGCTGGTGGGGTAGCCCCTGCTCAGGGCCCTCACCAGGCTGCTGCACACAAAACTGAGGCACCACTTCCAAAAGTATGGTGCCAAATCTCCTCTGTCTGTGCTTGAGAGTAGTGTGGCTGTTCCAAGGGCAAGGATAAACTGAATTATGTGCTGCCCTCTCTCAACCCCAAGCAACAAAAGGTGTTTTCATGAGCCGGTTGTTCCTGAGTGCAGCAGCACAGGTCACACAGATTTCCTTGTGCAGAGGTCTTCTGTAGCCAATGCACTGAGGTGCTTCATCCATGCCTCACCAAATATTTATCTTCCCCAGAGTGCAGGAGAGATTTATACCTCTCTCTCCATCCGACTTCACAATTTCTGAAGTTTTGCCAGAGATCAAACACAGCAGTAAAATAGCATTGTAAAGTGCCGGGGAGAGGGATGCAGCCAGCGATTTCCATGACAAGGAGAGTTGAGGGTGCACCATAAAACACGTGTTTATTGAAACGTCCCTGATATGCTATAAAAGGGGAGCTGTGTTGAATGCCTAGAAGGGGTTTCCAGATTCATGTGTTTTCGTACACACAGCTGTGCATCACCTTGTCCCACACCCCTCGACCCTGCCCCAGCTGCTGTCCCGGCTGCGCCCTGGCTGCTGTGCCCGCTCCCGCCTGGAGGTGGGGTTGCTTGTGAGTAATGAACTCACGAGGAACTAATTTGATCTCTTTCTCTCTCTTTGACTTCTATTTCCTTGTTTCCTTTTGGGGATGAGGTTGCTTTTATTTATTGTTGCTGACAGCACGTCAATTAAGAACGCCATTGGATTCCTGTTTGTTGTGAACTGTGCAGCAGCAGATCTGCCCCTTCTCTGCTGTTTTGTTGGATGCATTTTTGCATCCTCTTTTTAAAGTTTTTATTTAAAAGTCCAGCTGTGTAAGATTTTTTAGGCATGAGTAAATTCCCTGTTTTACTAAATTCGATTTAGACAGTTTCTTCTGTGAATACAGTCATTATCGATTGTCATCTTTTGCATCTAGCAAAGGACTGTTTTCATTGTTTAGTGAGAAGTCTAAATGTCCTGTTCAGGTCTAAAAAATTACTTCTGTCCCCAGTGATGACAGAACAGGTAAGACTAAGTATGGAATCATAACATTATTCATGAGGTTTATGTAAATCCCTGCGCGTGCTCTCAGCTGTGTTGATAATTTTGTTTTCCCCTGTTTTCCCTAGTTAAGGGTATTATCCTTAGCACTGGAGTCAGTGAAGATCAACTGTAAAGTCAAATTTTAAAAATATGCATAATTTAGACACATGGAGCTGAGCTAGGCAGGCATTCCTATTACAGGTATTTTCTAGCTGGGGAATATTTTCTTTAAAAATTTACCTGTTTGAACTAGAGTTAAAAGTATGTCTGGTTTTCTTCCTAAAAAAGGTCAATCCTAATTCTTTTTTCCTGCCCTTATTCCATCAAACTTTGGCCTTTCATGTGTTGTTTCACCTTCTGATTTGTAGCCTCTGTCCCCAGCAGCTGGCCTTGCTGCCAGCTGTGATTTGCCCTGTCGCTGCTGGTTATGCATTTGACGTGAAGTTTGGGTTGTAGCTCTGACTCTTGCCTTGAGAACTCCCTCTCCAGCTAATATTGGAGTATGGACCTGTGGACTGGGAGAGGCCAGGGGAAGGGAAAGGCTTGTAAGAGAAAAAAAAAGATAATGGAGTTTGTTCTGTTTAGTTTTGAAAAAATTATAAAAAGATATAATGAGCTGGCTTTTATGGACTGTTCTGCAACCTTTTGGACAGACATTTTGATTGGAAGTAGGTAAGGAAAGCATATGTGCACATCTGGAAGTTAAAAATTATTGGATGTTAATCTGTTGGCAAGACATCTCTTTTATCACATTTTATTTTAAAAACTGCTTTCATGCATCACAGCTGATTGTAGGCTTGTTCCTCTCTTGTTTCAGTATGAAGGAATTTTTGCAGCCAACACTGCAGCTGAATTGCCCCAAGTTGTTTAGATGGTTTTATTTCTTCCTGCAGAAGACCAGGAGTGCACAGACAACTCCCTGTTTGTCCTCTAGTTGAAGGACTCCAAGTTTCAATGTAGGCTGTTAATCCCATTTAATGAGAGTGTCTGAAATAATTTGATTTTTAGTTATGTGTGATTCAAACAAAACTGAATTTTTTTAGTGTAGAAAGTCTTAGTGGTTATGTTTAGAAAAGTGACACAAACAAGGTAATGGAAGAAGTCTCCACAGTGAGCCCACTGGTTTTACTACAGGACCTGTCCATTTTGAAGTTTATTTTTTAGGCACTGAAAATGTCATTTCAGGGGAAAATGGAAAAATAGTAACTACTTTCAAGTAATTAATAATGCATTTTTCTGAAAAAGTATTCTATGTATTTTGACAATTTGAGATTGAACAGTAGTTCCAATATTATTTAAATAATGATATTTAAAGCATGATGATGGAAAGTGAGTAGGAAGAGTTTGCAATTTCAAGGTAAGTATTTTAAACAAGTTCAAACACTGCTGAGTAACAACCAGTGGAGAATAATGGAATAATAGAAAATCTAGATAATTTGTCCTCCTACACTGGCATCAATTTTTTTTTCAGAATTATCTACTGAAGGTGGAAGTTGCACACCTTCCCACATGCCTTAGACAAGTAACAGAGGTGTCTGTACCAGAAGGGTTTTCCTTATTGCCATCCTAAATATCTCTGTGTTGCCCTGTCTGTAATGGGCAGTGGAAGTAGTTTGCTTCCTCTTTGCTGTGCCATTTTTTCACATGGGAAATCTGTTCTTCTATATTCCCTCAATCATGCTGCACCAGGAAATGTACATTCAAATATGAATAGTAAAGAAAAGCTCCAAGAGCTAGGCTTGCCTATTTAATAGGGTAACGCTGAGGTCAGTGAAGATAAGCAGGGAAATATGAAAGTGAAGGTAAAATCCCCCCAGGATTCTGGGAAAGGAAGCACTGGGTTTGAGAAAAAGATGTAACAAAATATAATGCAAGTTTAGAGTTGTTAAGTTTTGTAACTTTCTTTTGTTTTGTTGTTGTTGTTTTTTTGGTTTGTTGTTTTTTGTTTTTTTTTTTTTAACAAAACTGAAAAAGTAAAGGAAGCTGATAAAGCTTACATTGTGATGTTCCTGGAGCTTGGGTGAATATAAAGCACTGATAGAGAGTATGGGGTTCTTAGGGGATGGTTAGGTAAAGATGGTTAGGCCACTATGCTTAGAAATGTGATGTGTGTTACATCCATTTTATGTTGGCTTTGGTTTATAGAGGAGCTTAATTGATAACTTTTGCTGCAAGGAGAGAGAGACTAGAGGCCTGAGCCTCTTTTCATTGAATTAGACCTTAGCACAAATGCATGCTGTATTGCCTAGTTGCATTTGCAATTGCATAATTGGCACCATCTTCAACTGAGAGTTGTTTTTTTCATTGGTACCTATGATTCAGATTTGAGGAAATTGGCTCCTCAGCATCCCATGAGGGAGAGAGGCACAGAGGAGGATGACTGGGGAGGAGGCTGCAGGGGAAGGAGCAGTGATGGTTTAGGGACAGCAGTGGCATGGGTTCACAGGGGGTTTCAGAGGGACAGTGGGCAGGGAGATGTGCAGAAAGCAGAGGGACAGAGAATACAGCTGCTCTTGGACCAGGACATTTGATTTGTTAGAAAGACTCAACAGTATGTCTCCAAATCAGTGTGAGTCAGCAGATGTGTGAGCTTTCACCTGCCTGGAGAGGGTACAGAGGGGCTGCTGTAGATCACACCTGAACCCACTCTTCCCTTTGGAGTGCAGGTTTCCAGCCTTTGCAGCACTTCTGGGCTGAGACACTGTTCAGCCTTTGCTGTAGAAAATTGGTTGTTCATTTAGCGCTGGTTCCTCTTTACCTGCAGCAATGAAAGATTAGATGTAAGCTTCTCCAATACCATGCAATTTGTGGAGCAGTTAACTCAATTACCACAGAAATGTTGAAGGAGCACTTTCCATCAATTAAATTTATTTTATAATTTAGACCTAGTTCCATCATAATATATGAAAGATAGTATGCAAGCAGTCATGAAATGTTTGAAGAAAATCTCTTTTAGAGAATTAGTTTTGGTTCTTTGGAAACTGGGGAGTAAGAACCATGCTGAAAAAGAGTACTTAAAAAACTGACATTGAAAACTGATGTTCATGGCTAAAGACTTTTCTTCAAAAGGACAAATAGGTACTTGTGACTCTGCATTGCTAATGAAATATATGTCAGTCATGGGAAGGTGTGCACATGTCTATTTTTGAACAGCACAGTACACAAAGGTCTTTCCTGAGCGTTGAACTGACAGCTCAGTGAAATGCAAAGCCTGGTCCTGGATATGACTGTAGGTAACTTAGGACATAGACCTCTGCAGTAGTTCTTGCGGTGTCAGAATTTCATTATGTGTCCCAGTAAACCACCTGTATGTATAGATGTGAATTTGCTGTACTGCAAAGCAGCTGGCTTCTGACTGTTGTTAAGCAAGAGGCATTTTTCAACAAAGAACAGAACCATCCAGTGCAAGGAAAGCTTATAAATGATGTCATGTGTGCATGACAAAAGCAAATCATCCCAGGAGTTGTAGCTTGGCCAGTGCTTAGGATCTATATAGGTTACTGAAAGCTTTCAGAAATGTGTCCTTAGTTTAAGCAGAAGAAAAAGGGGGGGAAAAAGGGTATATAATTGGGCACTCAGTACACCAGGGTATACACTACATTTATGCATGGTTTTAAAATTAATTTACATCTACCAGGGGTGAGATTCAGCTCCGCACTGACACCTGCACTTTGGTGTATGTGTGTAGTGTGCTGTGAGCTGGGGGGAGCCTGGGGAATAATTCATTTAATTCAATGCAGAAACCTCCTGGCTGAAAGTGCAACAGCCACAAAACATCTCTATGCTTGTGTCATTTCCTAAATCAAATAATGTACAGCGAGGAAATAATATATAAACAATTGAATTGTGTGGTGTCAACATTAAATGTTCTCAGGAATTAGTAGTTGATAAATAACAAGTACTAACTTTCCTGAAAATTTTTATACTTCTACCTCTCTGGCCACTTTATTTATTTAACATTATTTAACATTATCATCTTATCTGTTTGTTAGATATATTGACTCACCCTTATATGTTTTCATTACATGTTAAACCTTTTTTGGAAAGCAGTAAAAAGGTAGATGATTTTGTGCATCAGAGTGAAATTTGTAATAATCCATTCATTGATAAAAAACAATTACCGATACATTATTTGACTATACATAAAGAGCCTGACACTGGGATTTTTTCATTGGTTATGGCATTTAAATTAATTTTAAAACATTGCAATATAATTCTCAAAGAATACAAAGTTCTTGTCCAAAAAAAAAGAGAATCAAATCCATGTATGCATATTTTACTGGCAAATTTAAACATTGATATTTTCTCTTAATGTTTCTCTCAAATATATTTTGTCAATAAAGAAGCCTGAATATGCATTTTTCCAAAGATCAATAATTGATATGATTTATGGGTTTTAATTCATCCTTTACTGCTTTCAGGGGGATGAATAATGAAGTTAAATAATTTCTTCATGTTTACTTGTCTTTATTTTTAAAAAGATTTTTCCACCCATAGAAGTTTTTTTTTAAAGATTAGCTAATGAGAGGAAAGGGCAATTTATCCTAATTTTGCTTTATCAATATTTTTTTTTTAAATAAAAAAAATTAAAGGAGGGCCAAGGGGAATCAGCCTTTATTGGATGTGGTAAGAAACATAGAGATAAAGGATAAGGAAAAGTCTGAGGTACTTAATGCCCTCGTTGCCTCAGTCTTTAATGGCAAGACCAGTTTTTCTCTGGGTGCCAGTCCCCTAACCTTTATAGCGAGTGGAATAAAACCCCCATAATCCAAGGGGAAATGTTCAACACCTGCTGCACAAATGAGACACACACAAGTCCATGGGGCCAGACCAAGGGTATTGTGAGAGCTGCTGAAGTGCTCACTGAGCCCCTTTCATCATCTCTTGGCTAACTGGGAAGGTCCCAGTTAACTGGAAGTTGGCAAATGTGATTCCCTTCTAGAAGCGAGGCTGGAAGGGAGATTCAGGAAACTTCAGCTTTACTGACCTTATCTTCTATAACAAAGTGACCCACTTAGATGTTGTCTACCCAGAATTTAGTAAAGCCTTTGACTTAATTTCCTAGAGTATTCTCCTGAAGAACCTGGCTGCTCATGGTTTGGACAGGGACAGTGTTGCTGGGTGAAAAACTGGCTGGATGGCCAGGCCCAGAGAATGGTGGTGAATGGTGCCACATTCAGCTGGTGGCTGGTCACTAGTGTCCCAGGTGTTTCCCAGGACTCAGTACTGGGGCCAGTCCTCTTACCTTTATCAATGATCTGGATGAGGGGACTGAGTGCACCCTCAAGAGGTTTGCTGGTGACACCAGGCTGGGTGGGAGTGTTGATCTGCTGGAGGGTAGGAAGGCTCTGCAGAGGGATTTGGACAGGCTGGATTGATGGTCCAAGGCCAATTGTGTGAGGTTCAATGAGGCCAAGTGTTAGGTTCTGCCCTTCAAGCCCATGCAGAGCTACAGGCTGGGGACAGAGTAGCTGGAAGGCTGCCCAGTGGAAAAGGATCTGGGGATGCCGAACCTCAGCTGGCTGATTCTGAGCCAGTGTGTGCCCAGGTGGCCAGGAAGGCCAGTGGCATCCTGGCCTTTGTCAGCAATAGTGTGGCCAGCAGGACCAGGGCAGGGATTGTCCCTCTGCTGAGGCCACACCTGGAGAGCTGGGACCAGTTCTGGGCCCCTCACTGTGAGAAAGACATTGAGGGGCTGGAGTGAGTCCAGGGAGGGGAAGCAGAGCTGGTGAAGGGTCTGGAGCACAAGTCCTGTGAGGAGCAGCTGAGGGATGTGGAGCTGTTTAGCCTGGAGAAAAGGAGGCTCAGAGGAAACCTCATTGCTCTCTCCAACTGCCTGAAAGGAGATTGTAAAAAGGTGGGAGTTGGTATCTCCTGCCATGTAACAAGTGACAGGGCAAGAAGAAATGGTATGAAGTTGTGTCAGGGTAGGTTTATATTGGATATTAGAAAAAAAAGTCTTTATAGAAAGGGTGTTCAAGCATTGGAACACATTGCCCAGGGAAGTGGCTGAGTCACCATTCCTGGAGGTATTTAAACATGTAGTTGTGGCACTTAGGGACATGGTTTAGTGGTTGACTTGGCATGGCTGGGTTGGTAGTTGCACTTGATGATGTTAAAGGTCTTTTCCAATCTAAACAATTGTACGATTCTCTGTGGTGTTACACCTCTCACCTGTTTTCCCTGTCCCTTTAAAATATTCCCATTAAACACTTCCCTGCTCTTGATCTGATTCTTTTCTCTGAAATCTTTCACATCTTGCTGAAGATACCTCGGATAATCCTCACACGCCCTTCCACTTCTGATGAAGATGCGGACCAGTTGCCCCCAGACCCTGATGAAGGTGAGCCTGAGGAGCCTGACAGCGCAGAAGGACATGCCTATTCAGACTGTCTCAGCAGTGCTTTTTATCCTCCCTAATAAAGTACTTTTCTGGCAGGAGTTCATGGGTGGTTTTCTTTCCCATTGTTTGATTACATTTAATGTAGTACTTGAACCGCTATGCCTTATTTATAGTGAAAACCATTACATGGAGGAGGATTTGTGAGGAGAACACTGTTTGTATTTCTTTGCCTTGAACTTTCCTTTGGCAAGGACTTGTGAACCTGAAATTAAATGCACGAGGTCAAGTTATGTGAATATTGCCACATGTTTCAGTAGCCACCTGTAAAGGTACCCTGCAGCACCTAAATGTAATGGAGAAAGAAGCAGGTGATTTTTATTCAGAAGATACTTTACCCATTTGGAAAGACACTGAAAACGGTTGTATACTTGGGTGGGATTTTTTAAATCTTGTGTCCATGTTTTGGCTATACAGCTTATCCTTCTATCTCCCCCCAGGTTCCTTTGATTTGTCCCTTTTAATGTCATTTTTCTATGAGAATTAAAAAAAAAAAAAAATCTCTCTTTAAATAGTGTTGTTGGTTTTTTTTACCCACTGAGAAATGTTATCTGTGTCTCATTCTATTGTAATAAAGAGCAGTTTCTCGAGTTATATCAGTAATGTGAAGCTACATCAGATTTGAACAGGACATGTCAGTTGTATTTTAGTAGATCCAAATGCAGAAAGCACCTTATGCAACGATGTACCTGAGAGTGAAGCAAGAAGCAATTTCTTATGCTTGAGGAACTGTCTGAAACATGTTTTTCCCTGACTTGCATATAAGCAGAACACTTTTAATTTGCCTTACTGCAGTATGCCTGTATTTCACATATATATGTGTGTGTGAGGTAAGCATTTAAGAGCAAATTGTCCTGTACAACAGTTTTCAATCCTTTAATTCTCTTCACTGCTATTCAGGTTTCTAATGCATTTTAAGCTTTTTAAGAAGAACTGTTATGGACTGTTCTTTATTTGGGGTTCCACAGTGCTGCCTTAACTCAGAGGTGGGGTCTGGCTCTGCTAGACTTGAATGCCATGACGTTCTTTTCATGTACATTAAGTGTGCATTGATGGTTTTTATGATGTTTATACAGTTTATTTTCCTGTAAATATAATATAGCACAACCCAGTGTCTTGGTAAATCCTCATCTTTTATTCACATTCTTGAGAAAGATTTCTCAGGTGATCATTCATATATAACTTCAACGAATGCTGGTAGCTAGCTTTTACAGAATTAGAAAGTTCCCAGGAGGGTATGGCTGTCACAAACAGAACAATATCTCCTACTAACGAAAGGGATATTTTATTTTGAAAAGATGGATTTGCACTAACACTATGGTATCATGTCAATGGCATCCACTTTGTTTTTTATTATCTTGTACATCTGCATTTTAATTGATGATAGCAATAGAAATATTCCTTCATTTGCAAAATGAACATTATCTTAGAATCTGCTATGACTGTAATATTAAAGACTGTATAATGTGTGTAAGCATAGGCTTAAATGATATTGGTAAATGAAATTATATTTAAAATATTTGTTTCCCAGCACTTTTCTTCCTCCAAAATACACAGGGTTCTTCCACCATGACTTAATGCTTGATCAATGCATGTTGCAAAAATACCAATCTCAGAACCCACAAATGCTTTGTCACGCTAGCTAGTAATGTACCATTTACTACTATTTTATTGTCTCTTACTAGACTTCAGAAAAAACCCCCAAACCCTCAGCTGTTAAAAATCAGCCTTAGATTGCAGAACAAGTTGTAGTTGAAAGCTAGTAAGAGTTGCATTGAGAACTTGGTATTTTCTTCCTTTTTAGTTCTCATGCACAAGTGTTTGTTTTATATTCCTCATTAGATCTTGAAATCAAATTGCTATGAAAATGACAAGTTTTAACCAATTGCTGTTGCCATTCAGGTAACTTTTAAACACTGAGATTTTTATCTGTCCTTTTTCACTGATTTTCAAGGCAAATTTCATGTTGCAGTGTTGAGAATTTTGCTGTGAGTATAAACTTACGATGGTAACACTATGGACATGCAGCTCTACAAAGTACATCAATCAAAGCCTATGCTTATTCAAGCTTTGATTAAGAAAAAAAATCAGCGGCAATTGATTGTTTTGCTTTTGCTCTGTGAAAAGAGGGGCAGAGGTAAAGGTCAGATGCTGGTGAGCACTTAGCAGCAGTGAGTAATGTCTCATTAGAGGTTTGGCTGTTTGATAAGAATGGGCAGGCACAGAAGGTGGAGAGGCTCAATGGGAGTTGCTCTGTTAATGACAGCTGTGCCCTCATTTCCTGCTGACTTGGGAGGTGTCTAGAAAAAGCTACTGCCTGGCTGTGGAGCAGTCACTTGTTTTCTATGGGGAATGGGCTTCTCCTCATTCTCAGCTGCCACATCATTTAAAAGATAGCTATGAAGATATATAATGCTTTATTAATGTATTTCATTAGCCCCATCTCATCATTGTTACATTCATCATTGTGGAGAAAGGCATGGCAAACTACCAATAAATATGGGAGGGAAGATTTTTTTTGTGTGTGTAACTAAACTATCGATGTATATTTTACAGCCTGGGATAATTTGGTTTGCTGGGATATAGCAGTAATATTAAGAGACATCATGTATATAGCTGAAACAATGGATATCTGACAGAGAAGAAGTCTGTTGTCCCATTCCTATCTATACTCCTGGAGGATAGTAGATGTAGGACCATGCCAGCACAAGGATTGTCCACTTTAAAACAACTGACTTAAAAGACCTGCAAAGAGAAGAATGCATGTACAGCTTCCATGGACTGCCATGTCAGAAAAGGCTCTGGGCTCTTGGAATCAATTTATTGTAAGGTTGAAATAACCTTCTTTGTTTTTATCCTCAAACAAACAAACAAACAAACTTCTCTCTTTGGAGAGTATTTGTCAAGGAGCCTTTTGCTCCCTGTACATGACATGAAGGACTCTGCTTTCTCATGTGCAAAGCAGAGACTTGTCGTGCCTCTGCTGTTTTCCTTTTTCCACGCCTGCTATCTCCCGCTCTGTGAGTGTTTGCAGAGCCAGCGGGGTGGACCAGGGAGTGACAGCAGCAGCTGTCGGGTGCTGCCGCAGGAATGTGGACCCATCTCTCTTAAGGATCAGCTTCCCACCCTTGGCTCCTGGCTGCCTGGAAGGTAAGCCTGCTTCATATACTGTCTCTGTAGCTCTGACACGCTCTTTGCTTCTGCAGGGATCCTGCCATGGAATACCAGCTAGAACTTCTGCTAGCGTCCTGTCGTTTCCAGGCATGTGCATGTGATCTTGGGTGCATGTGACCTAGGGTAACGTGGGGAACGCTTGCTGGCAGGGCACAGTGGGGCTGGGAGAACGGTGCGCACCAGAAATAACCTGGAAAGCTCAGCTTGTGCCACCTGCTGGACTGGCAGTTACAACTAGTGAGGCAGTCTGCGAGTTTTGTGCTTGTTGTTCCTTTCAACTTTTTGATTGAAGTGTGGGACAGAAACGCTTTCCACATTAGAGCTTTAAAAATCACTGTGAGAGTAATTTCTGCATTAGTCTTAGGGTTTTTAACTGGTAAATGTGATTAAGTAAATTAAGTAGATGATTTTCAACTGAGTATAGTCTCATTGACCACATCAGGGGCGGAATTAATTCTTCTGTTGAATTCCTATGATGTGTCTGATGCTGAGCAGATAAAAGCTACAGGCTTAGGAGAGCAGTAGTGCAGAGGTGTGAGGTGTGCTGCAGCCATTGGCTGGCAGCCCTGGGCTACTGCTGAGCCAGGCTGAAAATGAAAATGTGCAAATTTAAAGAATTGCTGGAGCCATGAGAGTGAAAACAGCTGAGAGTGACAGACATACATCATGATACTCACTTGCTTCCTTCTCCAGGAACAGCAGATCACATGAACACAGAAAACACATCTGTTTAAATGTCTTATTTACACAGTACTCTTATTTGGGATATTCAGCACTTGCATCTTACAAGAAAGTCCACAGCCCCTTTCCTCCATCAACAACTTCTCTTGGTCTCTTGTTTCTCTTCTCCTGCTCTGAGAAGAGAAACAGGTGTCAGGAGATTAGTAACTGTAATAAAAAGAAGCAATTGGAAATAGCACAATAATTTAGTCAATGTCTTGAACATGCTTTTTACTTAGCACCTGTTTGCTATGTTTCCTCTTGTGAAGTAAAACAGGAAATACACAGTTACTAACAGTGTCTTAGAAAGTTCTTGGGGTAGAATAACCATTATTTCTCTGTAGGAATAAGAAATGTACTGTCATGGTTATATAAAACCAAATTCTCAGATGGTTAGGATCATTGTCTTTCCTCAGATTTGTTGATGAAACGCCATGCTGAGCAAGGTGTGGTAGATAATAAGGTGATGTCAGCTTTTCTGTGCTATCTCCAAGATCCTTATATAATATCATTCAGTCTACAGAAGAGCTCTGCATACAGTGTTTCCCGGGCTCCTTGATTTTAGTGTGATGGCACGAAGTTTGGTGTCATACTCTCTTGCATTCATAGCCTCTTTTTTATGTTCCCATCTCCAATGCAGTTTGCTTCAACTTCGTTGCAGTGGCACAGTCAGCAGCATGATGCATCCAGAATATAAATGTCCATTCATGAGAAGTGGAGATTCTCAAGTGAATGCTGTTAGATGCTGTTACAAGAATGTTAATGGGAAACCCACTTGTGAAACTACATACTCTCATCACTATCTTATGTTAAAATTATTGAGTACAGTTCACTCCATAATCAATTCCTTGTGTCTTTCTATGGTGATTGTTTTTGATATCAGAGGGCAAGCTGACACATGAAAACAGTATTAGATTCTGCAAGTAAAGACTATAAACATGACTGAAGATTAAGTTTTGGAGTAGTTAGGATGAGTGCTAAGTTACATGCAACATAAACACCAGATAAAAATCTGCCATTGCTTGCTTGTATCTCGAGTCCTGCATTGCTGGTTTCTTGCACCACTGAGAGCCTGCTCTTTTTACTGACATGGATGTCTGTTCCCCAGCTCATAGAGGAAGTGACTCCCCTGGGAGCTGCTGTTTGGAAGCCTGCTGACATCCAGGGTCTCCCAGCCCCCAAAGGGACAGGGCTGGGAGGACGCTGAGCCACACAGCTGAATGTGCCCACCTGAGGTGCTCCTGTCCTTGTCTGTCGTTTAAAACCATTGCAAATGAACAGACTGAGGGGGCTGGAGGGGCTTCAGGTTCTTCACCTGCACTGCAGGAATGGTTAGTAATGTGAACAGCAGCATAGTGCAAGCTGCTGTTTGGAGCCCCCTGAAGGTCTCCTTTGAGAGAGGCCATTATGAAGTCCCTTGCTCCAGGGGTAAGTTTCAGCCTCACAAAAAAGATTATGGAGATATGAACTTATTACTGTTTACCTTCCCACTGAAGAGTGGAGAACAGCAGCTTTCCTCTGGGTATTATGTCACTTACTCTTGCTCCTTTTGTCCCAGCATTTCCAGGAGACACAGTGGGGTGTATTTTTACTTCATGACATCAAGGTCATATTTATTCCGTCTGCCACAGCAGCCCTTGCAGATTTGACTGGTTCTTTGCATTTGCCTTACCATATTTACTCTTCTGGTGGCTGTCCTAGGCTTCTAAAAACACAGGTAAAAAAAGAATAAAGAAAAACAGTTGTCACTGGAAGTAACTTTCATTTGTTCTGAAGAATGTTTCAGTCTAAGGTTTTATCAGCTTTTCATATATAAGGTATATAAACTGTTGGGAGATGACTGGCTACCTTTTCTTCCTATCCAAGGCTCTAAAGATCACGTGAGTATAGCATCTATTAAAAGAGTGTGCCTATTTAGGGCTGTTGAAAAATGATAGATGAAAAAGAGTTCAATATTTATTCATTTATCCTATCTGCTTATTTATCTATTTCATGAGAATCTTCTTTTACCAATGTGTTGACAGGAAGAAGTGGAATGGATGTGTGTTTACTATGGATTTAGTGAGGTGCTTAAACAGCTGGCTTTATAGCATGTCTTAATGAACCACAGATTACCAGAGCACATTCTTATTTAACGGTAGCAGACATTTTCTGTGTTACTCTGTCTTCATGCTTCCCCTTCCCTTGCTGGTACATGCAGAGCCAGCCCTGTGTGTGAATCACACCTTAGAAAACATGAGCCTAGTTGATGTGGCAACAGAAGGGTGTGTTGTAAACCTTGGCATCCTCAAGAGAGCCGCTGAGAGGTTCCTCCAGCCCTGCAGTTTCTAATATTGGCCTCCTGACTTTATCGCTGGGAACCAGAGCCAGGGTATTCTTCAACAGTCAACTCACAAACTCCACAAACACCCTCGTGTGGCTGTCAGCTCTGTGTTAGTTGTTCACTGGTCATTTCTTCACAGTGCCTGCTGGAAGTTTAGCAATTCTTCCTGCATTTCAAAAGTGCAGGATGCCATTCTGGTATTAGGAGAGTACTCTCTGCTTGAGCGAGTATGAGGATAGTTCAGTTCCAAACATTCAACAGGGAAAGGCCAACAGTTATGGTAAAGCACTGTTTTAAAGTGTTTTCTGTACGCTTTCATCTCAACGTAGCGTGTGTGATGTCAGTGAATTATATTCGTTATTTTGCTTGCTTAATAATCTGTGTGAATGCAGGTTAGTGCTACTGAGACATAGCTATTAATTTTCATGGACTGTTTCTGTATGAGCTTTTGGGATAGAGGGGAAACAAGGATGAGGCTGGTAACCAAAATCCATCCTGAACAATTTGCTGTGATACCAAACCAATGTTTATTGTTATCAGAGGCAGCTGTCTGCCCTCTCTCCATGCTTCTATTTCTGGATTTTCAATGGCTATAAATGGAAACACACGCTGACCAGAAATCACCACAGCGCTCCTGATACTTTTCTCTCCTGACTCCAAAAGTACAGGGATATCTAACATGTAGTGAGGTTGAATCACTTCTGCTCAGGATATTAGGTGATTTTTATTCCCCTGGGAGATGGAGTTAGGAAAACATGAAAGCAAAGCCTCAGGAAGAGAAGCTTTAGAGGAAAATCAAATGGTAAGATATGTTGAGAAATGTTAATATTTTAATTTTTAAAAAATGTAATTATAAACAGGAAAAGGAAATAATCCATTGTACTTTATAGGAGTATTTCCTGGCTTCCTTTAACCACTGACCTTGCAGATTAAAAGTTCATTCATGTATATTAAATTAGTTATGACAGTACATTTCTGTGGAAATTATGGAAATTTGTGAATGCATTTTGTGTGCATGTGAAATGCAAAAACTGAAATCTGGTTAAACTTGTTGCCATAACCCAAGCTAATATCAGTGATTTTCTTGTATTTTTCTTAAGGGACTATATCTTTTGCACATTGTATTCCATAACTTTAGATCAGTAAATGGCAGAAGAAATTCTTTGTGCCTGAAATGAGTCTGAAACTGACTGAAAAGTGGTGTGACGAAATCAAATTATTAAGAGAAAGTGAAAACAGTCAAAACACAGCTTATTCCTAATTAGCTGAGGCTTGTAGTGCAATTTATAATTTGCCTTGCATTAATGAGGTTTATTTCTTGGTATCACAAAAAGGGCAGTTTATTCTTGGCTTTGCAAAGCTGTGAAGAAAAGTGGTCATCACTCTTGCTGAGAAACAAATTAGCACTGATTTTTTCAGCACTTAAATGGTGGTATTGCATTAATTTGGTTCTGTAGTGGGCCAACTTTTTCTCCTGTTTAATCACAATGTTAGCCTCTACCAGCCTCAGTTAAGTTACTTTTGGCAAGCTTGTGTGTTAGTTGCAAGTTTTCAATTGAACTTCACCAAGGCAAGGTGCATTGGGTAGGAAATAAGGAAAGCATTGGAACTGAAAGTAATGACCTGGTCTCACGGTACTTTTTCTTAAAAAAAAGCAGTATTTATCTGAAGAGTAATATCTGAAAGAGCATTGCTAAAGCTTCAGCATTAAGTTCTAATGGGAATATTGTTTATTGTTTTAATTTTTCATTTTCTCATTAATTAATGTATTAATTCTTTAGACAGTGACCTCATTTTCAATTTGTGGTTGATATATAAAACATAAAGAAAATTTTTCAAAATTAAAAACAAGTATAAAATCCACTTGATCTTCAGGGAAGGTTTCAAAGGAAACCTTTGAAATTTTACTCTAGCTCATGCATAGAGAAAATATATATCAATGTAATCAGCCAGTACGATTATCTAGTTGCAAACCATATCCTCATGCACAAAGAATTGAGAAGCCAACCTTAAGTAAGGCTTTTCCAAAATGCAGAGTGCTTCATTTGGAGCACTGATGATCTGCTGATGACCTTCTCTGTGTGCATCATTTACTAATTTTAAGAATAGCGAACTGGAGCAAACAGGGACCCAGCTGATGGGAGCCATGCTAACGCCCATGTCAGGTCACACACTGTTCAGTAGTTTCAAAACTAAACCCTCCCAACATGTTGAGCTGAGAGTGTCCCTTAGCAGTCACGTTCCTGTGCATGCTCAGCAAGGGGATAGAGACACTTTGGCTCAGGGGGTTTCACAGCACTCTGTTGACAGTGGAGAAATGCCTCGGCTCTGTGCCGGTCCTCCCAGCCCTTTGCCTGTCCCCTTGCAGCTGAGCCCCAGCCTCCTCTATGTCTACCTCAAACTGTCTCTGCCTGTTTAGTCTTAATGCATTTCTTTTTGTTTGCTAGATTGATTTCCCTTTGTCCCCACATTTCTTCCCTGGTTTTGTATCTCCTGGATTTTTATCAATTTTGCCCCTTACTCTTTGTTACATGCAGGTCAGGTCAACTGACTGCATGGGAGCAGAGTCAATCTGTGGCACAGATACTATTTATACATGCTGTTGTTGATGTCTGTTCACATATTTAACTTCAGTAGAGCAAATACATATACTATTTCATATTCTGCTTCCACCTCCTGTGCTGCCTTTTTGCACTTCACCTCAGTTTCAAACTCTCTGTTTTGCCACACCGGCGTCCTGATTAGTCTGCTTGTATTCCTGAATCATGAACAGTCTTGCATGTGTTGTTTTCAAGGACATGATGGCTTTCCCAGGTTCCCTGTGTTTCCAAGCTCCTTCTACAGTATCCCACTTATCAGCTCCTGGACAGGCTGAAGTCAGTTTTCCTAAAGCCCGGGGTGTGTGTTTTGGTATTTGTCTTCCTCAGTTCCCCACAAGGTCTTAGGCCTCACTATTTCACAGTCACTACAGCCAAGCCTGACACTAAGTATAACATCCTCAGGCCCTTTTTCCTTGTTTATGAATAACAGATCCAGCAGTGTATGACCCTTCTTAGCCCATCCTGTGCCTGCATCAAGAAGCAGCCCTTGACACCCTGCAGAAATTGTCTGCATTGCTTGTGCCATGCCATTTTGTTCTCTGCAGGTGTCACAAAAGCTTACGTCTCATGTGAAAAAACCCAAACAAACAGGGTGTGCAGTCCAGATACTTCCTTGAGTTGTTTAAAGAAATTGTTGTGAAGAGCACTCTACACTTCCTCACCCCTACCATGCTGTCTGTAGCCCAGTCCCACTGCAATGTCATGCTCACTGATCTCTCCTCTGATCCTGACCCACAAGCACTCAACCAGCCCTGTTGTTCAGCCTGTACAAATGTTCTCCAGATTTTAGCTGCTGCTTCACACAAACATTTTCTTCTTTTCCCTGCCTTTCTGAAGAGCCTGTGTCCCTTGCAGCACTATAGCCATATGAGTTATCCCACTGCATCTGTTATTTCTGTAATGTTGTAGTTCTATGACCTGTATGTATTTGTGTGTGTAAGACCAATCTTGGATTTGTATGCCTTGTTACAAATATTTTCTAGCTATTTTCAAAAGAACAAAGTCTGTGCCGTCCTGAAAATACTGATTGTAGCATGTCAATCAAATAGAGAACAGTTCATGCTCAGAGTCTAACACAGAAGACAACCTCACAGGCAGTTTTATGAAGTGGTGTTGTACCTTTACATTCACTGCTTAGTGTGGATGAGATAAATAATATAAAATTCTCTACCACTTCAGGCTATTTCACATAATATTTGTGAAATTTATTGTTAAAGAATTCTTGTCCTTGCTTCCTGGAGGAAGACTGCTCAGCAGCCAGAATCCTGAAGAGAGTCTTTGTGTGGAGCTGACTGTGAGAATGGAAGATAATGGAGGGCCCATTTTGTGAAGGGAAAATAGAATGACTCACTATAAAACAGATTGGACTAAGTAGATGGGCATACTTTTCCTAGCTTTCATAGCTCAGAAGGACACAATAATTCCAAAGTTTCCCTACTGAAATGATGGCTTACCTCAAAATAGTCTGTTTTCATTCTGAAGTCCTTATCCCTTAATGCATATTGCTTTATTTGAATTTATTTTAATTATATTTCACACTTGTCTCTTTCCTATTTGATCTGTTCCCTCTCCATGAAAAAAGCACATAAATTATTGCATTTAAAGTAATGTTTACATTGGTGTGTTTAATGGGGAACATTTAATCTTTGTTCTTAAGTTTGCATTATAAGGGTTTTTCTTTACTTTCTTCTTAGATGGAATAGCAGTAAAGAACAGTTCTATAGAGAAAATAAATCAACCTAGTGGATATATGAATCAGAAAGGATGCTATGCACTCCTTGAAATGGTACTTAGTTTAGGTTTTGAATGACAGGCTTTTCACAAACAGTATGTGGTTACAGCTTATACAGAGCAAGGCAATTTGGATCAAGTCCACCCAAGGGAAACCATGGTTAATCTTCGTACTCTGGTAGCAACATCAAGAGTCCTGTCAATATCAGACGTTCTTCATGGGAAGTGTGGGAAGTAGAGATTCCTTGAAGAAGGCAGCCTGTTTCCTGAAGTTTGTTACCTTAGGGAGCCCAGACAGAATGGAGGATGGTGACTAATGGTGGTGGCAGGTCCTGCTTGCAGGTTTTGTTGTTGATTTAACGACGTGTAAACCAGGTGAGAAGCGAGAATGAGATGGGAAGGGTTGTTTGAAAAGGAGAAGATAAGAGAGCTGGGTGGAGGCTGGTGGGAGCAGGCAGGGCCAAAGCGCTGGGTACAGCCGTGCCTCCATGGAAACTCCTCTGCCTGGTCACCCTTGCTCTTGTGCTGTGAGGGCTGGTGTCAGAGATGGCAGCACTCCTTCTGGGCTAAGGCTGCTGCTTCTTTGCCAGGAGCAGGACCGCACAGCCAGTGCTCTGACACGCTCCCCCTGGGAATGCACCAGGCAGTCCTGGCGGCGCTGTGGCCGCAGAGGTGTGGTAAGGCCTCCGTGGGTCGCCACAAGGAAGGAAGAGCAGCCGACGGAAGAGCGAGTGTTTCTTTGTGCAGATACAGGGAGTCAAACGCCTGGACAACAGGATCATCTTTGGCACAGCAAAATCTCCGTGGCTGAGTAACAACAGAATAGCTGCATCTGCTCGCAGAGATGAGCCCAGCCTGTGACACACCGGCCCCTGAGCTGCTCCTCCTGGTGGGGGGAGCGAGCCTGGAAGGGTCGAGGTGGGGGGATGCGGTTGCTGCTCCAGGGAAGACACTCGGAGTCTCTGAGAGGGGCAGGTCTGTAGGTTCCTTGTGTATCAGGTATCTGGTGTCTGTGCGGAGCTCAGGGTGTCCACCCTCGTACTCATCCAGCCAGGACGGTGGTGTGGGATCACGGAGCAGCACTGCTAAGGTCATCTCTTTCTTCTGAGAGAGAGAGGAGGTGATGGTCATGGCGTGTGAGGATGGCAGGTTTTCCGAGCGGGAGAAGCATGGTGGTGCAGCCCAGAGTGCAAACGTGCAGGTGCCTCAGCAGGTTACACGCCATGAGGAGGCTGATGGCACGTACCCAGGCCTCCTCCTCTCTGCCTGCTCTCTCCGCTAGCAGAGGACAGGCTGGGGGTTGCTAGACTGCCAATTCATGTTCAAGTGAGAGAGTAAAGGTGAGAGGTAAAGTGAGTTTCTGTTTAAGTCCGCTTTCTTCACTGGTTTATTTTGCACCTTGAATTTTCTGTCTTCTGTCTCCTACCCATGAAATAAAGTCCTAAAAATACATTGCCTGCCTGAATCCTTTCCTCAATTTGATAATTCAGTGCTGAAGTTTGAGTACTGTGTTCATCTCATGACATATGAAATTAAATAAACACAAAAGTATAGAGTCAGAGAAGGTTTTATATGTGTATATATTTAAATGATTCCTGTTTATCTAAGATGAAGGTTTTGGTTCTTGCTGTGGAGGGTGTGTTTGAGCTCCTCTGGGAGATTTCGTCATGTTGCTGAGTTCAGGTAGGTGAGTTGACACAGTTAAGGCATTTTGTGCTGCTTTGTCCCAAATTACAGCACCTGTGGCAAAAAGGGTTGCTTCAGAAGAGCCACTTTCAAATACCCCAGGGCTTTGTAGATCAGGACTGAGGCTTTGGAGTTGCTACAGCAATAAGTCCCTAACATGGTGGCAATTGCATCTTGCTGTACAGGTATAGAAAAGTGACCGAGGCAGAGCTCCAGCCAGAAGATCAGCATTTCCTCTTGCATACCTAGACTTGCATTCTTGCCTGTGTGGAAGCATGGATTACTTCAGCGAGCAATCACCCAGAAGGAGGAGGAGGGGATAAACTTGGAGCCTACACATAGCAGCATATTTTTAGCACTGTTGATGTGACATTAAACAGGGCAAAAGAAAGTGGGAAGCACTGAATCTTGATCTGCCCTTCTTTCTAATCCTGTTACTGAACATAAATGCAATGAGGCAAGAGCTGCCTTTTCTTTAGGCTAATACCAGTCTTACAGAGGCACTGCTGGAACATTTGAGATAGGCTTTGTTTTATCAGTGGGAAAAAAGCTATCTTGGAGAGGTGTCATCAGTGCATTTTTGGTTGGAGGTTATGTGAAACAATACTATACAATAATCACACAGGGGTTCAGAAGAGGAGTGTAGCAGATTCCTGTAGGGTCTTGAATGTTGTGGTAAAAGATGCTTTTCATGAACAGGTAGCAATTGCCTAGTTTAATGTTTTGGGGTGAGGAAAGATAAGAACCCCTGTAATAGTTGGATCAATTGCTGTCACAAAGTCATGCAGGGCAATTCAAGTGATTGAATTTTGGGTGAGGCATCAAGAAAAGGAGTGTTGGTATGGAGAGAGAGCCTGTGTTGATTAATTAAAGCAGTTCTAAGAAACAGTTCTAGGAATGAAACTCACTAGAAATCAGTTAAATGGAAAGATTTTTCTGTTGTATGCTTTTGGTTTGATACTTCTCTTAGTGATACCCAGGTATAACCTGAGAGTTATAATGAGTGAGAGACCATTTCCAGAAATAAGTTTGGCTGTGGAGACTGTTCTTTAGAAAAAACATTTTTCCGAAGAGATTCCTCAGGAATATGTGAGTTATGCATGATACTTGTGAAGATGTTCACTGTCCCCTGCTGCTGCTCACACTGAAATTCAGAATGAATTCTAGGAAAAGCTCTTTCATTAGAAGTATAGGGTAGCACTGGAACAACCAGGGAATTTGTGAACTATCCACTCTGGAAAATTTACAAACTTTACATATGAAATCATGGCCTTGCTTTGGCAGTGGTCTGAACTTGGATCCATATAGTGGAGTGGATGATTTTTGGAAGTCCCTTCCAAACATTTCTTTAATTTAATTTTGAAGCTGCAATACAGCATCTGTCATGAAACATGCTTATAGCTTTTCCATCTGCAAATCTCCTTTAACACATTTAGTATGGATACATGAAACTGTGCTTATCATTAAGGCATCCCCATTCCCACATTTTAAGCCTAATGTTTTCAATTCTGTTCTTTGAATTCTGAAAGAACTCAGTAAGAGTGGCAGCATTGAATTTTTTGCTTTTGTATGAATTCCTGGAAATAGAGATTTTTGTGGTTTAACCCTGGACAGAAATTAAGTACCACACAGCTGCACCCTCCTTCCCCTTCCCCACCCCACATTGTGGAGGAGAATAAAAAAAAAAATTAAAACTTGTGGGTTGAGATAAGAACAGTTTAATAATTGAAACAAAATGAAACAAGAATTGTAATTATAATAACAATAATGAAACAGAAGAGTAAAAGCTAACAAAGACACATGATGCACAACACAATTGCTCATCACCTGCTGACCAATGCACAGACTGTACCTTAACAGCAGTCAGCTCCTCCTGAACAACTCCTTCCTCCCAGTTCATATACTGAGCATGGTGTTCCATGGTATGGCTCATAGCTTTGGCAGGTTCAGGTCAGCTCTCCTGACCATGCTCACTCCCAGCATCTTGTGTACCGACTTCCTGGCAAAGCAAGGGAAACTGAAAGGTCCTTGATTTAGAGTAAACACCAGTTAGAAAAAACTGAAACATTAGTGTGTTACCAAGAACTGTATCCCAGCTGAAACCGGGACAAACTACTGACAATGCACAGAATAAAAAGAGAGAAGTGGTTAATGAAAGGGATAAAGAAGGCGGATGTTAATGAAGCTGGACTTGGAGAACAACGTGCATGTGGTGTCCCACCCTTAAGGGGAAGGGAGCACCCAAGATTCACAGATGTCTGTGGTTGAAAAGGAATGACAAAAGTAAGAAGGTCTACAAAAACTTGCAGAGTTTTCTTAGTAAATTATACACGTGGCATGGAAACTGGAGTGTTAGTGCCTTGTGACATAAACACACTGCAATGGATTTTGAGTAAGGAGTAGGGTGAAAGAGGAGGGAGAGATTAAAGAGAGGGAGAAAAAAGGAAAGAGAAAAAGATCACCAATCCTGGATCCAGCATCAGTCCTGCTGATGGAGTGTCCAGGGTCCTAGATCACGTGTGCCTGGGTTGTGTGGGAGTATGTTTTTAATGATAATTTTTGCCTGTTCTGGAGCTAATTGTCTCACTTTCTATGCAAATTAGTTGTCATATGCAGTACATTCTTCTAGATCATTCTGGAAACAAGTTGGAGGGTGTTTGGGGTCTTTGGTAGTCTTGATCCCCCTCTACTGGGTTGGCCTTTTGTTGGCAGCCCATTCCTGCTTCTGGACCTAATTCCTGCACTTGTCCTCTGTTGTGTTTGCTTATCTCCAGAAACCAAAACAAGAATGTTTATCCCAGAAAAGTACTGCCCTACCTCAGTATGGCCTCTTTCTCCAGTCACATTAAGTGAGGCATCAAGCCTCCCTCAAGTGATGGTTGCTTATTTTCATCTCCCCTTGAGAAGATTCCACTGGATGAGGAGAAGCGGGAGTAGGGTAGCTTATATTTCACTTTTTAAGCATGTAGTCTGCTGCACTGAGGTTAGCAAAGGCAGGCTGAAGAAACACAAACTGTGTGGAATGAGTTTGTGCCGCAGACAAATGATGAAGCACTGGTGAGTACTGCCACTTCCTAACAGGATGGAAAATGGAACAACGCCTGGTGGTCCTTAGTTTCTAGGACCATCCAAAACATTTCCTTTCTGTTGCTTCTCCTTTAGAGGGAAGCACTACCCTAACCCCAAAGTTCCGTGTATATAGGGAGCAGAGCTTCAACTCTCAATTGAACATGAAGGTCATCAAGGAAACCTTTCTGCATTTAATACTTCATTTTTGAGAGTTAACTGTCACCTTTTTTGAAAGAACTGATGGTGATCTGTAGTACATATTGCAAAATAATTTCTGATGGGATTTTTGCTTCCTGGTAACAAAGATCCATTCTTGAGGAAAAGGAACAAAAACAGATTTGCTGAATGTAGGTGAAAAATTAATTTTGCTCAACCACTTTTAATTCTTTCAGGATTCTCAGAAGTAGAAAGTAACTGGTTGAAGCTTTTCATATCTTGGATTGTACACAAATGAATGTATTCACACCCCAGAACTAACAGAAATCCCCAAAGCAATTCCACATTTTTCTCTATGAGACAGAAAAGTAAATCGTTGCCATACTCTCTTCACTGAAACATGTTTTTTGATCTTGAAGAACATTAGGAAACCAAACATGGGGATATTACAGTGTTTTATTAATGTTATGTTTTTAAATGATTTGAAATGAACCAACAGGGTTTGCTTTCAACATTTAAAACTGAAGATTTAGGGATGAGCCATCAAACATTTTTCCCCTGTTGAATAGATTTAAAATGGTTTTCATATAAACTCCACGCATCTCATAAAATGTTACTGACAGTACATTTATCACCATTTTGCTGCTTCTTAAAAATACAGCTGTTGGTGATGATTCTATATAAAATGAATGTTTGAAAAAGATCATTAGATTTTTCAGCCTCAAGCAAGAATTAAATGGTTTCATATTCTTCTTAAGTAAATGCACTTTGAAGTATATCCAGATCAAACCCAAAATATCAACTGGGTTAATTGATAATCAGACAAAGAGTAATTTTTAGCAAAGCTCCAGAGTCAAAACTCAACTCTTTCAGTCTGAGACAACAAAAGCAAAATGCAAAGTATTTGTATTTAAAATTCTAGCAGAGAAAAGGACATGATTTGTCTTTCTCTGTGCTTTTCTTTAATAGATCATGTTTTCACTGATGTTATGAACAGATCTCAGTTAAAAATACAGCAGCTTTCCTTATGGCAATCTAATTTACAATCTTTTAGGTGAATTGACACTGATATTTAAAAAAATCCAAAGGAAATGTCAGGTGTTTTTTTTTTTTTTTTTTTTTTTTTTTTTT